>JAHLKC010000078.1:0-188419 GCA_025449115.1 Chytridium lagenaria
CAAAGATATTATCAAACCAAAGACAGCTTCCAAAGACACGTCCTCCTCTCCCGACCCCGCAATCAACAAGAATGCCATCTACGTCGCCCTCGCATCCTCTGCCCTTGTCTTTGTGCTAATGATCGCAGCATTCTTTGTTGGAATGGACGTCAGATCCGAATCGGAACGACAAACCAAGGTCACCATGATATACAAAATGACATTCAAGCTTGGGGAGGGGGCTGCCGTCGCTATTGGAGCTGGTGTTTTGAGTGGAATTGTTGGAGGGTTTTACGCTTACGTCATTTACCAATTGGGTGTGGGAAAGAATGTAAATGAAGAATCTAAAGCTTAATTGAGACACGCGTCTTTTTGATGCGTTAATTCGCACGCCTTCTTCCATGAATTTTGTCCTTTTTGCTTTCGCTTTCTATCGAGAATTCTTCCCTTTGATTTCGTTGTCTATTGAATATAGAATACCGCGTTAACACATACATATAAATATTTGTACCTAATTAGCATTTGGCTGGCTGCTCACCTATATTTAAATATGTATTTGTCACAAATCCATGTCTGACGTTGGCTAGGGTCCCTGCCACGTTAGAGTTTAGGAATGTTACACCAATTAGTTACTGTTTAAAGTGACAATTCTGTGGGAAAAGGAAATTTTATATATATATAGAAATTAATTTGTTTGTCTGTTTTGTATGACGGATCAATGTCCAACGCCCAAGTTTCTGTGACTAATTAGTGCCCCAACGCCCGAGTTTCAGATCTTCTGAAACTTATGCCCAGTTCAGGTTCATGAAAAAAAATTGGTCGTGACTACTCATCGCTACCTACCTATAATTGACAGAAAACTGCGTATAAAAACCAAAGGATTGTGGACGTAGTTTTACACCGTCATTCTGCAAAGAATTCTAGAGGCATTTGTACTTTCTTGTGCAAGTTTTGATTGTCGTTGTTCGTTATATCGTCATGACCGCATCAACAAACCCAAACACTACCACCACAACCACCACCACTATAGATGGTGTGGATTCTACTACTAGTGGGCCCACCAACAGTACTACTACTAGCACCACGGATGGTGTAGATGCAACATCTAGAGGGCCTTCGCTCATCGCATATTTGACCCTCGGAGTGTATGTTTTATTTCAATAATTCATTATTAGGTGTCTAAAGCACCACCTTTCTTTTCTTATCTCACAAATATGCTACAGTTCACTTGCAGCCGCCGCCTTAGTCATCGCATCCATCTTTCTCCCATGGATCCATTCTACTAGTCAAGATAATGTTTATGAAACCAAAATCGGTCTCTTTGACGTCACCTCATGCATTGTGAGATTTGACGGCACCAGAGTCTGCGAAACCGACAAGGTTGCCAGCTGCAATTCGATTAACTCTTGGGTTTGTACGAAATTTGAAACCATCAAGGGCCTTACCATCACATGTGAGTGCAGAGCCGTTCTTCGTCAATATTTTATAACAAAAGAATGCATTTTCCTAATCTCGGATTTTTTTTTCCATAGCCGCACTCTTCGCAGGAATTTCTCTTTCAGCTTGCTGCTATCTCATCAGCCGTCTCATCAAATCCATGGCTACGGAAACTCCGACTCCCACTACTGCGTCCGTCCCCGTCGTAGAGAATCGCACCCCAGCACCCAAACCTATTGCCGTCAAAGACGCCAAGACTGGCGAGATCTCCTACGTCGTCCCAAAGCCTCCCGCTCATCTCTCCACGCCAACCGAAACCAGAACCTCGGGTCCCCTATCTCCCGCCGATGAGAAGTTTTACCTCTACACTATTATCTTCACCGCTTCCCTCGTCGTCATATTAATGCTCGTGGCATATTTTGTTGGAAAGGACTTGATGTCTGAGTTTGAGAAGAGGACTGTTACGAGGCGAAAGTATGCCATGGGGGATGGTGCAAAGATCGCTATTGGGGCTGCCGTTGCCTATGGATTCGCTGAGGTCATGTCCTGGTGTATGATAAGCCAGCTTAAGGCGCGTTTGGGTGAGGATGAAGAGTCAAAGGCTTGATTAATTTGATTCATGGTATTTCTTTAAATATGCTTAAATCCTTGCTCTTCTTTTATAATTTCTGCGCCAATATTCCTTCGAAAGATGCGCGCTTCAAACATTAATAGATTTAAAATACAATTTGAACTTTTTTTTAGCGCCAGTGGCATTATCGTTAAATCCCAGTTCAAAACTTCTAAAAAACAGAAACCGAATAATAAATAATACTATTAATAAATAATACTGACTTTAAACCAAGCTTGTATCTTTTTTATTGTATTAACAAGTTCACATCCATCCGTCTGCAGCAGAGATATCATTTTTTTTATTAGCAGACTGGGCTTACTTTGCCTGTGGCGGGTTATTAACCATCTGTAGCCCAGTCTCTTTTATAAGGTTGCAGGAATTAATAATAATAAAATGTGGTTTATGAGGGGTTGTTAACTGTTTCAACTTTCAAGTTTGAAAAATAGTAATAAAAGAAAAAAATATGTAAAAGAAAACACAACAAAAAAGGGTTGGATAAAATCCTGTGTCGGTTTTTTTATTCAAAAAGAACACTTCTTTGTTAGACTCCTGTAAGACTCCTCATCGTCGTCATGGCCATCGACTCGAACTTCATCAAATTCGGCACTCCCGCCCTGTACGTATATATTCCTATTCAATTCCCTGCCCATAAAATCGTCCAACTGTCATCCTAGAATGATCACTGACCCTCATCTGAATTAGCATTCTCCTGACCCTCATCCTTTCCATCGTCTCTACTACGGGAGCTTGGTGGACTTTGAATTATAATGAAGCTTCCTAGTAAGTTACATGATCAACGTACAAACGATCTGACCTCTTTGGCAGCTCCCTTGGTCTCTTCTCCTACACTGCCTGTCTCGATGGAACCTGTGTGTCGGGCAGCATCAACCAAAACGATCTTAACGGCTGTTCCAGTGGCAGAGCAGCGTGCGGTCAATTCCAAGGCACTCGTGGCATGATGGTCGTCGGTAAGTTCCGTCTTCAACCCACCCGTCTTAATTGCTAACCCGTTCTGATCTAGCCAACATTCTCGGATTCGTCGCCATCGCCACCTCCGCTTTTCTCTTCTGGAAAGGCAAGGACGCACCCAAGTTTGTCTCATTTGCTCTCATCTCATCCACCTTCCTCGTGACTTTCTTTGTGTTTGTGGCTATGTGCCTTGGAGCAAGTTTCTCCACCTCGACTATAAACGTCAAGTATGGGTATGGATCTGGGTTTATTGTGTCTGTTGTGACTTGGATTGTGGGAGCTGTTGCGACCGTCGGGACAGTGTTGTTCTACAAGACAACTGTTGCTTGAAAAACCACAGCTGCATGGATATGCATATGGCGGCGGTCCTTCCTTTTTTTTCTCTCTCTCAATATTTCACCCTGCATTCAACTTCTCCAACACATATTTCTTATGAATGCTACAGCTGGCACAGCTTTAAAACAATATATTCATTGTGCGCTTGATATTTAATCCCATTTTGCAATTAAATCCCATTTTGCAATTAAATCCCATTTTGCATATCATACCTTGATAGTTTTATAGAGCTCAGTCAAAAATGTTACAAACAACTCCGTGTGTGACAGTCATTTGGTGTCAAGCCAGCGTCTCCGCGTCACGCGTAAAATCGCGTCGAGTAAATGTGAAAGGGAAACTGGCGAACTGCTTTTGTTTATCGATTATTGAGGTAGTTATGAGAATTATACAAGTGAGTAAAGAGTTGAAGTATTTGAATAAGAATAAAAAATGATCACTTATCCAATTTTGACGTCGATTTATCATCAAGACATTAAGACAGTGACATGAGACGCAAAACACGTAGAAAAAAGATCCTGCAGGAATTCGTAGGCAGACTACAGTAAAAGAATAGATGATATTGAAAATGATAACCCTGACGCGCTTGATCTCCCATGGTCTTACGAATCTTGCGAACTTGCCATAGAACTATCCCTCGCAATGTTGCAGCATGCGTTGGCCTCCCGATCAAGAAATGCATTGCAATTGTCGCAACAAAAAGTCTTTCCTCGAAACTTTGGTCGATTGATGAAAAGGGTTCGCATCCCAGAATCAAGGCAGACTTCGTGAACGACAGCGCATCAATCAGCTTGTCTCGACGAGGTTGCTCAACAAATCCCGTTCTTTGTTAAGTCAATTTGCCGTTGTCGCATCTTGATCTTGATGGACTCCTTGTGCGTAGCGACGGCCGAGGAATGTTTTCGAAATTCCTCCAAGCTTTGCTCAAACGCTTCAGCATTGCCGCTTTCCAAAGAATTAATTAGACCATCTCGAGAAGAATTGACTTTTTCCATTGCGGCGGTGACCTCTTCATCATGATTTAGGTAAGCATCCATCTCTGATTGCAATGATGCGCTTTTCTTGCTCCAATTTCTAATTTTGCCTGCGGTAAGGACTCCAAACTTCATCGTATCGCCGTTGCTCTGGACAAATGCAGCCACTGGTCTTAGGCCTAGGTCACCGGAAGTCCACAGCTCAGAGTTTTGACGCCGTCGCTGGTTGCCTCGAGAGGGGGACCGCATCACCCATAGGAGATCTCCAAAACTGTTCTTTTCAAACTTTTTTAGCTCGGGAGGATCGAGTTCAGGATTAAAACTCCAAGGTAAATCGCACGGAAGCAGATTTTCCTCTATCTTCTTCTCTGCTAACCTCATTTTGGCCCTTTCTTCTAAGAGCCATTTGCGCGTCTCTCTCCATTCACCATCTTTTCAACAAGATTAGCCTGATGCAAAAGTGAAAAGAAAAAAGGAAACATGCAACTTACTAGGACCTCCCAACTTTCTGGCCTTCTTTTCTTGACAAAACGTCTTATCCTTCCGTGATTTTGTCGCATATCCCTTTTTCTTAAATATCTTGTCCTTTTCCTTTGAATCTAATATCATTTAAATTTAAAAGACCAATTGAATAAATGAATTAAAAGAACTCTATTACTTACCAATATATGGAAGGAGCACGGAGGATGGAGGAAATTTTAGAGGCACGTACAGAAAAGGCGTCTCATCTTCCACATAGATTCTTCCCTCCCCAAAATTCACCGGTAATGTAGAGCAAGCTGACGGCGGGAACACCAAATCAGATTTGGTACTAAAAGTGTATTCATGCTTGTCGTGCAGATTGACCTTAATACTGTCTAGATGCCGAAACCGTTCATTTGCGGCTGGCCGAAAGCCCTTATCTGATGTGACTTTCCAACCGTGACGAGAATCGTAGTTGAATGAAATGTCTCGCGCAGGCAACGGGATGAAATGTTCCCGCAAGGGAAGGGAAACAGCAAAGTCTGGCATTAAAATCCCATCTCCCTCAACTTTGAAGTGTCGGCGGAACGAGGGGTGACCAAATATATCCCTTGTCTGCCCTTTGGAGGCTTATTCTTGATCCAGCTTGATATCCGTCCTTGTAAATTAGCCATCAGACATATCCTCCTGGCAAATCGGTTCCGATCTCCCAGCGTAATCTTCCAATTCATTCAAGTATTTCATCAATCCCTGTCCCAGCGCCAGAAACGACCCAAGTGAACTCGATAAGTCTAAAACCTTGCTATTAAAAGATTCTGAAGCAGTAACCTTTAGTGATTGTAAAACTGGCGGAGGTGCTGCTTGTATCGCTTGGGTTTTTTGAGCTCTAGTCTCTCTAGCTGATGGTAGTTCTAACGGAGGCTTATCTTTCTTAATGTCAACAGACCACTTGAATGCAGAAAAAGGTCGTAATAGCTGTGGTGTTTCATTGACCCCACTCAACGATGCGACGACAAGATTGACTTTACATACTTGTAGGAATCCGGAAAGACCGCCGTGTTTGGAGTGATGATAGACAGTTCAAGAGACTTGTTGAATAAACCGTAAAGAATATGGCGATCGATTTTGTTGAGTTTTGGCAAGAGAACAATGGTTCTCCCAGCCACTGAAAGCGAAACGTCAGGCCCCCAAATGCAATCTTGACGACTGGCAAGCAATGTTGGGACTGATCGACCTCCACCTTAAAGTGATGTTGCGACCCTCAAAAGCTCCCTCTTGAGCATAATTTTGCTCTCTCAAGGAAAACCGTTCAGATGACGTGCTCTCTTGTTTCTTGATAACTGACGGGTCCACATATCTAAATCCATCCCCTTTTCTTCCAGAATGTGCTTGTTTTAAAATTCGCGCGGCTTGCGAAAAGATGTGGTTGAGCAATCGAATAATGGCCCTGACTCCTTCAAAGTTGCCATAGGGTCTCCACACATCCTTTGCAATGTCAACATTCAAGCAATAAGATTCCCCGTCAACAGTGACCTTGAAAAATGTTTGCGGTTTCTGGCCTTTCCTTTCACCCTCCATTCCCTCCACTCCCTCCATCAGATCTTCCCCACCTCCTTGCCTCCATCAAACCGCCCATCACGTCATCCTTCTCAGCGCCCGTAATTCCTTCTCCGCACAATCACTTTCGCTACTGCTATCACTGCTGCTATCACTAGAGCTATCCCCATCATCTCTATTGACGTTTGATGGCTTTTTGTTAATCCCTCAGCCACGTTCACGTCAACATCAGTGATTTTGATCACGTCCTGAATCTCAAGTCGCGTCTGATCCATGTCCCGCGTGAACACAGCCATGGGTTGATTCAACCCAAAGAAAATGGTAGCAATAATAAAGATTATTCTGTTCCTGAGCTCTACTTGTTGATGCCTCTCTCGATTACCACCAGGTATCTGTAAAATATCTTCTAGAATCACCTGATAAATGTGATGAAGACACCTTAAAGAATCTTCAGGCACATTTAGACGTAAGGTGGAAAACATTGACGCGAGAAAGCTTTGAGAATAGTTGCAAGTGTCCAGACTTATAGAGGGTGGAGGGAGTAGAATGTCTTTAGGCACGAAAAGGACTTGCGCAGGGAATTCAGAGATCAACACATCTTCGGCCGCAATGAAAACCTTAGCAAAGCAATTCAAGACAAACTTTCCGAGGCGCATGACTTTGGCAGCTTCCAGGCCATAGCGGTGTAGCTTGTTGACAAAATCCTTTGTGGCAGAGCTAGGATTATCAAAGGGGTCGAATAGAGCTCTACTCTTCATTCCCTTTTTGTAGCTCTTTGGATCCGTAGACATTAGCGGGAGCTTCAAGTGGGAGTAAAAAACATCCTTTTCTCCACCCTTCTTGACCTGACCCTCGTCATCAAATCTTAACCTCCTCTTCCCAGTCTTTTGCTGAACACGACCCTCTCCTGGCAAGCCGGTCATTGACAATTTTAACCTCGTGTATCCAGTCGCTGAGACCAACACCACACCATGCCTCCAACCTCCACAGCCAGATGCGGGCGCCTGGCTCTCTATCATCTCTACGTCCGCTAAGAATGACGGCCCCTCATCATCACCTTTCTCCTCCTCATCACCTTTTTCCTCGAGCACCGCGTAATAGTTGTGCAAAGGCGTATGCCGAGTTTCAATCCGCTGACAAAACGAAGAGTCACTCTTGGGGCGATGTTGGTGCTACTTCTTGACAGCGGTCGGGTCTTGACAAATAGCAAAGCAGGGCAAGGCGCAGGGAAAGGAGGAGTCTGAGCCAGAGTGGGAGGCACTTGGAGAACGAGAGAATGTCGTTCAAAGGATTTTGAAGCGTGTCAAGTGCATTGGGGCTCATGATAATGTTGAGGCAAAAAACGTCGTGAGGGTGCAACCCTATATCTTGACCGATAACCAAACTACCATTAGCGAGATCTTTAAACAAGTTTTGTCTGATCCAAAATGGTAAAGATCTACAAAGTAAAGGAGGTTAAGAATTTAAAAAATGCAAGGGAGGCTTACAGTGAGGCATTGTTGTCATGACGTTGGTAACCAAAGCACGTAAGGGCATCCACTAATTCTCGAAAAGTCATGCTGTGGTTGTGTCGGGACTTGAGGCTGCTCTTTGACTTGTAATGCTTATGCAGCAACATCTCAAGCAAAGCCTGTCCCCTCCCCAAAATATGCTGAGTATGCTGATGCATCAGACGTAGAAAGAGAAACGGCAGAAGAGAATGAAAAGACGAGGCCGTTTGTATTTGTGCTTGGGAAGCGATCTGTTTTAAAACATATAAATGTATGAGAAAAAAATATTTAGATGGATAGAGTATAGAGCCAAGAGCAAACTCACCTCCATGTAAACTTCATCCTTTTTATTGTAGACGTCCGAAATTCCTGCAATAGAAGATTGCACCCCTATAAAAATAATTAGAAAAGATCTAGAGTTGATGAGTTCCACCTTGTTCAAAGAAACTACCCTGACTTTTGTAGACACTGTGCCGTAGCTGATCAACTTGAGCAATATCCAATAGGTAGTAACTGCAATGTTCCCTCTCGCCTCTCATGGATCCAGGGCAGAGAACTGCTTGCCTATAACGAACCTTCCAAACAGATGGATGAGACTTTTGGCATGTCAGCTCGGTCATTGCTTCTTGAACAGAAAGTCTTTGATCAGAAAGCAAGGTTGAGCAATTATGCCAAGACGTGGTAAGATTGCCAGCTTGGGTGTGCTGAGTCTGCAATACCCAAGCATCACAGAGTAGACTGATATTGACTCCTATAATAAAAATAGATATTAAAATTAAAATGGGACAGATGCTAGATATAAAAATACTTAAATTACCTGAAGCAAGTGGACCTCTATTGATGGTGTCAATCTTCTTTAAAGCTGCTGCAATACCAATTGCAAGGATGGGCATGTTCGCGTAGCAAACTCGTAGAATAAAGCAGCTCTCCTTAGCTGATCATGATCAGCATCCACTGATAGGTGACATCATATTGTTCCATATTGCCCTTAAAGGCGGAACGGGAGCCAAGATCAGACTGCAACTTGCCAGAAAACACTGATTGAATCCGCTGCGTTTCAGTGGCATCGATCATACTTTTAGGTTGTTGAAGAGCATCATTGATGTCTTGGCTTGGCGGTTCGCATATGAGGTTGTTCCGATTTTCTCTACATCAGCAAATAAGTGAAGTTGGTTGTCAACATGGTCCTGCCAGAGAACTTCACTTTCTATATGCAGCCAAATCGTCAAGCTGTGGTTAAAATGGAATGATTTGATCAAAAATCCTATCCAGGGTGCCCTAGCATTGCTATCAAGCAAACGACTCACTTGACGTAATGTGATGTTTGTCGAAATCAAGCCTTGATAGATGATCCTTCTCCATTTTTAAGATTTTTGAAGTCCAAGTGGTTGGAGAAGGTCGATGTCTGATCAGGCGTGCCGGGTGATGATCTTGCACTGAACAAGTCTGATCTCAATAGCAACTTGTGAGGACTCTTGATCTAGATTCAGGGTTTTTAGTTCCGTTAACGCAGCATCACGTCGACGCGTAATTCCTATTTATTTTATACTTATCGTCATTTAGTTTTAGTCTATTTTAATTTACTTGGTGATTGTGAATTGGGGGTTAATTGCGAGCTTGTGTATGCTGTTTGCTGAAATGTGGATTGTGGAGTCTGAAAAGGTGGATTAAAGTATTGCTTTATCTGTTTTGCGCGTTTGGGCTGTAGCAAGAGAAGAAAGAGGAAGGGCTGGAGGGGAGCCGGGAACGTTTTTTATCTTGTAATCTTTCATTGAAGGAGGAGCTCATCAGAGTCGACGAGTTAATTAAAGGTAAGTCGTAGTGTTTATTTAGTATCGAGGACAGTGAGGACATAAAAGAGGAAACAGAAGTTATAACATAAGAAGACTGGAGGTCGATATCAACGCAACAACATGGAGCAAGGAGGAAACCATAATAACTATGAAGCAACCTTTTCCCATAGCTCTGACTAAATTCAGTCATGAGAAAGACCCATGCGTCATGATCCTAAGTCAGAGCATCCTCATGGGCTGCATTGTGACAAGACATGGGCATATTTGTTGAGCTTGAAATAAAGTACAGCAATCCTGGTGCTCTTTGGGTGTTAAAATCAGCAATCACTTTAAGAGGTGAAGATCTGGCATCATGGTTGATCGGCCCATAGACTTGTCTTCAGGGCTCCAGTAAATGCATGGCTACCTCCATGTGAGTGATATAATAAAAAAAAAATTTCATTCACATCAATACAAAGTCTGAGCCAAAGGCTTCTGCCGTTTAGGTAGTCTCGGATCTCGAGGGTTTACCCGAAGCTGTTGTTTGCGGTATCCGCTGGCATACGGGTTAAGAATGCGGTGCGCGGGATTTCCGATGCGAAAACTCGAGCCGAAGTTTGTTTGGGTGTAAGAATTGTGTCCCGAAAAGAAATGGCGCCTAGTATAGCACTGCGGCGTTGATTAGCGCATAAATATTTTGGATTCTCGCCATGGTATTCTCTTTCGTGTGAAAACTGCAATTTTGGACAATCAATAATTAATGAATTTTGAATTTATTTATTTTTTTATGGATGGAGACTGATAACAATATCTTTGTCAATGAATGTACATTATTGCTGAGTACACGGATATTCATCCATTGAGAATGCAACATTGCGTATATTTGAAGTTTATCTAATTGCTTCGTTATTGTAATGGTTACATGGAACTGTGCATAGGGGAGTCAGACGGAGTGATAGAACACATGGTGAAAGGTTCAGCTGAGAAGCAGGTATAGATATTGTTTTTGTATTAATTACGATTAAAGAGTTTTTTTTATTCATTTAATGCTGAATGAGTTAAGAGGATCGATGATCTATTCCGTCAGAGGTTCATGGCGCCATGATGCTTTTTGCGAGAAGATGGATATAGTTGTTGCATTTGTCCCTCTCTTTCTCTTAAGTTAAAAATATTTAAGTGACAAAAAATACTAAAATAAAACATTTCAATGTAAGTCGGGATCCAAATTTCACTGTTTATGAATTGAATCATTGCTGTATGCTTATATTTAATTGATAAAGTTTGTACAGTATTTTGTGAAGACTGACGCAATGTTCCGGAACTTTGACGGGGTGAATATGACTGCTTGTTTGTTTACACACAACAATCATCTAATACTAATGAGCTCCACCCACTGCCAAAATGTCATGACCATTGACCATATTTGCAGGAACAAAGAGACCCAGCTTGTACAAGGATCAATTTCTTGCACGATGTTTACAGCCGCCACACCAAGCAACGGTAAGCCCCAACTATTCTGTTGAAGCACTTTGAATAAAGAGTGTAAAATAATAAAGAATTCACGGCGGGCCATTGCCCCGGACAGGTTAAGGTAACTCACCGTAAAATGTTTTTGATTGATTCTTTTCCTTTTCTTTGTTCTTTCTTTATTCGATAAAAATCGAGTTAACCTTTACACGTAATAAACCATCGTCCTTTTATACCAAAAAGGAACGATTACATCATACATCACACTTCCCGTGAACCTCCGTAAACTAACAGGTAAAACATATATAAATGAACCTCTTTGAGACATGTAACAAAAGTGAACCTGATAACGGAACGGTGGGTAGTCAGCCCATTAAAGAATATTCCGAGGAACATCCCATGACAAAGAAACATCGTTGGGATAAAGAAAAAGGGTAGAGGGTAAAAAGGACAAATAAAACAAGCGCGATGAAATATTACTATAATGACGCGTCAAAGGAAAGGGTGAGTGACGCGTCAATAAAGGTATTAGACTTCAACATATTCTATATATACAAATCACATAATAACAAAACGAAATGAATAAAAAAAGTCACAGAAATAGAAAATGTATCAGAGATATAAACAGAGGTTCAAAAGGAAGGGCAGGAAGATAAAAATTTAAGCCTGAACCCTGTGACGGCTTCCAATCTTTGTTTTCGTCACCATCCGCAGGATTGAAAACTAATTTGCATTTAAAAATATGAGGGGCGTACACGTAGTCTACGTTATTGACAACAGCAAAGACTACACCCATATCCTGGACCAACAACCTGGCTTCAAGTCACCTCGTACAAAATATTCTAGCTAATTTTAACAACAACAATCGTGTTTCATACCCTTGCTTTATTAAACAAAAAAAAAACAAATAAATTGCTTCTGCAAAACTGTGTTTAATATTAGACTTTATCGCGTGAGGTTCGCGAAACTATATTAACGATGCGGGAAACCCGAGAGGATGGGGCCCCCCCCCCTTCTGGGGGGGTTTTGCAGTCCAAACCTCCACTGAGGAACTTGAATTTTTCAATAAACCGATCTTGTAAAAATTCTAGGATCTTTTGTTTTCTAATGTTACACAATCAGCAAAATTTCTGAATTTCCCAATTCGGTTAAGCATCATCAGCAGTTGACTGAAATCGAAAGGCTGAAAAGAGTCCATGAAAGCAGAAGGTTTGTAATGACCTTCCCCTTTTCTGGCAAGCCTCCATTCCCGTGCATCGTTATTTTTATTCATGAAAGTAAACAACATCGTTGAAACAACTGTTACAGACAGCAACTCAAGGCATATCGAGAACTCCCTGTATTCGCCGTCTCCAAACCTCCAACCCATAAACGCCTCTAACCCATCAGCAATCGACAATCCTTTATTCTCTTATGATGCCAATGGTGAGGCGCCGTCATAGGATATAGTTTAATCTAACGTATTACCTTTCAGCTCAACATACAAACGGGCAGCAAGCGTCGGAATCATTGGTTGCGGTGATACCATCTATCCCAGATCGGTCTTACATCTTGACGCTGGTCTTAATGGTCAATTACCAGATACAATATGGATCTGTCATGAGTAACTTCTGACCTTGCGCAGATTCGACGTTAATACTATTATTTATTCATGCACATATATAATCGCTTCTCTGTTTTCTTACTTGGCACCCATCTCCTATATACATCGCGTTTTAAAAAGGTACATGAACCATTAATAAATGTTGCGTGTATATCTGTATCCATTTGGCGATAGAGGTCAGTCAAAATACAGTGAATTCCACGTCCTTTACGCGTCAAAACCGAGAAAGTTTAAAATGATAGACCAAAATAAATGAAGAAAATGGAGTAATAAGAAACAAAAATAACTGTGAGAGTCGAGGTAATGCAAATATCGACTAAACCACAACTGGCAACTCCACCTTCCTCAAGGAATGAAACAACACCTTCCATCTCCATCCGCTTTGGGAAACGATCCTCGTTATTCGAGAATACGAGATCCATGGAATCGACTCTTCCTGAACTTGTGGCGTTCCCGCAGTCGTGGATGCGCACCATGATCAGGGTTTTGCGATCACGAGGGAGGCTGGTCGTATGGATAGGGATTTCATCCTGACCATGAAGTTAGAAACATGGAAAATGGGGTGGTATAGTTACCTCTGATCCAACACTCCAAGGTCCTCTTACGGGTTTTGCCCAGACCCCTTTGGACATCCACCTTCATCCGACAACCATCGACCTACAAAAAAGGCGTCAAGCACAAGATTTACTAGTAAAAAAAGGTAATAAGAAAAAGGCAAACTCACCCATAATCCGTCCATTCACATAAACCGTCGCCATAGCGTCCTGTCCCATCATCCTCAAATTCAACGCCGTCGTCCAAATTTCAGGATCCGGCATCATGCTTGCCTCAACCTCAAAATACATCCACCTAACATCCCCCTTCCTCAACTTCAACGGCCACACCACCTTTTCCCAACCCTTGAACGCCTCTGTAGAAACTGCATCCGGCCATCCCAGTTTCTCTCCAGCAGTGCGGTGACGAACCCCCCACTCCCTGAGTGGTTTCCCGCAGAATAACGATACGCCTTGAAGACCTTTGAGGGAATCGAAACCAAGAGACGGTAACGACCCTCGGGAGAAGGGGACTGGGATGAATGTTTCGTTGAGAAAGGGAACGGGGACGCGGGCGAGTTTACCACGGAACCATATAAATGACCCGTGTCCCCACACTTCAACACGAAGATGATGATTTGAGGTTTTGTGGAGTCTGCATGGATTGTTTCAATGGGAATCTGGAAACCATAGTATTTGTCGTTGGAGGCCGAGTTGATTTCCGTGCCGAGTGGAGTGAGGGTTGTGATGTAATGGCCGTTGACGTAGATGCCGATGATGTCGGAGGCGAAGGGGATGTAGAGGGTTGGGGTTTTGGGCTTCCCGTGAACGCGGGAAGAATTTTGGGGGGTTATGCCGAGAGATTGGAGGTCGGAGTCAGTGAGGGTGACTTGGGCACGGTACCAACTTGAACCTGTGGCGTAGCCTTTATGGTGAGGGAGATGGGGGTATTGCCAGAAGGTTCCCAATCTTCTGTTGTAATGAGTTCTGGGATGTGGGAGAGTGTGTAGGCGGTGAGGGAGGATGCGGAGAAGGAAGGGAGCGTGGTTGAGCCGTTGGGTTGACCAAAGTTGGGGGAGGTGGAACGGGGCGTGTTGGATTCGTCGGGCTTCGTAATGAGTGATGATCATGGACGATGTGAGGGAGGGGTTTGTGGGTGAGATAGGGAAAAAGGTATAGATATCGGCTGTTCCGGCCATGAGGGAGGGATGGAGATGCGGGTTGAGGGAGAGGGAGAGGAAAATGCGGAGATGACTTTTGGAGAGTCTTTCGTGGATAAAGTCGGGACCGCAGACCATGGAGGAGGAGGATTTGGAGAGTCTTTCGGGTGGGACACCGCTGTTGGTCATGAAACCGGGGAACCAACATTTTCCGGCAAGGTAAGTGTCGACGACCACCACCTCTGTTTCAAGGTGCTCAGCGGAATCTGGTATTGAGATGATGACGGTAAAGCGAATTGGTTTAGAGGTATGGATGTAGTTGACGGTTTGGCGGTTGCCGTCTTGACGGACTTGAGTGGACGCGTCGACGGGGGTGATGGTGATATTGGAGGAGCTGGTGGTGGGGATGAAGGAAATTTCGCCTTCAGCTTGACGGGGACCGTACAGGACGAGGAGAGATTGCTGAGAATAGCCCCAAGACCGAGTGGTGAGGATTTCGCTGGTGGAGTAGTAGATGGTAAGGCCACCATGAGGGAGCGGAACGTTGAAGGGAAGGACCATGCTGTAGCGGGTGTGGCTTAGCCTTTCCTATTCAAACGGTTAAAAAGGAGATGGAATGGAGGCGGGCTAATTACCTCTTTTGATGTGGCGGTTTCGACCGGAACTGTGAGTTTGGAGTGTCTGGGAAAGGAAAAGCCAAAGGCTTCAATAGATTCTTTGCCAATGTTCAAGTTGACTCCTGCGACGCCGTCATTGATAAGAGTGATGAATGCCGACTGGGGGCCAATTTGTAACCAGTAGTTTGCCCTGTCTCCAGATATATCTGGGTCTTCGCTCTATGCAAAGATTTTAGACACGTTAAAAGAAACAGAAATGCTACAAACAATAAAATATATAATAAAATAAAATGGATTCTTACACCAATCCGTTTATCCTTAATCAACACGTTCGTGTCCTTATTTGCATACTTTTCATTTTTAAAAAACAACAACCATTTGGGCAGATCCCGATACACGCTCCGTTTCGCATCCCCAACGCCCCCAAGCACACCCTCAAAATCATTCACAAAGAGATTAAACCGTCGAATCTGATGATACTTTTCCCTAAGCAGACCCGACGGGACTGACGGTCGCGTAATAATCCAGCACATTTCCAAAGAACCCAACAGGGGGTCTTAGGAATGCTGTTGAAATTCGATTTGAGTCGGTAAACTTTTTGGCTAGGTCGATGGCTTGATCGAGGTTGGCCACGTCGCCAGAGTTGAGTAGCATGGCGTTTTGGTATCCTTCTTGGTGAATGCCTATCGCGTTGAATTGGAAAACAGCGTCGAGACCGGCAAAGATGGCAGCGCGGAGGACAAACGGGTCGCGGACTATAAAAACAGACGGGAATTATAAAGGAGAAAACGATTGATGAGAAAAAAGAGTTTTTTTGCTGTACCCGTCTCGGTGATGCCAGAAGGCATGTTGTTGTAAGCTCCTTCGTGACTCTTTGGATTATGCATGTCATTTAACAGCGAAATACTTGTAAACGGAATTGTGAATCTTCCTGGAATGTTCCTATACACACTTGGCATAGGAATGATATCCCTTGCAGCACCCATAGCGCTGACAGTGCCATCTCCAGGTCCCGTTGCGATAGGCAAGTCGACACCAAGATCCACGAGGATCGATCTAAGATTTGAGAGATAACCTTTTATGTCAATTGTTTGACGTTCATCACGTTCGGGCTTGCCATCCTCCAGAATGGCGAGCTTATCAATGTTGAAGAAGGTTTCACCCCATGTAAACTCATTCTCGACGGCAAAGAGCATGATTGGGCCGCCTTTGGTGAAGAGGTAGGGGCGGACTTGATTAACTGGGATAAATTGGGGAAGGTAAGCTGGGTCGAAAAACTATAAACAATACAATAATTTATGACGTGGAGAGATGGAAAAGAAACTCAACGAAGCTCTGTATAATAAAGACGGGCTGCGTCAAGGAAGTCCTTGTCGTTTGTGCGAAGATTTATGAGTCCGTCAGCTTTATCCGCGTCACGTGTGCGTTTGGTGCTTTTTGTAAATACCCATTGCGGAATACCGCCCTATAACCCAAATGATATTTTTAGTTATCTTATTCATATAAATATGAAACTCACTCCGTCCAATTCTGACGTGATATAAAGTGCAGGCCTCAAGTCTATTATTCTTTTCGTCAGAAATGAAGAAGAAAAAAAATAAATCACAACAAGCTTCAAAAGTACTTACAAACCCAAAGTTCGTGCTTTTTACAAAGATCCAGAAATCCCTTAATATCATGAGTCTTCCAGTCAAACCGCCCTTCTACGGGCTCATGATTGCGCCATGAGACGTAAGCATCGATTGTATTGAAGCCCAGGCCTTTAAACTTGATGATCCTGTCCTCCCATGTCTCTGGAGGAATTCTAAACCACTGAATCGACCCACCTCTTTAAAGAGAATTAGGAGGTGATTGGAAGATGATGGATGAAAGTGAAAAAAAGTACCGCAAAATCCTAGGCACGCCATTAATAACAAAGGAGGATCTGTTGTAAAAGACGGTCTGGGCAGTAGCACTTGGAGGGTGAAAAAGGACACAGATGCAGAGGAGAATTAGGAGCGGGAGTGGACTTGATTGAGATGATGGCCGGATCGCCATGCGCATGGTTTAATGTGAGGAATGAGTAATAGAAATGGAAACAGTGGGAGTATCCACGTAGGACTCCATTTATTAATCATTTTTTTCAAGAGTTCTTTTTTCCTTTTAAGATGAAACACGTAAAAAAAAGGGTTGTGGATAGGGGATGGAGGGGATGGACTAAACGGGGGATCACAGATGCCTTGAAGTTGTCATATCCTTAAAAGGTAACACTCACGTTTTCCTTGTACTTACTTTGTGTAATTATGTGTAACATACCAGAATTCAGCCGGTCGGTCGGTCATTCGGTCGGTCGGTCAATGACAATCATTCAGTCTTGACGTCACTCAAGGCCGGATTTTTTCAGACTTATAATAGTAAAAGTTACAGACATCCGCCGGTACATTATTCTCGCCAACCTTCCATGGATTTATGGGCAATGGTTTCAGGGATAAACCGCTCAGGGCCTTACAATAAATAATTTCAAACGTGGAAATAAAACAAATCACAGCAAATATAATACTATTTGGTGAATATGGAAAAGGAAGAAAAGTACAAAACCGGAATTCTATGACGCCTGCGCTGCATTGCTGCCCGTAGAAGCCACAATGAAGGAAGTAGAGGTCGAAGAGGAAGGAGAAGAGGGCTCCACCGCGGCAGGCGCCACAGTAGGACGTTCACTGCTTTCCCTTTGCTCAGCAACCCCATCATCATCTCTACCATCATCTTCTTCGCCTCTCCGTCTCGTTACAGATGACGACACCTTTCTTCTTCTTCTCCCACCCACCCGGAACCCACCCGTCCATTCCGATACTCTCTCAACATCCTCACCGCGTCTCGCATCATAAGCATCATCATTATCTTCAATCGATATACGTATCACACCAACATCCTCCATCTTTTTCCCACCCACATCCCCATCAATCTCCCCATCATATGGGACAACAGGCGGGCCATGCGGTGGTGTGTGTACTATAGGTGGGGGCGTGACGGTTCGCGCTGCTTTAGGCCGTCTCCAGTAAAACGGTGACAAGAACGAAAATAGTGTAGCGCGTGGCAGTGGAGCTCCCTCGTCTGTCGAAACGGCGGGGGTGAGGAGTAGGATGATGAACATCAGGCGACACATGTTGATGTTGTTGTGTTGACTGTTGAAACGTACCGTGGAATAATGAACTCGGTGTTGTAGCGTCGAGTGAAGGGGGTAGAGGTGAAAAAGGTGCACGCGGAGACACGGCAAATTTCCCAGCCTCTGCATCTCCTTGCAAAGACAGTGAAGGCGGGAACGCTGATGGATTTAAAGGTGGTGACAACGACATGGGTGACGGTAATGTAGGCACGGACGCCCCAACACTCTGTTGGTGTCCTCCCACCTCCACCCCGACATCTTCCATCAATCCAACCCCACCCGCATGATGACCCGACGACGATGGCATCCTATGATGACCATTTCCACTAGTTTTTAAACGGCGTCACCGGTCTCCCCAACCCCTCCCCCATCGATGACCCTGCCCTCGACAAACTCCTTACCGACGCAGCCCCCGAAGCAGGATGCGATATACTCGCCGCCACAGCCGCTGCGGAATGCACAACATTCGCCGCCTCCTGCGCCAGAACCTGCATACTGTATTGAAACAGCAATGCCACACCACCCACAATCACCCAAAAACCCCATCACGATGCTCAGGCCCGACGTGACGGACTCGACGGGGAATCCTTGGTACAATATGGCGGAACCGAGAAGAGTGGCGGTCGTGAATGTGACATAGAATATGGGAGTCACTATCGCTGTCGAAAAGAGACTGTATGCGCGGTTGAGAAAGTGAATTTGCGCAATGATTGTCATCACCATGAATGCAAAGAGTGGGTATATTGGCCAGCGAAGAAATTGATTGCGCTCACGATCACTCCAATGGCGGAAACTGTAGACCATGGACGTACCAAATCCTTGCGTACTGAGAGTAAGGTAAGGTCCAAGGAGTGATGCAATGGAAATATACACCATAGGCGATTTCCGCGCATACCGTTTCTCACAGTACGTGACCAGAAAAAACAAAAAGAGCAACACAGAGCATCGTAAACACAATAAACCCTAATTTAAAACATTAGCCCTTCAAAAACCCCCACTCTGCCTCTCTAAAAAAAAAAAAGGGCGTACCTGGTGAAAACACATATCGAAAAAACTCATCAATCGTCTGTGTTGTTGTAGATTCCGGCGCATTCAACACAATAATCGTCGCCCCAATAACACACTGCGCGCATCCCACTTTCCCCGGAAAGTTGAGATGCTCATTCAAAAAAATCGACGAAAGCACCGCTCTAATCATAAAAACTATCAAGACTTCACTAAAACCGTTTAAAAACTTACGTTATAACCACACTCAAGGCTCCCAGCGGTGTCACCAGAATCGCTGCCGTAAAAGCATACGCCCCGAAATTCGCTATCTCACCCAGCGCCACTAAAACCCCGCTTGCATCAGTACGTAAATGTCGCAAAAAGACTCACTCAACACCATCCCGATCCACCATAATGTATTTTTGAGATACGCATGTTCTCTCCCGACTTCCCGACTGCGACTTTGTATGAGACCTTTTTTTGTGAATACGACACTTGCGCCAATGAAGATGCCGGATGCGACGGCGAGGAGATGCCGACTATTTTTTGCCACATTGGGGAGGATTCGGATGGAGAGGGGTGGAGGAGGTGGAAAGGAGGGAGATGGTATTGTTCATGGCTGTGGGCAGTTCTTGTAGATGTGATGGTGACAAGATGATGAGGTGATGGATGAATGTCAATGGCTTTCAGGAGGTGTTGGGGGCTTCTTTTTTAATTTCGGAACGAGGGAAAGAGGCGAATGTCTCCCAAGCTGATGAGGGTTTAAATGGAAAAGAAGGCTGGGAAAGGAAGGATGAGGTCTCTTTTTTCCTTGTCGATAGAATGTCCCCCCTTTTGCCTCCGAAACGACGGTATCCTCCGATGCAGGGGGCAAAAAATGTAAGGCTGGCCTGCTGCAGCTGGTTGTGTTCAGAAGTTTCCTTGGCCCTATTAATGAAGGCCCGTTTTTTTTTTTCACTTGCCGCCCATGCACACGATGAGAGGTTTGAGGTGGGTCCTAATATTGTGACGAAGCCTCTCCACACCCTTGTGTTTTTTTTTAAGAGTCCGAATGAACTATACGGATTTCTGATTGGTGTTGAAAATAACGGAAGTTTTCAAATCATGACATTTACAAGGCCAGGAAGCGCAGTGTAATTACGCAGATATTTAGGTACATACATAGATACTGTACCTTAAAATAATGAAAAACAAGCTGGTTTGAAGAAGGTAAAGGGGATGCATGATTTTTAAATTATGTTTTTGACTATTGCATCAATGAGATCTGCGTTCTTAGAACGTTACAGTACACACCGCGTATTGTTTGTCCATCATGTTGAACAGAATTCTTTCCCTACGCTCTATCGTCTCAAACGCTTTATAAAACAACCCCAAACATTTTGTATGTCGGTGTCCCATCAACGGCGAATCTGAACCACTATCAACGTCGCCTTATTGAAAAAGTACTCCCTTATTTATGGCTATAATGCCTTGGAACGTGGCGGTATACATTCCATCAACCAACACAATTTTTCGTCACGGCACAGAATTTGAAGAAATTAACACTTCATACGACCATACTGAAGCGCCATTTTAAAGAAACAGTGGATTCACGTTTTGAGACAACAAACGCGGAATAGAATGGCCGTTACTATCGCTAATAAACGTTCTCATCTTACCGTCTTGTAAAATCAACCCAAAGTATACCAAGAAATGGACCACATACATTCATTATTCGAGTCTTTCGTGGGCGAAGCCATACCGTCGTCAAATTCAAATCAATTGTTGAGCCACGAAAACAAAATACATACGTAAACACAAAAAAACGGCGAAGCCCAATAAAATTAGAAAAAATGAAGAGGAGCCTCCAAACTAATAAGGCCATAAGATTAAAAAATTATGCATAAAGAATGAAAGAAACATGGACGAATCAGAGAGGCATCATGTCACGACGTGGAAGTGATACACTCTTTTGATCTTATCGCATCACCCCATGTCAGGTTTGACTTGCCCTCCCACCCGTTGGACTCATCGTGAACCCTTTGCTCGAATTTTGGAACACGCTTCATGGCAGGTGAAGCTCCATCCTCCCACGCTGAATCTGTCAATTTCGGGTGACGGAGGCGCCACCAACGTTTCCAACGCTTTCGGTGTCTCTACCTCCCACAAACACCAGAAATCCCGTGATGCCGATCGACACCATTCCACCACATACACGACAGTGGAGGCGATGAGGAAGACGGATGTGCCGGCGTAAGCGCAAAACTGGTAGAGCGATGGGTTGTTGAAGAGAGGTGTTGAGATGGTGGTGATGGTGAAGAGGAGGAGCAGGGTGATGCCTAGTTCAACGATGCGATCTGCGTATGGGATGCCGGTGGTTAAACCGGGGGGGTCGGCGGTTGCGGTATTGATTTGGGAAGAGAGTTTAGGGCGTGATGGACGTTTCTTGAAGTTTATGGAGGGAAGGTGGAGGGTTTTCGGGGATGCTGAGAAGGTGAATGGGAGGGATCGCATGAGAACTGTTGACGGATGAAGATGGGAAGGGGAGTCTGGGGAGTCGGGAGGGAGGATGATGGTGTAAACGTGAGTCCTGAGATGTGTGTTGGATGAAACCACCATGAGAGAGGCGTTCCTGTTGTTTGACGGAGCATCATGGCTGTTGGTGGAAAAGAAGTGTCAATCATGGAAATGTGACTAGGAGATGGTGTGCAAGGAGGAGGTTGCTGGGGATGTGACGGATATCAGTATGCTAGAAACGTTTGTTGATGAAGACACAATTGGCTTCACTATTGGTGTAGAGGTTGAAGTGAACAGACGAGGTAGTGGGAATGGCATTGCAGTTGTCATTTCTTTCAACAATTCATTGTTGACGTTCTGCGCCATTCAAAAAAAGAAAATGCCGCTTCAATCCACACTACAGTAGCAACCCGCCCACCGACATCACATCACATCATAACACCCTTCAGCCGTCATTACCCCATCTATCTACTACCTTCCACCGTCACTTCAACCGCGGCCTCGTCTCTATCCCTCGAACTGACGTCCAAAGCCCATCACAGGGCTAACAGTCTTCCAGACACTCACTGAACACCTCTCCTATCACAGCTAATACCCAACACTGCTGCAATAACTTCAAAACAACTCTCTCACCTTTAACTTCCTCAGCTCAACTGAAAGAACAGGTGGTCTTGAAGAGAAAAAACAATAACCCTTCCGATTTCAAATCACGGGTCTCCGGCGAGAACCTGAAAATCCCTATTTCTGTAGAGTTCGAAGAAATGCAACCACGGGACTTTATGTTTTCGCCGTAGAGAGTGAACTTGGAAGAGCGAGTCAGGAGGTGTTGAGTAAGGACGGCGGATAGATTCAGGGGATACTTGAATAAGAGTTGGATGTGAGATGGAGGCGGTGTGGATTGCGAAAAGATGTAGGCGGTGTCGATGATGGGTGGAGGAAGAGTTTTCCGAAATGAATCGATGGGGGACAGATGTATAGATCTCTTTTGTCAGCAAACTCTCTTTAAAACCCGACAGGCCGACAGGTATTTATACTCTGCTGTATTTATAAGACACACACACAGACATAATTATTTTTTTAAAAAAAGGTTCCGTCCGTTCTCAACCAAACCAACGAGAACCCACGCCCCCCCCCCCTTTCTTTTTTTTCAGTTTTTTTTTTTTTTATAGCGCTATTCCAAACCATCCTATATTTCGAAAATGCAACCATCTCATGGTTTTGAGGCGTATTGATTGGCCGAAAATTCTAGAAAATAGTGATTTTTTCTTATGGGCCCATTTTTTAAACGATGGTTGTCTTTTTCGGCCCCCCTCACGAGGATCCATGACGTTTGGACTTTGGACGATCCATGACGTTTGCTGCAATTCAAGTAAAAAAAATATAATCAAGCACCTCATGTGCCATTTCATTAAATATGATGGGGACTGAGACATGATGTAGTGTAATAATAGTCATAGAGATACAGAGGCGTAACTAAAGTTTACGCCTTTACAATTCGCCTCCAACCCCTGTCACCAAAACCTCCCTTATTTCCTGTAAAACTCTCAAACTCTCCCCCAAAGCAACCTGTAACTCTCTCCTCAGCTCCCCTTCATCATCCCACCTCGGATCTATAACGGCGCCCTCAACCTTCACCACAGACGCGCTCGATGATGCCGACGACGCTGAAGATGCGGATGACGCGTTCGAGGATGACGAGAATTCACGGAGGATGCTGGTGATGGGGTTGCGGTGGGGTTCGGTTTGAGTGCGGGTGCGGTCAGGCCGGGTGCGTGTTGGGGAGAAGAAGGGGGGACGACGGATGGGACTTGAGGGGCGCGAAGGTTGCGGAGGGGAGAGGTTGTAGGGTTTGCCAAAGGTCGGACGGGAGAGTCAAAGTGGTTGGAAATTGGTGTGGTTGAGTCGTTGGGGAGGTGACGTCGTTGGAGTTTGATGGAGGTTGGAGGGATATGGGGGTGGATGGAGCTGTACTCCATGAAGTTGGTGTTGGCTGGTCATCGGAGAAAGTGTTGGGCAGTGTTGGAGGGCCGAGATCGTTGATGCTTTGACAGAAAGAGTGCTGTATGATGAAGAGCGGTTTATGCTGACGACGGTGGACGTGGACGCTGTGAGGGTATGGGTTGTTCGATGGCTGCTGGGAAGGTTTGTGAGGGAAGGCGTTTATCCACACTTCTTATAGTCGCTCCAAAGTCATCTGAGTCTGCGCGGCCGTCGGGAGTGAGGGAAGAACGGGAGTTGGGGGAAGAGGGTCGAGGGTGATGTTGCCGATGCCGCGATTAACGTCAAGTAAACCAACGTTTGCTAGTTGTCGGGTAGGTTTCAGAACGTAAATATTGGACATGAGAAGGAAGCGTGTAAAATACCTGATGATGCAAGGGGAAGGTCGGCATCGTGAGATGTACCAGATAAATCGTCGTCGTGGGAATGTGTGATTATTGCTGGGAGCTACATTATTAAAAAAGAAAAGGACATATGAGAACTTTAAGACCGTGCACTTTAAATTATTGTTATATCGACTGATACGAAACGGCAAAACGTGAAAACAACAATAAATACAAGTAGCTCACCATAGACGACTTTATAGTTCCCTTGTCATCATCATCATCATCATCATCATAGGGATCCACCGTACCACTGGCTCCTGCAGCAGCCTCAGTAACTGAAGCCGGTACCCGATGCGCCGAATGTACGCTTCGTAAACTCCTCTTCGTGCTCGACCGTCTCAAACTGATGTAACTCGATCGAAGCGTCTCAAACACCCATTCATCATCCGCCGCCAATTCATTATCACTCTCATCATCGTCAATACCTCTACAATAAGCTGGTTAAGATACAAAGACGGTGAAACGATTGCACGCACAGTGGATGGTACTCGTTGGAGAGTTCGGGGTGTTCGAGTTTCCAGGCGTCGTGACGCTTGAGGATGTCGAGGAGACATTCGGTGCCGCGGGTGGCAGTTCGAATGAACCTTGATTTCAGCAGGTCTTCAGCAGAGGGCCGCTGAATATGTAACAAGAGATGTAGATAAAGTTAAACAAAAAAAAAGTATTATTAGAACAAAAATTGCAACATATATCAGAAGAGTGAAGATCACCTCCTCAGGCTCTTCATTAAGACACAAGGATATGAACTCCTTGATTGCAGCCGTAAAGTTCCCCTCCAGTCTTGCTGGTCGTGATCTTGGAATAAGAAAAATAGCTCTTCTGGGATCCTGATCTGCAAATGGAGGGTTGCCCGTCGCAAGCTCGATAATTGTTATACCCAGAGACCACACATCAGCCTTTACCAGCGTCAATGTATACTTAGGTGAAGATGTATATACCTTAAAATCGTATTGCGCTCGCTTGATGATTTCGGGAGCCATCCAGTAAGGGTACCAACAAAAGAATGACGCCGTAAACTGTGCATTGAGACTTGACCAGCTACACCGAAATCACAGAGTTTTACTTTTCCTTCCCTGTCAAGAGAATATTTGGCGGCTGATAAAGAAGGAGTTTAAACGAGGAATAGTGCACGTATATGCACCTTTAATGTCCCTATGAATAACGGCAGCTGACTTATGAAGGTAGACAAGAGCGAGAAGGACTTCTCGCGCGATGACTGCAATATATCTCTCTTCTAGAGGACCCGATTTTAGCTTGAACTTGTCAGCTCTTTACTCAAACGCGCGCTATGACAACAACAAAGCGAGGCATCTTACAATACTACGCAACGACCCACCCGCGGCGAAATCCATAACGATCCAGAGCTTTGTCCCATGAGATATGAGCCATGGTATCGAGTGATGTGCTCGGAATCGCATCTAGATAGAACGGATATCTCCTTTTGAACGTCGCCTATCTCATCATCGTCGGTGTCGAGGTCGAGGATCTTGATGGCTACAACTTCATTCGTATACTTGTGGACACTGGTTACAAGACTTTTCCATTAGAACGCTGAGCAGCTTCGACAGCCTTGTTGATGCCCAAACAAACCACTAATATTCCAAAGACATGGACAAGCACATAACAACAAACTGACACATCCACGTCAACGAAGAACTTACCCTTTGTAAACCTCTCCAAACGATCCTCGGCCTGTTTGATGACCAGGAAAAGGATGGCAGATGTAGTTCAGAGTTATGCTTTAATCGTTGAGTTCCTACCGATACGCTCGAGTTTTTGGAATGTCTCCATCAATTGATATGTAGTTAAAAATTTTGATGCATCAAGCCAAAGTGCGATGAACCATGTATTGGAAAGTGCGATGAACGATGTATTGGATGAATAGTCTCCTTAGAAGAGTTTTAGCCTCTATTCCCTAGATGCAATGCCATGGAAGGAAGATGTGCTCTGAACGAGATGGTACCTCAGACGGAACGTTTTCTTACGAGAAATGAATTCAGAATTATCTGATACTATCGTAAGTGAACGAATAATAACGAGCTGGGTTTTGTGGCATCGCTCGCAAACTCTGGACGTAAACGCTCGAATGCAACCAGTCCGAATATTTGACCAAAAAACTGACATTTTGTTTCTGGATATTTTGCCATCACCAAAAATAGCTAAACTAAAAGCGCAAATAAAAGGAGATTACAATTTCCCTTACGACAACAAATCTTTTCCTGGACTCTTATCCACGCTCTATTTCATACGATACTTTGCCGTTGACGGATCTGACGATACCCATTCATTAAAAAAAACCAATAACAACAAACGTTCTCGCATTACATCAGAGTTCTCAGTATACTTCACCACAGGTAATAACCTCTCTCTCTAGCGTCTCTCACAAAGCAGTCTCCATTAGAATCATGAGGTTTCACCCCCTTCCATCCCTTCTTTCTCTCTTTTAACCCATAGTTTGAAATGAATTGGACGTCATCTGGATAGAGGTCCGAGAGTGAAGCCCTCTGTTTGAGGCTCACTCCGTCGTCGACTAATGATGGCTGGAGGCTGATCCCCAGCGAGGCGTTATTTTTGGTATACTTTTTGGATGCTTAAAATTATTATTGTCTGGTGGCTGTAACGGTGGTTTTTTTTACTCTGCCCCGTCCAATTCAAAAACCCGTTCTCCCGCCCATGCCTTACCCTCTCTGACAAGGACGTACGTGGTGTGGAGCCATCACCCTCCCAACCTGTGATAAAGAGTGGCGGGGCTTCAATCCCTCTTGACCTTAAAAAAGTCCCCATTCCAAAACCCCTTCCTCTCTCAAAGCACGTCTGCCAGCGCCGGACACCATTATCCACCCTCATTCTCTTTTTCTGGAAAACAATTCTCTGCCCAAGCACACCTCTCACCTCACACCCGTTTTTCTTATAATTTAAATCTATCTACCAGCCGTCGATCTTCACGTCAACTCTCCCGCCCCTCCTCGTTCCAAAATAGCTCGTCCGCTCTTTCCATATTCACCCGTTCTTAACATACTTTCAAACAATAGTGAACATTGACTTCTCCACCCCCCGCTTATCCTTCCTCAATCACTATCATATCGCCCAAAAGCGCATACGCATACTCACTCACAGCGTTCAGTAATGACTGCAGCAAGCGTCAGTCCCACAGCAACCGCTGGCCTCGCAGAGGTCATGTCAGATTCGGCGTCTGGTACAGCATCTGTCAACCACCACCTCGAAACCTCCATCTCGTCACAGACGCTTGACCCCTCAAGAGAGTCAAAGCCTTCATCAGAAGGTCGGAAGGAATCTGATGTGGTCACAGTGAATTTGGAAGAGGGGTCAGAGGGCACAGCTCCTACACTCAATAACAGTGGATCTCCCTCTGGCTCCCTCTATTACCCCACAGCATCACTACTATCTCCCAGGATGCAGAAAGTCTACACTGGTGGATATCTTGGTGTTAACGCTTTCGTTGCATCCATTATCAGTGGAGGTGAGCTATTAGATCCATGCGTCGACTCTTTTCCTTCTTAATGAGAGCTAACATTTACACTATTTCAGTCCTCGGTTACTACATCAGCTATGCTCTGTACGGCGTAAACAATCCTCCTCCCAACCTATACCGCTTTGATGGAACATTTCCCGGTGACCTAATCGTCACGCTGATCATCCAAAACTTTATTACTTGGATCACAACCTCCATCTCCGTCTTCCTCGACCTTCGTAACGCCCGTGCGCTCCCTGTTGCACCCCCAAAGTTTCTTATCCCTGGCCCCAACGGCAAGCCCAGAAACCGCATCCAAAGAGCATACCAATACTTTACTGGACCATCAAAACAAGCAGACGTTCTCGCTCCCAAACTGCCCAAGGGAGAGCGGTCACGTCGTGTTCGGAGTCTTTTGTCCCGGGCCATTCTTTCCTCGCTTATCGTCACACCCCTTCATGCCATCATTCCTCTCATTGTTGTCTACGCTGTCTACACGAAGAATAAGGATGGAGTTATCCCCAGGATTGAAGCGTTTTGGATCAAGGCAGCTATCGGTGCTGTCTATGGTGCATTCCACACTGTTGTTGTTGGGCTCATGGGGTTATGGTCTGTAGACCCCGTATTTGGTTTTACAAGTGCGGAAGGTGCGAATGATGCTTCGGATAAGGAGAAGGTGAAGGCGGGCTCGGCGGGCTCGGGTGATAACCAAACCTGGTTGCGGAGCTGAGAGGCAATTCGTTTTGTCTCTTTTTTTTCCATACCCATACATCTCAACATCCTTCAGCCGCGCTGCATCAAAATCGTCCCCGCACTTGTATCCGTTTTTCTTCTTTGTCGTCCTTCGCTCCTTCTTAATGTCGTATCCATTTGACACATGCTACCGGTATATGTCCATCGTCTTTACTACCGTCCTTGTAAATCATTGTTAATTCTATGGAAACATTTTGCTTATGTTCCTTTTTTTTTTTTTCTCGGTCTCCTTCGTTCCCTTGTTTTCCTTTATTTGGTTTTGTTTTATTGTTGTCAAAATACCCAAAACATACTCTCAGATTCCCTACGCTTTCTTAGCTTTGACGGAAACATGTTCATTAGGGGTTTTTGAGGGCTTTAGCCTACGTACATTTTTGATTGTTTTGGTTCTTGTTTTCTATTTTTCACCAAGCCTTTATTGGGCTAGCATAAGAATTCATAATGCGGGTATACATCTATTGTGTTGTAGTGTATCATTACATAGTGCGAGGTAAAATAAGAAAAACAAGCTTTTGAAAAGCACAGAAGAGCAAAAACAAAAGGCACTTGCGATCAAGGCTTTATATCTCTCAATTTCGCCACAACATCCCTCCCAATTCTGTCAGCAATCTCTTTAACCCTGCCTCCATCCCGTCTCCTTCCCCATCCTCAACCTTTTACAAACCCGTCCCACGCTTCCTCAAAAACATCAACCCCTCCTCCGCCTCCTACCGCATCCTCAAGGCACAAATCCCAGTAACCCCGCCTCAACCGCAACTCCTCCAAGCACCTCGTCCCACCTCCCAGCCACAACTCCCACCAACTGCTGCAACGCCGGCGTATGAACATTAAACCCCCCACCCAACCCCTTCCCTCCATGTTCCGCTGCACTCAATCCAATCCATCTTCTCGCTTCCGCTCGATGCGGATTCGGATGTGCAAACGCGTTTTTTCCGCCTTGGTTCAGATAACAACACCAAAGCCCTTGATAACGCTATGCACGTCCGTGATGCAAACGGCGTTGGTAAGGAACGCGTTTGGGAGGGTTTTGGCGTTGACAGCGAGCCTGTTGCATGTAGAGATGGGGTTGTGTTGTTTGATAGAGACGCGCATGAATGCGACCTGGGGATGAGGTTGAGAAGGATGATAGGTCGGGTAGTGATACGGAACTTGGGTATGGGTGAGTTTTTCGGGGGTGTAACGGGATTGCGGGATGGGGAGCCTGATGGTGAGTGAGATGGAAGAGGTGGCATGGGTGGAGCTGATGCTTCAAGGGGTGATGGGGGAGGTGGGGAGACCCCACGACGTTGAGGGGACGGTGAGGAAGCGGGAGATGAAGAACGGTCTTCGTAGGAAGGCATGCGACGATGACCATTCCATCTTTGCTCAGCGAGTCGACGTTGAGCTAAGAGTGGGGATTGCTTGCCTGATTCTACCACGACCGCGTCGACATGGGGGAGAATGAACCGGGGCATGAACGAATAATTCGTGCCATGTCCAGATGCGGTGTTTCCAGCATACCTGTCTGCAAGGATACGCAGAATCTCAATAAGTTCAGTAATTTTCGTGGTATGAGACGGTGACGCGACACGTTTAGGTGAGTCAATGGGTTTGGACTCCACTGGAATCCTTGATGATCCACGTGCAGGAATATGCGCCACAACGTCTCCAGAAGGTCTCTTTGGAATCAGCGCCGTCATAGCCGATACAAACTGAGGAACAACAACTACAGGTTCATCCACCGTTGATTCCTCAACACTGGTCAACGATCCTTTCTTGACGTTCAATACACTGCTCAGCATGTTGCGAACCCACACTACATCATCTGATGCATCCACGGATTTTCCGCGGGATTCTTGGGGAAAGATGGAGAAGAGGCTTTGGCTGAGATTAAAGAGGGCGATGGTGGGTCTGGGCCGCGCCAGGTGACGTCGTTGGGATATTGATTTTGTCAAAGCCGCGGCGGAACTTACGAAAGACGGTATCCCATTGGAAGAGGGGGCCACGGAGAATCCGGATAGCTGCAAGAGGACGTTCAAGAATGAGGAGAACCGATGCTGAAAGTATTCAGTGTGATTTAGCATTGGTCCAAGTGAAATTCGAATAAAATCAATATACAGAGTATGTATAACAGAGATCCTTACCAATGTTGAATAATGCTAAACCGACAACCTCCACCTCCCCCTTCCCCTCTGCGTCCTTCACCACCCCTCTTACACCTCCAACGCCCTCTCCAAATCTTTCGCCCACCTTCCCCTTCCACCTCTTCCTCCACAGCAGCACCAACCCCCGATCCGCCCAGCCTCCACGAGACACGCAGCGCGATTCACCTCACACGTCCACTGTCCCGCCCCATCACCAACGCGGCGCAATCGCGTCATACTCTTCCGGTAGCCACGTGCAGCGTCGGTAAATCTACCGAGAATAAAGTGGGCAGAGGAGGTGTTGCCTTCTATGCTGGCAGTGAGATAGGCAAGGTGATCTGTGATGGGAGGTGGAGGGTTCGAGGATTTGAGGGGGGAGGTTGGGAGACGGGCGAGATTCAAGGATGCCTGGAAGGATAGAGTTGAGAGAACGTTGACGGATTAAACCGGGTGATGATGGAGATGAACTATTCGTATTTATAGGATGTGTGGTGGTGGAATGGATTGTTATTGGCGGCGTTGAGGAAGACGACGCTGTGTTCGAAGAGGAACTGGGATCAGGTCTAGGATCTAATCGACAAGTTTCTAAACTGTCCAGCCTTTTGATGTGCGCTTAAACGCTCCATGCACATCCCCACCGTTGCATGCATAGCCCTATATGTGTCAGACTCCTCGCCCTCGCCGCAAAGAGTTCCGATGTATGTACGATAAATGCAGGTTCCCGCTTTTGGCCGATGCCGACGAGGACGATGACGACACTGAAGCAAAAGAAATCAACGGAATCTCGTGTCTTCAGAATAGGTAGCGGCCATCTCCGAAAACATGCTTCACAATCTCCACATTCGCTTCATGCCACACGACAGAGTGTGAAACCTTGTCGCATGAGTAGTAGAGGTTGCATAAGTCGTTATGATATCCATGAAAAGGACGAGAAGGGGTGGACCGAAAAAATGAGGATCTTGATGGGTTTCTTTCGGAACATTTTCTTTCGGTATACGTGCGTCCATTCTCAACGACCCGGTTCTTAACAGCATCAAATCCTCCGCATTTTTAATCCCTTTCTTGAGAGATACGACATGGATCGACTCAACGCCCACTCCACTTTTCTTCCCCAACGGTTCTAACAGCAAGTCAGGTCCCCCCGTCCATGATTCCCAACACTTTCAACACCCTATCCGTCGGAATCGCATCCTCTTGCATCCCCAACACCTTTGCAGCTTTATCGTTATCAGGTTTCGAATCCCAAAGCTTCATCGCCTTCCGCGTCGTCCCAGAAGCAACCGACTCCAAAATCTCCTCAAACCGTTTCGAACAAGCAAACTTTAAAACCGCCACGCATCTCCCAAGACTTCTCGTCGTTTCGCATCATCTCCACTTCCTTCACTTCCAATCCATCTACCGCGACATCTCATCCTCCAATCATAATGTTCCATCACCTCCTCCAATTGTGCCACCGCGCAATTCCACGCTTCGTCGATCGCGTGAACCCATCCACGATTCGACCCATCCGGCGATACACGCATGCAATGTTATTAAGCGCTTTGGATTGGCGGAAAACGTCGGTGGTACTGCGGGACAGTGTTTTGGCTTCTTCCCAGTAAGCTAGCGCACGGGGTGGTCGGTGAGGTGGCGAGAAAGTGACGGTGACCGCGGTCAAGGAGGGCGTCGATATGATGTTGAGTTGTGGATTGTGCGTGCGTTTGCTGAGGTATGGGAGGGTGATCGGGCACGCCGGGGCTCTTTAAAGAGGTGAGAAAAGGATGGGGGTGGCATTGAGACTCACTGTCGTTTTGTGGTATTACGGGTGAGGAAGGTGATCGTGGTCCGTCGACACGAGGTGGAGTAAGAGCCTCTGCTGAAACGCTTGACTTGATCTGGAGGCCACTTATCTGCTCCTAAGTCGTCCCTTAGAGCTTGTCCACTGTTGTTGATGTTGCTGTTCAACACCTGCAGCACCCCTCACAGAACTCTTACGCCTCCGGTATCCTTCCACGCGGCTCCATCATCATCCTCATCCTTGGACTCATTTCACTTCTCCCTCGATCACTCAAAGCTTCATCACTCCTGATCACTGCTGCATGACCCATATCTCGACTTATGTATGGATCGAGTGGCACTTGATCGTGCCTCTCGTCATGGAGTGGCGGTGATCGTGGTAAATGATCAACAACGGCTTTGCGGTGCGCTAGGCCCCGTTGCGTGGCCATATGGCTCACGTTGTTATTCGGCGGCATGGACATGTTTTCAGTATGCATGCATGGGCATCCTTATGCACAAGTCACCAACAGAATTTCCAAAAAAAAATATGTGTTGAGTAGGCGTCAGACCAAAGGAGCAAGTGATATAGGCAATAAAAGATGGTAAAAAAAAAACGGTTCTAACTGAAAATGTTAAGAGAAAGCCGGCGTATATTAAAAAAGACCCCATAAAAAAAAAAAACACAAAACGACAGACACCTTTGACCAGTGACAAAATGGGTCTACGGGAAACAATGTTCCAATCAACTCATATTTTTCTTCTTCATCATTACACCATCTCACTTGCTCACCCAAAGTGATAACCGCCCCCATGTTGATGCCCATGCCCAGCCCGACGTCCTCCACCCATATGCCCAGGGAATCCTCCTCCCATCCCACCCATGCCAGCTCCCATAAACACCCTCATAATATCCTCCATGCTGTCCCCACCAAATCCGCCGTGTCCGAATGGACTCTGACCAGCAGAGGCGGAAGAACCATCCACATCCATGCCAGAGTCAAACATATCCTTCTTGCGAGGGTCGGAAAGGACACTGTAGGCTTCACTGATTTCCTTAAACTTGATGCTTGCTTCTCCTTTTCATCGTCCGTCATACCCGCTTGCTTATCTATGGATACAGAAGACAAAAGTGGTAAGAATGTATTCTTTGAACAAAGACGGACGTCATTTTGAAAAAGAAGAAAAGATAGCTCACCAGGGTGATACGCAGCGCCAAACGCCTATAAGCCTTCTTAATCTCGCTCTCCCCCGCCCCCCTATCGACTTCAAGGATTTTGTAGTAATCCTTCCGCTTTGCCTGCTTCTGCAAGTTCTGCGTCTGTCTAAGTGCATTCTGGATTTCGCGGTCTCCAGGCTTTAGTCCATCAGCAAAGGTGTAGTCCCGGATCGCCTCGTCGTATTTTTCGAGCTTGAGGGAGCTGTCAGAGCGACGGAGGTACAGTTTGAGGAAGAGAGCGGAGTTGTTGGAGTTGCGGCAGTCCGAGGAAGTGGCGGAATGGGAGTCGGGGGAGACAGGACCAAAGGTAATCAGCTCGAGGAGCTCAATCGCGGCAGTGGCGTCTTTTATACATTCAGAGTGATTACCCATCTAGTTTCGTGGTTAAATCAGAGTTTTAAAAGAAATCATTAGGAAAATGAATGATGGAAAGACTAAAAATTAACTAGAAATAAAGCAAAGGAAGAACAGGTACCTTGCTGCGGACAGTTGACCGGTTGCTTAATACCTTAACCTTGACAACGCCGCCATCAGTGTCCTCATCGATGTAGCGAGTATAAGCGTCAAGAGCAGCTGCCCAATTGCCCGCACCAAAGGCATCATTTCCTTCCTTCTTCAAAGATTCCAAAAGTTTGATCCTCTTCAAAAAAGCTCTCGCCCTCTTGTTATCAGGGTCAAAAGCAAGGGCCTGCTGAAGAACTTGTTGAACATGAGTGATGGCATGCGTATCGTTCAGGAATAGGATCTCGGCACGGACGGCAAGGGCCTCAGAGTTGGTTGAGTCAGAAAAAAGAAGAGATCTAGACAAAAGGTGTTAGGAGACGAAGTTTTCGCATAAATTCGAATGAGCACATACTGAATAATCTTTCCTGCCTCCGGCAACTCCCTTAATCCGAGAAGAGCGTCTGCTCGGAGAAGCTTCCACTTCGGACAAATATTTCCCAAATCCGCCGACGACAGTTTGGAGGCGCCTAGAGTTACAATACAAAATATAATATAAGCCGATATCCCTGCAAGGGAAAAAAGAAAACGCATATCCGATTTCCGCATCCAAAACAAACTTCTCACCTGCGCCGGTCGAAAAATGAACGGATGGATCAACATGGGTGATGGCATGCTCGACAGCCTTGAGGCCCTTGGCGTACTCCTTGCTCTTCAAAGCGCTGATGGCCTCATCCACGTAACTCTCTGCTTTGATTGCGGTATCCAAGTCTTCCTTCAATCGGTAAAGATTACTGCTGAGGGTGGAATCGGCGGAAGCGGCGGCAATGGCGGATCGGATCATGTCTGCGGCTGCGCTGGTGTCGCCCATGAACAAGAGACCCTTGGCAGCCCTGGAGTAGACCTTGATTTGAGTGGAATCCATGTTCAGCGAGGTTCTGCAATCCAGTACAGACTCGGCATGCTTCTTCAACATGGTATAGGCAGCAGACCGGTTCCCATAGTAAGTAGGATTCGAAGGTTGAAGCTCTGTAAAGCTCTGTTAGGATATCCTGCACATTTTCTTTTTCCGAAAGAGTAAAACTTCATTGTTATTATTACCGATACACTTTGAGTAGAGTTCAATGGCATCTGAGTATTCTTTCTCTTTGTAAAGTAAGTTTGCCTGAGCCTTAATCTGCTCAGCTTCGAGAGCAGGGGATGATGCGTCCATGGACATGCTGCTGCTGCTGTTGCTGCTGTTGATAGAAGACGACGACGACGTCCTGTCTGCTGCCAGCATTTACTTTTTTTAAATAATAATATTTAAATAACGGAATAAGAAAAAAAAGATGTGAATTCGTTTTTTGTTTGTGGAGTTTTCTCCTTTTCAAAAGCGGTATTTTTATTTTTATTATTTATTTATTATTATTTTAAATATTTACCCCCAACAAACAACAAACACCTGCAACCAACCAACCAACCAAACCAACCAACCAACTAACCAACCAACCAACCAACCCCTTTTGCACTATTTGCACGACGTTCTTTCGTCAGCGAGAGCCGTCGCCGATGAGCAGCAATCCATTCCTACCTTCTCGCTCTTTCCTTATTTTTTACAGCTATCGATCCAGCAAGTTAATATTGGCGATCAGGAAGGTATAACTCTTGTGAATAGAAACTGGTCGTATTGTACTACGTTTTTCTTTAATCAAAGAGCTCCGGCATGACATCCATTAACACTTTTGTCCATCCATCCATCCATCCATTCATACATCACTCACTCACTCACTAACTCACTCACTCACTCACCACAAGCATCAAATAAACAAACTCATTTCCACAATACATTCCTCGCTGGTCTAATAAATAATCTTGTTTGTAGCCGTTCAGCAACTGCGTTGTTTTCGGTTTCTGGGGCAGTCAACAGTTACTTCAAAAGAATTCACAAATTATATTGAAATATTTATAAATACTTTGAGTAACATTTCCAACAATCTCCAAAAAGTGATGGATTTCATTCAAAGTGTCTTCAGCTCAAGGAGCCAGGCCGTTCATCATCCATCATCCTCATCCTCACATAAGCTATTGCCATCATCAACCAATGTACTCTCACGTTTAGGTCCCACAGGAAGGCATCCATCACCTACTGTTGCTGCATACGACCCTGCGCAATCCTACGTCGCTCTGGGCCTTTCCGATGGCTCAATCTTGCTTTTGGGCTCACCCCCAAACTTTGAGGCCATCCTGCCTCCACCCACAGACGCGACGAGGGCCTCCGCCGTAAAGCTTCTCAAGTTCAAGATTGGTGATCGCTACTTAGTGAGCATCAACAATCACAACGAGGTGAGTTTTTCATTTTACGCCATTAAACGGGAGGAGGACGTGTTGGCTGAGTTATTGGGTCCTTTTTGCCTTTAAAAAATCATATCACGACGTCATCGGGGGACAGCCCCCTGAAGGATAGAACTTTATTTACATATCAACATTCGGCGTGCACGACGATTCGCACTTTCTATTTGCTTTCGATTCCTCCATTTAATTAACACTCACCAAAAATCCTACCTTGTTATCGGCATATATCTGCTCCTTTTTTCCCCACGCGATCAAGATCATTGTATGGAACCTCGCCACTGGATCTTTCCAGTTCCCTCCCACTCCCGTCGGTGTCCCCGTGACATCTCTCTGCGTGCCCTCCGGCTCATCCGGCTGGTTTTACGTCGGTCTAGCAACCGGCCAGGTCCTAGTCTACGATGCACTACGGGGCATGAAATCCGCCTACCACGTCCCTGTCTTCTTGACACGGCCCCGAACGCTAAAGTGGATCCTTCTGCCATCACAAATCCAGACGCCACCACCGATAAGGTCGGTGTCACCATCACGGATGATTCCAGCGGAGGAGTTGTGGCATTGGAGACGTGTCCCGCCGACCCGAACGTACTTCTGATCGGGTATAATTCTGGTCATATATTTCTGTGGGACATCAAGTCAAAGTCTTTCTTCAAACGCTTTCTGCTTCCGTCACAGAAGCCGTCGGAAAATGGGTTACCGGTGCCTCTCATCTCTGTGTGCTGGAAACCAGACGGGTCCCAATTTGTTAGCTCTCATAATAACTTTCTTGCCTTCTGGAATATGAAGGAGGGTGGCTGATGGAAGGCCTCAAAAGTCTCACAGGTGGTGCTGAGAAGGACAATACATCAAGAAGCCCGCTCATGTTAGAAATATTGACGGCGCGATCGAGGATGGCGATGCTGTGGAAAGGCTCCCTATTTACAAGGTCGCGTGGATCCCCGCGAACCCTGCTCACGACCCTAATGCGACCGCTCTTTTCGTGTCAGGCGGAACACGTGCGGGAGAGTTGGACGGATCACGCTTTTTGAAATCAACAGTAGCAAAGATTTAAAAGTGTCGAAACCGTCCGGCTTTTTAGCACTTGAGAGCAAGATCCTATCGTTTGTGCCATTAGAGCTTCTTGAAACTCAACAAAAAGAGGTCTTTTATGGGGTTCTCGCCCTCACCAGCTCAAACGACGTACGCGCTCTCAAGTTTCATCACGGATTTGCCCCACTCTCACTCCCACCATCTGTAGATATGATGTCATCTGCTGATATCCTTGGATTCACTATGGCAATTGGAGGTCCTTCGTTTATTGAAAAGCTACGTCGGGAAGCAGATGTCAAGTGCAACCCTCTCCCACTCAAGGGAGGCTCGATCAATCTCCTCGATTCGGTTGCCGGCAAAGGATCAAATGGCAAACCTAACGCGAATGATCTCTTATTGACGGCACATACCGATTCCACTGTTAAGTTCTGGCATACTGACGATTCACCTATGGCGTCCACGAGTCAACCTTCGTTGCTCTACACGATGGATTTGAAAGGACACATCAATCTTACCAAAGGAACCCCGAACGCACCTTCGAGCACGTTGGTCCACGTTGACGTTCGAGAAGGAAGCCTCATCATTTCTTCCGGAACTGTGGTGCTTATTTTCAAGCATGAAGGCAGGATTGGTGAATCTAGAACCGCTGATGATAACAAAGAATACACTGCAGAGGATGTAGAGCAACTCATGAAGGAACTCGACGATACCATTGATGGTGTTCTAGATGAACTTAAAGAATCAAAAACTCTCAACGACGAAGTTGTGGAGGATGTTCCGCTTGATGACGATGATAACGGTCCGGAACCCGTGAACGCGGATGATGGACCTACAGGACCTCCTCCGCCTCCCACTAAAGACGAACTTGTGGAACCGCTTAGAGAGGATGTTAAACCGCAACTTCCCCCTCGTTTAGCGCCTGGACCTCCCCTTCCACCGCGGACTGGAAGTAGCCGACCATCACCTGAAGGAGGTGTGCCGAATCTTGATGTGAACGCTGACATGGTGTCAAATCCGACCGTGGTGATTGACAGGCTGAGTCGGAAGAATCCCTCTGCGATTAAAGGATGGGTGCCTCAAGTGTCTGCAATTTACATGAACAATGTGGCGTCCGTCTGTTTTGCAGGATGGTTGAATGTGTAAGTATTTTTCTTAACTTTCTTTTTTCTGTTGCTAACGACTTTTTCAGTCTTGCTGTTACCACCACGGATGGAACGCTCACGATAGCGGACGTGTCAACTGGGAAGACCATCATGACTGATTCTTTCCAAGACTCTGCTGAGGGCCTTCCGATTGAAATCGTTCTTCTCCACTTTGCTGAATCCTACTTTGACAGAGGTTAATTCCCACCATCCCAATCCATATCTTCTGACCCTTTTGCCAGAACCCCACATGCGCCCCATTTTATTCGTAGGAACCGCTGAAGGCGCCGTATACGCCTACGGTTTAACCGAATGGCGCGCTGACACCCCTCGTCAAGTTATTCGTAAAATCTGTCTCATCAAACCCTCCACCGCCTTCCTCGACGACCCCTCCCTCTTCTCCAGCTACAACCGTCCCCTCATGATCGCCATTCTCAACGAAAACGGCGTTCAAGTTACCCAACAGAACGTTAAATCCAATGAAAACTATGTTGTCTTTACAGGGTCACGATCCGCCACCGTTCTCCTCCTCGAACCCCTCAAAGCCCCACAAATTGTATCAGAGCGGTCCTTTGTCGCCCAGCTTCAGGGATTGCTTGGAAATGTCATTGTGACGAGACGTAGCGCGAGTCCAGGGAATTATATTATTCAAGCGGGGATTGCGGTTGTTAAGAGTGGACCGGTTGTGTTGACGGTAACAAGGGATGGGCCATGAGTGGGTATAGTCTTCCGAGTCTCGAGGCGGCGTTTGAGAGCTTACCGCATGATCCGCCTGCGAGAGGGGATTCGGCCAAAAGTGGACATGTGAGGTCTAATTCAATGGTGGGATCTATTGGATGGGGTCTTGGACCGCTTAGAGTAAAGGTCTTGGATGATGGGCGCATCTGCTGTTGGACTGGGGAAAAGGAGTTGAAGGTTCTTTCTGGGATTTGCGATGAAGCAAGGTAAGCGTCCTGTTTTTTTCCCTAACACTCCAATATCTGATTTCGCGTAGATTTAAAGGAAAAGAACCAAAGTTGTATGATAATGCTAGACAGAGCATGTGGTCAAGAACGACTGGGAAACATCCTGCGCTTTCCGCTAATCACACCAAAGAGGCCGACGAGTTATGTATGTGTACTCCTCCCATATACATTGTTTAACTTTTATTCCAGTCGAAGGACGCAGACACAAAGATGAAGCAGATGACACACGTCCTGTTCCATCAGCCAACGGCGCTCCCGCTCCAAGCGGAGCCGGATCCATGGCCAACCATCCCATGAGTGAAGCCCGTGAGGTAACGACAAACCCATTTTTTATTCCGTTAACTGATTTCATTGTAGAAAATGGCTGAGAGGGGTGAACGGTTACAGGAACTTGGGGGCAAGTTTTCGTCACTTGCCGATTCGTCAAAGAATATGGTGGATATGTTGAAGGAGTATAATGAGAAACAGGAGAAGAAGAAGTGGTGGGAGCTTTAGATGGGGTTTTTTGGGGAGCCCTTATTTTTTAATGATACATTAAATTAGTTTGGCCTCTGCGATTTTGGAGGCGGTGAAGTTTGATGTTGTGTGGATTCATTCGTTTTGCAGAGAGCTTATATAAGTAAGGCTTCATAAAAATTACCTTTCGCATTCAGCGCTGTCGAAAAGAGTAGAATTTTGTCATGCAGGACCAGTAGCTCACGTTGTAGTTAACTGTAGATACATCCTCAACGCATCATTTTCATTCCTGACGCCTGTATGGTTTGAACTCTTTGCCTTTTGTTTATACATTGGCGCTTCGAGCTCTTATTTTTTGTGTCAAGAAATTTCGAAACCAACTCATGGAAGAGGATGCGGCTCCCCCATCGCACAGGGGACGCTGGTGCCCCCTCCCAAAAGATACGATCTGGCAGGGCGTAGTTACCTGCTCCTTTAACCCCAACACCATCCAAACGTCCGCTTCTTCCACTCTCGGAGAAGCCCCGCACCTCACATACCCCGATAACCCCCTTCCAACCTCTGACCAATACATCTCGATCGAACTGGGCGATAATGTGCAGCTCCTTGAAGAATACTGGCATCCAGGGAGAGAAGGGAACAGGAACAGTTATGATCGTAAAGCGCCTGGAGCGGGACGGGAAGATGTTGCGGGGAATGTGATCTGGACGGTGGCGTGGTTTAGAGGATATGTATTTCCATCACAGGCAGAGTCGTCACCAAAGCTTGGAGTGTTTCCAGAGTCGCATGTCTACTGTCGATCGCTGATTCCGTATCGAAAGTCGAAAAGCACCGCCCTCAAAGCTGGATCTGTGGGATTCTCGAAAGTTGGGAAAGAGGATGCATTTGCTATGGCTAGGAACAACACTACGATGGTGAAAAGTGAGTTGAAAAGCGACTCATTCCATGCCTTTGATCATGATGATGATGAAATCGCTGAGCTTTTGCCTTTTTTTTATAGATGTACCGGACAGTGTTGAAAGATCATCTGTAGCTGCCTCTTCACGCATGCGGACTCATTCAAGATCGGGATCCGTCAGCGGTCTCCATCCTATCCTCTCTGCTGGCGACACCTCCACTCATTATCCTCCCATCCCTACATCCATGCGTCCGACTCATGAAACCGCAGCTGGATCCCATGAACCTCTTGCAGATGAAATATCTGCAGCGCTTCGAGAATGGGGATCCTTGTTAAAACGACACGTCGCGTTACAAGATTACGCATTGTTCTCGACGATCAAGACACTATTTCATCTACTGTTTCAAGGTCGACGCCAACTTCTGTCTCAGACGTTGTCACAAGAAGAACTCGTCAAGTATAGGAGAACGTTGGTGTCGAAATTGGAGGCAGGGAATATTGCGCAGGGGTTGGATCTTATCATTCGACACCCGGAGAAGGGGCATCTCGTGGGGGAGAAATCGTTCTCTGTGGTCAAGCTGTTGAAAATGCATATGGAGCATACGGTTGTAGCTGGTGCTGTTGCTACGTCTACTTCGGGTGGAGGGTCGACGGTTGGTTCGAATGGGTCATTGCTTTCACCACTTTCTGCATCAAAAGAAAGAATCGATACCGACGCTCTTCGACCAAAAGGAGTTCATATGAGCTTTCAGTTGAAATCGTTCCGGGCTTCAATTTGCCTACCGGGAGAGTTTGCTGAGCTTCGTTCTTCCTTTACAATAAGGTAGAGGGTAAACCTGTCAGTGAAGAGTTTCTCGTGTGCATCAATTATAATGGATACCCAAAAGGCATGAACGATGGGCTGGCAAGGTTAAAGACTACATTTACTGATTTAAACGCCAAGGATCTCGCCGAGAATGTCTTTTGATATGTAGAGTCGTCAGGGTTGGGAAGATGAATGTGTCTGATAAGATACGGCTGTATCGGGGTTGGGGAACGCGATGAAATCCGCATCCAATTTGAATAACATGGGGAGTTTTTCGAATTTAGATGGATTTCATGGGTTCCGAAGGCCTTTTGGGTGTTCTGTACATGATTTAGCCGATCTTTACGCAAGCGCGGCAAGTGCCGGGTTGTTTGGGACGACTGGGTCAACGTTAAACGCGTTGACAGGTCTCTCGAATGTTCAGAATGAAGGGTCACCGCCAAAGGATATTTAATGAGGTTGTGCATCTTTCCATCGGAAGGTGCGTTCTCGTCGTTTTATAACGAGGCGGTATTCCCGACGTTGCATGATACTATTGTGAATAAGGGGTCGGGGTATGAGATTCTGCCAAACTCGGATCTTACGGTTACATTGTCTTTGAGTTTTAACTTACCGCCGTCACCTCCCCCGAATGCGCCAAAGGAGGAAAAAGATGTTGACGTTTTTAGCAAGACCCCTCGACTTGGCATGCCTGAGATGATTTTTCCTGGTGATGTTCGAAACTCACTTTACGTGACGCTCGTCACTGGAGAATTCGCATCCCGTACCGCTCTTCTCTCCGCAAAGAAACATTCAAATCCTTGTTCAAGTCCGGCTTCCCGACGGTACTGTTGTTCCAGACTGTATTTATCGTGGAGCGGGATACCGTGAAACCTTTTACGAGTCTGTTGTTTACTATCATTCGAATAATCCGAAATGGCTTGAAACTATCCGTGTTGACTTAGATCCTGAGGTTCTCGAACGATCTCACCTTTATTTTGCTATCCGACATTGTTCGTCTTCAACATCATCGAACTCAAAGGATTCGTCTGATAAGCATGATCGGACATTTGCTTTTGGGTTCCTCCCACTCTTGCGTGCAGATCATACTGTCATTAATGACGCGTCGCATTCTCTCACGCTGTACAAATACGATCGGAAACTCGCTACGCCAGGAATTTACCTATCATATCAGGCTGGGCCGCAAATTGTTGCGCCGTCCGGTATTGGGGGTGGCTGAATCGTTGAGTGCTGCTGCTGATGCCATGGCAAAGGCACCTCAATTGAAAGATGTTCTTGTAGTTAAGACGGCGCTATTTAGCAGTAGGATGACGCAGAGTATGTCTATCTTAAACCTTTTGCATTGGAGACACGCCGCCATGCACCTTGGGGTTTCCGTAGATAGAATGTTGAGAGATTTTTCGAATATCCCTGATTATGAGCTCGTCAAGTTTCTCGAGCCTATCATGGCATCGCTCATTGATATCTTGGAGTCGGCGGACGTAAATGCTGATGGCAGGCTTGATGATCTCGTGTTTTCTTGTATAGTATTCCTTCTGAGTATCGTAATTGACAGGAGGTTCTCGTCTCACGGTGTTGTTGTTGATGCCTTGATCGATAGATGGACCGGCAGCGCTCGACTCTCGCGCTCTATTCTCAATTCCTTCAACAAACTCGTCGCTAACCCCGCCAGCAAAGAATCCGAGACGCTATCAAAGTATGGGCTTTTGGATTCGGTTTGTTGTTCGGTCAGGGCTTGCTGAACAGCGGGGAGTTGTTGCTGCTGCCTCCGGAGTGAAGGCACTGTATGGCGGGAAATCTTTCATCGCCTTCCAAAGAGAAACATTGCAGGCTATTGAGGCATTGATGGGATCCCCTGTGCCTGAGGCAATCGCATCACAAACTTTGGCGTTACAACATTATCCACAATTGTTGCCGGATATGGCCAAGATTTATGGCCAGCGGAGCTTGTGGATGTGGTCGTCAAGTTTGCGGATAGTGTGAGGTCGGCAAAAGTAAGTGTGTGACATTTTATTAAAACGTCTGATGTTTGTGGTTAGACCAAGTTGAACGGGCATAAGCTTGCATTTATTCACACGCTTATCCGTGGACCACTCTTTGCGGATCGGAGGAGTCGAGTTGCAATTGTTACTGCGGCGGTTAGGTGGATTACTGAGTATCTGACAGGAGAATGGGATCGGGATAGAAATTCTCATCCGACCAGCCAAAGTACTTTCCAGAGGGAATCTACTAGGCCAAGTCTGTTTTAATTAGATCTGGAGATAAGGAAAACCTAAGACTTTGCCTGAAGGTAGCGACAGAGCTCATTGATCGGCTACAGAAGGTTGGCGATCGCCTTGATCGTGTTAGATCGGATAATGAGCCTAGGACACCTGCTGAGACACCGGGTAAGGATACGCATTCAAAGGAGGAAGAATTTCGGAAATGCCTAGAAGTTGCTGCTGGTGTCCTTCCGATTCTGCTAGAAACTTACTCTGAGCTTGCTGCCGCGAGCGAAACTGAGCTTTCAACTGCTTCCACGCAACACGTGCTTTTGGACGGAACATTTGGGGCGCTTAGATCTGATAAGAACATTTTGGACGATTTTTCGTAACGGTGGACAATCTAACACGAATACCCTTTCCATCAACACGTCGAGTCTGAGAAATTCTGGATTCAGTAATAGTCCTATCAGCCCGCCGCAAGGTAGTGCATCTACAAACGGACCGTCGTCTACCTCAAGCTTACTTCCTCCTGCCACCCCCTCTCACATCTATGCTCCTCCCGTACCAGAACTTTCTGAACTGGGGGGCCTCATTCTCGCCGCTTTGAATCTCCTACCACGCTCCTCTATTGTTTCCCTTCTTTATCAAAAAAGCAACGCACAAACTCTGGAACTCAAATCATGACCCTCCTCTACGTTGTTCTCCAAAGTCTCATGAAAGGTGACGCCTTTCCGCAAAGCTGGGCAGCAATGCACGTTGTGACAAGTCGCATCGTGGTTAAAGTCCTTCGCCCCGTCAGCGAAGTGCTGACAAGTGACGAGCTCCTGTATTCAGACGGGCTTGATGAAGAACCAGCGAAAAAGACGCGTCATTTGGAATGCAATGGCCACCGAGACGGTTGCAGTTCTTGTGGTCGGATTATTTGAGGATTTTATTGCAGCTATTGAATTCTAGATGGTTAGCAATTGAGGCCTTTCCACCTCAACGGGCAAGAGTGTCGCATCGGCTTGGGGGGATGTGAGGGGAGAGGCGGGAGAGTTGTTGAGAGATATGTGGGAATTTTTGACTGGGGTGGAGAAGAGTAGTAAGGGGTTGATGACGTTCATTCCGAACCTTGTAGGACCGTTCTTGGAGCTGACGCTCAGTCCCCATCCTAAGCTTCGGGTTGCTGCTGTAGAGCTTTTATTTAGGTATAATTGCTTTTTCTCCATCTTTCAAGTGTTGTTTTTTTTTTCTTTCTTTCTTTCTTTCTTTAGCTTAAATCGACTCTCTTTAACATAATTATATGTATCCCTAGCACGATTGAGCCGAGAACACCGGGCTTCAGGAGACTTTAGTCGCATTGAGATGGAATGTATCGACCGCATGGACCGTCTTGTTGTCTTTGAAGGCAAGGGTGATGATTCATACCGTCGCTTCGTTATCGAAGCACTCGGCAAACAATTCACAACTGCAACCAAAAACTCAGTCGTCGCAGCTGTGATTGAATCGTCTAGTTCATCAACCAGTGGGCACGCCGTATCCATTGGGAAAAGGCCTTCTTCAGGCGGCGGTGGAAGCGATGTTGCTGTTGCAAACGTCTTTGGCAGCATCGGGAGCTCGGTTTTTGAGCGCTTTTGATACTTTTCTGGATTTGATCATTGCTGTGAGGGATACCCCTGCTGGTACACGGTTGGATGATGAGAGGATTGCTTCGATACTCAAACTTATTCGTTTCTTGCGAGATATTGGCAGAAAGTAGGTTATATTCCTTAGTCATCAATCAAACTTTCTCTTGTAATAATTATTGCATCCCCAGAGCACTATACGTGAAGTACATTCACTCTCTTGCTCGCCTTCATCTGTCGGTTAGCAATAATCTGGAAGCCGCATTGACTCTTAAGTTACATGCTGATCTTCTCCCGTGGTCTCAAACCATTCAAGTGGACCCAGTCCCCGAATACGGGTTTCCCAAATGGCAGACTAGTTTCGAGAGAAAAGAGCAGGTGTGTTATATTCCTATCACTGTAATTAACTTAAATCAAGATATACACCAACTGCATTGAATTGTTTGAGCAATGTAATCATTGGGAACGCGCCGCTGCGCTTTGTTCGGAGCTTTCTGTTCAGTATGCGAAAGGATGGTTGGATTATATGAAGCATGCAGAGTATTTAAAGCGACAGGCGCGACTTATTGAAAATATCCTGCATCAAGAGCGGTATCATCCGACATATTACAGAGTTGGCTTTTACGGAAGGGGATTTCCCATCAATCTGCGTAATAAGCAGTTTATTTACAGGTATTTCTTAATCATTATATCTATGTAACCGAAATATTTTAGAGCCGGAGAATGGGAAAAGCTCGGCCCGTTTTGTGAGCGCATTTTAAATAAGTACGTTGGCGCCCAACTCCTTCGCACGAACGCGACCCCAGCGGAAGACATTACCAATGGAAACGGCTCATGGGTTCAAATTACTGCTGTCAACCCAGAAATCGATCTCAAACGATGGGGAGGCGGTGGTGTCTCTGGCGCTTGGCTTCGCTGGGAACTCGGTTATGATACCGACACAACGCAAAGCAATGTCTCAATCATAGAACCCCGTGATCGCTTTATCTCCCAAACTTATGCCAACGTCGAAGCGTTATCCTTGACGACCCAAACCGAGATTGCGCATATGGTGGAACCCGACCTTGATCCAAAACCAGAGGGAGCGTTTGCGCGGGCGCAAGCGATCCTTGAAAAACTCCCTGAATCAATTCGAGCGTATTACTTGTCGAATGAGGTGGACATGTTTACGTTTGCAAGACCGTTCCGTAAACCCGTCCCAGGTGCCCTCAAGAATGATCCATCAACGGAGTTTTTAGAACTGTGGACGGAAAAAACGCTATTAATCACCGCACACAGTTTCCCGTGTTTGGATCGCCGCAGCGAAGTCGTAAAGTCCTACGTAGTTGAACTCTCACCTGTCGAAAACGCTGTTATCACGGTTCGCGCTAAAAATCGGCAGTTAATTGGTCTAGAGAAAAAATATGAGGTGATGGCGTTAACACAGATTGGGAGCTCGACTTCTGGGGCTGTGTCAAATGTGGGTTCGAAAAGATTTAGTGGGAATGGAGGCGCAGGGAATGCGAACTATACTGCGTCTCGAAACGTGAATTTGTTTACGATGGCGTTAAATGGGGCTGTGGATGCGCCAGTAAATGGCGGGGTACCGATGTACCGGAAAGCCTTCTTGAATGGGCAGTACAAGAAGGATAACCCGTCGAGTGGGGTTTACATTGATATGCTGGAAAAATCGATAGATGAGCAGGTTCGTTTTTGGCTACGAAGTCCTCGTTCTTTTTTTTTTTTTTTTTTTTTTTTTTTGTTTTAGCCAGAGACTGATGTGCTCGCTGTTTTTGTGTCAGGTGGAAATCATCCAAAGGTGCCTCGCTATTCATGATATCATAGTCCCTTCTCAGATGCGTCCTCTTCACGATAACATTGCTCAAAGTAAGAGAAAACAAAAACAATTCAAACGTCACAGTTCAATAGTCTGACCATTTCCCTTTCAGCTTTCCTCAAGAATTTTCCGTCAGAGATTAACAGATTAAACGCAAGAAAGTCTGGTTAGTCTATTAACTTCCTAACACTTAATTTTTCTTTCCACAGTCATTTATATTGACACCTTTATTGACAACATTTTTCTTGATCAAGGCATCGGTCAATCAAAATCTGTCACATCCCCCAAAGAATCATTCTCAAATACTCACCGCCGTCCCTCTGAAGTAAGCATGGACTCCTCCGGCCCTGCGCGCTACTCCATTGCCTCCAGCACCCTCCCGTCGACCCTCTCCAACGGTATAGGCATAGGCGGCTTGTACTCCACTTTCATCGCCAATACCTCCAACCTCTCCTCCGTCACCCCTCATCCTCTCTCCCAATCTACCGTCATCCCCCCTCGACCCCGTCCAACTCCCACCCCTCAACCTGCAGCCCGTCCCCGTCGCGACTCCTCATCAGGCACATTTACGACAACCGTCCCACTGTCAGGAAGCGGTGTCGTTGGAAACTTTGCCTTCACAAGTCTTGATCAGATTCCGACGGGCGGATCTCCAAATGCCAGCACAAATTACAAACGAATCAGTATGTCGAGTTTAAAGAGCAATGAATCGAGAACGAGTGTTGGGAGTGCGGGCGGGGAAGGGTCAAATGTCAGTCCTGCTGCTAAAATGGTGGGAGGAATTCAAAAACTTTTGGAAAAGCGGTAGTTTTTGTTTTATCTTTTGTGCATGTCGGCCGATACCTGAATCCTTTTTCAACACACTCAAATATATAATTGTTGTTTCGTTCGCATTATCGCATAGTCTTGGGTTTATTTTCATAGGAGCCTTGCCTTATCACCAATTTAATACTTCTACGTTTATCACAACTCCATCTTTTCCCTCGTTACAGCAGGTTCCCCAGGTAGTGTCGAAATCACGTTTGCCACCCAATTCATATCCGTTAGTAGCGATAAATCTTCAAGGCTTTTAGGACCCCAAGGAGTTTTAGGTATTTTCTTTTTAAGTCGTTAATCTTTGACTACTCAAGTTTAAGACTTACCGATCTGACAGCGTCAAACTCCACTTCCCGTTTCGAAAACTCTCGCAAAAACGAGGTGGTGCCAAATTCATGGTATACACGGGTATCGTGAATCCGAAAGAGCACATCGTCAATTCGGAGAAAGTAGCGAAGAAGAACCAGGAAACAGGATGGCATGACTCTCTGAAACAATATATTAATGCCACTTTATATAAGTAAAGTAAGACCTACCACGCGAACATTCAGTATACAAGACCCGTTATCAGCAAGTTCATCTTCATACAAAACATTCTCCTCATAAAACAATATCGGATCCGGTCTCTTCAACCTCTCAACATCAATCTGCTCTGTGGTCGGTTCAAACTAGTATTCATACTTAATCCTTCAATCAAAAAGTCAGCCCCCAAACCGTTTTCGAGCCCTCAAGCGTTCCCTTGTATAGCGTCGAATATGTCCAATCGTACGGTTTAACCACATCCTTCAACTTTTGGTTCTGCCCTTCAAGACTAAACACATCAGATTGATGAAAAGCAAGCCACCAGTACCTCTTCGCCGCCCATTGTTTTGCATACGATACTTGTAGCACTGATCCTGCATCAGGTGATGCATCGACCATTTCCAATGCATCTAATGCGGAGAACGTCAAGGAAATCCCAGATTCATGTTCGATGCGAAGATGATTGTTCCCAAAGAGCATCTCGGGAAACGTTAGGTTTGGAACGAGTTCAGCGGCTCTAGAGTTTATTAGAGGACTGATGAGGGGACAGTTTGGGGGTGTACTTGGTGAGATCCTGTGCGTTGAGGATGGTTGCTTTTTGGGACGTGATGGTCCATCCTTGATGTTGAATGCCTTTGCGGCCAGGGGACTCGAACAATTTGGGTACAGACATTTTTTATGGAATTCATGGGGTGGATGGTGACGGATGGTTGGACGTAGTCGCCGGACCTTTTGACCCATCGCTACCATACATGGGATCTGAACATTGGAATTAAGCATGATTTCAGCCTACATTATCAATTCATCAGAGTTTTAAGTTTTACTGGAGACTGATATTATGACAGAGGCTTACGACAGTCTGGGAGTTTACAAACAGATTCTTATGATGTTTTTAACATGTAGAGATTAAAAAAGGGACATACGTTTTGTTATCTGAACGCTGCCGCAACCCTTGAGTAGTCATCTACGTCCAGGCTCTATATCATCGCAATAAACCCCCACCGCGTGTTTTGATACCTTACCTATGTTCCTTCTGCCTTTTAATTCTCTCATTTTCTTCTATTACAACACATTCGTGACTTTGCAAATGTGTCTCTTTAGGCTTGCGAGCCTCAATCAACCGTTAAACTGGTCTGCTGTGAGCTTGGAAGGGTGAGGGAGGGCAGTCCACGGGTCAGGCGTGAGAAGGGCAATTCTATGGCCACAACTGCTACATGTAAATGCAAACGTCCGCTTGGGACTTTTTTAAAAATAAGAAAGGCTTACCCTTCAGATATGCCGCGATGCATTCAAACGTGGGCTGATGAATGCGCCAAAACAAATAAAAACCTTCGTCCAGCGTACCACCTTGTGATAAAGGCGCATCAAAGAATTTTAAGTCGTGGAGGTTCCTTCTGTCCATGGGATGCAGCATCTACATCATCGCAGTTGAACCCTGAAGCTATACGTCCGACCTGATCCCTCACAGTCTCTGACTCTACATGTCTACAATGGTGCCCCAATTCCTTGTCCTAGTGAATTTGCAAACAAGGTTCAAACGATAGACTGGGGCCGCCGAAAAATCAGAAAGCCGCAGCACAAACGGGGATCGCAGAGTTAAACGCGTATAAATAGGTAAAGAGCCCTCATCATCGTCGTCATTAGCATCTGCTTCTACAGTTGAAAACAATTTCTATCACCCTTTTTTTGCATCCATCACTTCACATCATGACCATCGCTGACATTGCCGCATCATTTCTGGCCCTTAACACCATCAACGCTGAATGGCCTGCCATCAAAGAATCTCTTTTCATTGTAAGGCTGGATCTTTTAAAAGCTTTCCAATTTTAAAGTCGCTAATCACTCACCAATTGAATAGAAAAAAGATATCGATAATATCTTCAAGATTTCCGCTGAACACCGGGAAAAGGCTGCTGCCGCTGAAGATGACTAGTAAGTTTATTTCTTTTATGTGCATTTATTCTCTGTTATTTAATCCACTCACCGCGTTAAATATTTGAATCAAAAGCAACAACTTTCGTCAAAAGGCGCAAGGTGTTCTCGGGTTGTTGATAGTGAGTCACGCTCTTTCCTCTTTTTTACATCATGCATGCACATTAAGTGTTTTTTTTAATCCTCCTTACTCACCCTGTCTGGTTTTACTTTCCCGCAACTCAGCTCAACAAAAGTAAGAAGGAAAATGAATTTCTTCAACGCATCAAGGCAGAGCACGATGCAGCTTCCGACTCTGATCTCATGCTCCAAAAGATGGCGGAGAAGGTAAACTTTTTCTTGCTCTCTTAATTCTTCATATTATGTTCTTCCTTTTAACCGTTTTCGCTCTTTAGTTCCAGAGAATCAAACACAAGTACGATATTCTTGAGGACAATATGGCGATTCTCTTGAGAGATTACCGAAAGGTTATTTCGCCATCCCTTTTTCTTCTTTTTAATTCAATGACTTGCATCATTTTCTTCAACTTTTCGCTTTCTTTTCTCGGTATTTATTTTTTCAATACCGTCCATCTCTTTAGGTCTCTGCTGGAGTCGACTCTATCCAAGCAACCTTCATCACTCTTTCCAAATCCCGCAGCGCCTACGACGAAGCCAAAATCAACCTCCCCAAATTCGTACATGCGAGATCGTTGCTAAAGAATGCGCGTTTAGATGGAGAACGAATTGAGGGTTAAACTCATTGATGAATACTCGGGGTACTCTTTTTTCTTTTGTTTTTATCTTTTACCCCCAAAACGCACCCCGGCCCTTTTTTTTCGTGACCTTCAACTCTATTCATCTGACCTTGACATTTTCTAATATTTTGTTCATAGAGACGGTTTTGAGAAAAACTCTCTTCCCAATGATATGCTCACAGGCTCAGAATCCTTCGTCGATCCCAACACCCAAAAAGGTGACATACCCAAAACATCTCCATCCCATTAACACCTCGTTAGACGCCATTCAAACAGCCGACACCATCGAAAAGAAAATCCTTAAAGCGTTTGAACTCGTCCCAACCCTCCCTCCACGAGTGATCCGCACGTAAGTCTCTCCGTCCTCCCTTATCTTCCTCATCATCTTACAGCGATACCATGGACCCAAACGGCGCCGCCGCATTCTCCCGTCGTCGCAACGCCATTGTGATTCAAAACGCTGTACACCGTCTCGACGATACGATGGATAACATTGATACATGGATCGCGTTTTTGGAGCCCAAGATTGTATCGTACCGCGCTCAAGAGGTGACCCAGGAACGTGTTGTTTGTGATGCTGCGAAAGAGGTGTGGAGGGGAGTTGTGGGGAGGATGCAGGGGAGACGGTGGGAGAGGTTGGGGATTGGATTGAGGAGTTGGGGTTGAACCTTAGAGCGTTTTTGGAGTGTTGAAAAAGGGTGTGAGTGCTAAAGTCGTTGGTTTTCCCCGTCCCCCACTCTCTTGTTTTTTTCTGTGTGTATTGATGACAGGAGGCTTTTTATGTTGATTTCATCCCCCTTGCCTTTGCCTTTTTATGTTTATGTCGTGTTTTTGGTTATGTTATATTATTTTTTTGGTTCTGCTTGTATGTTTGATGTCCACCCCCTCCCTCTTTTTGTATTTTAAACCTCATGCTCTCACATATCATCCTCAGTCGCCTCTTACATATGATGAATATATTTTGATTATCCCCCACATTATCAAATCTCCAACTTTACCTGACGTTTGAAACATCAAGGGTTGATGTTAAAAATCTAGACAGTACACGCATAGCTTATAAGCAAGAGTAACAACGACATTTCGAAAAACTTTGAATCATTTCCTTCATGGATGTTCCGATCATTTTTTTTATATTCATATTTTCAACTCATGCACGTACACACAGTTCCATAAACTACACACCTACTAAACAAGGCCCGCCTTTTTTTTTTTTTTTTTTTTGGTTATAGAGAAACGCCTATACCTTTGACGCGTGAACAACAATGAATGACAGCACATAAAAAACTGGGATATGTAAACAAAATACCCCCCCCATTTGATGAACACTCAATAACGAGAAAAACGCGTCTTCAGAATACATTATCTAAAACTTCCACTTATTAACATGCATACCCCAAATAGAACTCGTAGGGTGGGGGAGGGTCATGATCGAAAACAAACCCCAAAAAGACAAATGGATCAAAACACTTTATGAAAATCACGACCCCTTCCAAACACCCTCTCCATAAGATCATGGTATGAAGGTTTTCAATAGAATGACGTACCTGTATGCGGTGTGTCAAAGGATCATCTTTTATTTATCTTAGGGTTGTTGGGCGTGTGTATGACTGGACCTTGACCCTGGACCCTGGAATAAGTTTGGGTACGGGAAGAGAACTATAAACACAAAATACCAAGACGACGGTTAATACGAAATACCCCGATACCAACTATACACAAAGTTGTGGAAGTAAGTAATAACTTTACCCTTTGACGAGTCGAAACTCGGTAATACGTAAACAGAAATGTGGTAAAAGAAGAGTTTATACAATATTTGTATTTTCGGAGCAAAAATAATATAGTGAACATATTCATACATTTTCACACCTGGTCGCATAAAGATCAAACAAACCAAAGAAATTACGAAGAAAGACAGAAAAACAAAAAAAGAAACAAGATTGACACTGACGGGCACTTGTGACTAAAACAAAGAGTCACGAAAAGAGAGAGAGAGAGCGAGAGAGAGAAATATATGGGTGGGATAAAGGGAATGCCGCTTTTTTTTGACTAAAATTACAATGAATGGATTGGGGGATTTAAAAAAAAAAAATACAGAAAAGGAGTTGGAGTGACATATTCAATGATAAACCCCACCCCTCAACACCATCGCCTTTCTCTCCAAAACCTCAATCCACCTCCTCCTCGCCATCTCATCAACCCCACCAACCATATTCTCAAACCACTCTTCAAAAGCCTCAGGTCTCATCCGTTCCACCTCCTCCCGTTTACACATCTCCTCCTCCGCAAACGCCGCCATGGGCGGGCTCTGCGGTGGTGACGCCATGGGTGTGGGTGAGGGCGCCGCGGTAAAACATGGTTGCTCCTGCATCTCCTGCTGTTGACGGAGCTGCTGCTGTTGAGCGTGGGAGAGTTGGATCTGGAATTGGAGAAGTTGTTGTTGTTGACGGGCGGCTTCTTCAGCGAGGGCGCGGGCGCGGACGGCTCCTGGGACGGGACCTTTGGGCATCCGGATGGGTGGAGGCCTTGGTGCGAATGACCCGGATGCAGCCATGGCGCTGGATGCGCCGTAGCGTTTTTGAGGCGCCAAAACCGTGCAGGGTCCTGGTGTGGTGGCCTTGGTGCGAATGTTGGAGGGTCGGTGGCTCTGGTATTGCTTGTAGTATAGACCGCATGCGTTGCAGAGGCTGTGGAGACGGTCAACGGTTCGGCGCCAAAGCGGGTGGAGGTTGCCCCGCAGTTGTAGCAGACAAGGTTACGTGTGTTCTCGCGTTGACGCTTGCGCTCGGCCTTGATGGCTGCTGCTGCTGCTGCTGATTCGGCGGCGGCGGCAAGGGCAGCTTGGCTTGCGGGGCTGTTGTTGACAGGGTGGATAGGGGCAGGGTGTGAGAATTGCTGGGTTTGTTGAGCGGGCGGGTGGGAAGCAGAGACAGGAGGAGATTGATTTTGTTGCGGTTGCTGCTGATGCTGCTCTGGCGAAGAATGGCGAATGGGTTGGTGCTCGTTTTCCGATGCGGGACTGCTGATGCTTGGCGGGGGGCTCGACATGGAAGGTGTCCGTGTCCGAGACTGCTGCTGTTGTTGCTGTTGGGGTGCGGAGGAAGTGGTGGAAGCAGAGTCGGCAATGGAGTGGTTGGAGGTGGGGGCAGACATCATGAGCATATGGACGAGATTAGGGTATGCGTTGACGGCAGCATCCAGAAAAGAAGTGGTCACATCGTCTGACACGGGTGATGACGACATGACGGGGGAGTTTGTGGCAGTGGTGCTGGTAAGGAGGGCAGCAGAAGGTTCTTGACCAAATTCGAGGTACATGAGAGGGTCCTCATCTCCGTACACCCGTGAAGGAAGACCAGAATCCAAAGAAGAAGGTGCGGGACTTGACACTGCCGACGCGTCAGAAAAATAGCCGTTGGTGGAGGATGGAGATTGAAGGCCAGATGATGGTTGCTCATAGGCAAGGTTTTCGGCACCACGAGCAGCAGCCTCAAGCTGGAAGAGGAGAAGGCCAAGCTCTGCTGCAGTGGCAGCTGCCGAGTACATGTTGCCATCCTCGTCAACGGTCATGCTGGTGCATGCGGTCATGTCTCCAGAGGGCTTGAAGGCCGAGAGAGCAGAAGCGTTGGGAAGGTCACCGAAAAGAGGGAAATCGACGGCCTCACAGGCTTGCATCGTCGTTGCTGTTTAAAGGTTGGTTGATTGTTGTTGTTGTGTTGTGGTAGTGGTGGTGGTGGTGATGTGTAGTAAGGCGCGTCACAGTTAAGACTTTAGTTTGACGTTGAAATTGACTTTGAAATATATAAAGATACGGATCAAGCAGAGTCGCAGCCGGCGTGCTATTTCCACAAAGAGAAAAGGAAAAAGCGATTAGTTATCATTGCTATTCTAAATGATGATGGAGTTGAGATAGCTACGTTTCTACAGCAAAAGGGTATAACGAGTAGATGTGCAAGGGCTGTGGTTGTTTTGATGATAAGAATTACCTTTCCAGTGTGTCCGTCAATGTAAAAGTATGACATGCTACTCTCAAGTCTGCAAAAACAGACTGCTCTTCAATATGCAGGTTGGAGGGGAGCGGGATGAATTCGAGGTAGGAATTCTACAAATAAAGAGTGGTGGGATTGCAGCGAGGTTGAATGTCCCTCTAGACGATGATGCTTATGATGATGATGATGTCTATGATGATGATGTGGAACAAGGTTGATGGAATAAGGGGTGGAAGTGGAAGGAGCACGGACGGTCAAGGGCAAGTTAGCAAAGTATGAATTTTAAGAATGATCGGGACTAGTGAGAAAAAGTGAGGGCTTCATGATCAAAAGGATGAATGGATGGGGGGGATTTATAGGAATTTTAAAATAAAAATAAAAACAAAATCAAAAAGAAAGAGAAAAAAGAAAAAGAGAGAGAGAGAGAGAAAGAGAGAGGATAATAAATAAAAAATATAAAATAAAAAATAAAAAAGAAAGAGGAAAAGAATAAATAAAAAAGAACTCGGAAGAGGAAGGTCTTTTTCATCATCTTTTATCCGGTGAGTAATATATAGATTGTGTGTAACACTCCCAAGAGAAGAATTACTATTACTACTATTACCTCATCATCATCATCATATAATATAAATACTACTATATAAGAACCCACCCAGAATATATATAATAATAAAATATGTAAATATGAAAAGGACCCTTTCTTTGGCTTCCCTCCCATGCAATCATCATCCAATAAAACATCAATATCATATCCCAGGTAGCCCATGCATACATACAATCCTAATACTTGTTCCTTTCCTCTTATTGGTTTCCGTCATCACACACACACACACAACCCACACCCACCACTATAAACTAAAGTACAAAACTGCGCTCCTTCATAATCATATGTACTATAATACTAAATACTACTAAAAAGTACTGATTGATTGATTGATTGAACGGATGGACAGAGATAAAAGAATAAAGTGTCTCTCTTTCTCTGTGCCGTCCCCCCCAGGGCGCTTCCTTTCCTTTTCAATATACCCGAAAAGGGGGGGCGCGCTCTATCATGTTTCATTTCAAAGATAAGAGAATTGAGATGGATGGATGGATGGATGGATGGAGCTAATGTGTGGGGCATGCATGGCAAACAAAGCAGAGGAGAAATATTAAAAATAAAAAAAGGTTGAGAATGATGAGTGAGGAATGCTGACCCTATAACCATTCCATCTATATATAGGCATACAGTAACTAAACTACTCGAATGCATGCATGCATGCATGCATGCATGTATGTTTGCCTACCTTGAAATGTGTATGTAAAAGAGGTGTGGGTGGTCGGTTGGCTGGTTGGTTGCTTGGTTGGTTGATGGGATGTACCAAGATGTACGGGTTGGATGGTTGGGATGGATGGATGGATGGAATGAATGAATGAAGGAATGAGCAGAGGCGTGTTGTAGGTTGATGGTTGTGTGAGTGTTGTTGAGTGAGCAACGAGCGAGAGAGAGAGAGAGTGATGTGCAGAATAGACCAGATGGATGTGCGAAAAGGATTTTAGGGTAAAAGAAGAGTATATATTTCCCAATAACCCAAAATCCAAAAGGAAGAAAAAAAGCATAGATCCTTTTCTTCCTTGCAATTCTCCTTTCATTTTATTCTTTTTTTTTTCTCTTTCTTTTTTTTCTTTTTTATTAATATGATTTATTTATTATTATTTAAATCATTCATGTGGGGAGGACAGAAGGAGGGACGGAGGGAGGGGTGGGCTCACCTCCACACCAACACCCAAAAGCTTTGTGAATGTGATTTTTAATGATATAATAATGCGTGGAAGTTGCAATAATTAGAATAATACTATTATGGGCTTGTCTTTAATTTTCCCACTTCCGCCGCCTGCTGGCTCGTGTCGTCCCGAGAATGATCAAAACACAATCTTTAGAGGTCACACAATCAGATAAGAGATTGAATCTCATTGGTCACAGATTTATTTCTTATCAATCCAGGGATTAATTTAATTTAAACAAGGTTTCACTAAATAATTTAAAGTATTATTTATTTTAAATAATAATAATAGTCTATTCCAAGCTTCTTCCCTCAAATATCTATTATAAATATTCATGTGAAAGATGAATAATAAAGGCGCGACTCTTTCTTGCTCTTTGTGTCGATCATTCTCTTTAATTTATATTTATGTATGTAATAAATACTCAATACAGTGCGTGACACTAAGAGTCATCAAATTTCAAAAAATATTGGAGGCCCAAAACTCACGAAATTATTAAGAGACTTGCCCTAGGTCTCTAATCAGGGGTGGAAAAAACCCGATTTTTTTTTTTCAAAAATCGGGTTTTTTCTTTAATTCAATTAAACCGAATAAAACCGGATTCGGGTTTTTTAAAATTGTCAGTGCGGTTAAATTTTCAAAATTGTCACTGCGGATAAAATTCTATTCATATATCAGTTTCATGATTAGCGTCAACAACATCATCATCGTCGTCGAAGTTGCAACGCTCCTCTTCATCTGACCCATATTCAGACCCACAGTACTCAACGTGACCTTGTAAGATCGAGTAATTTGTTTTAATAAAGACAAGCTTCTCCACCGAGTCTTGAGATAATGAGTTGCGAAGCTTTGAGTGAACAAAACCAAACATGGAAAAGTTCCTTTCCGATGCAGCAGCCGACGTTGCCAAACTGAAAAGCTTGAGACAAAGAGCTTTTAAGTGAGGCCAAGCTAAGCCATCTGTCAACCAATACTCTAAAGGTGACTTTTTGTTTTTTCGTCATCATCCGGTAGCTCATCGAATTTTGAGTTTTGGCCTGCGTTGCGCGGATCCTGTATTGTGTAAGCTCCTGGAAGCGCGCTTCTTGAAGGGTCTCATCAACGGTTGCCGCGTCTAGTGGCATGGAATACACGAGGTCCTCCACAGAGGTGATGTAATCAGGTGACATTTTAGAGCCAACATATCGAGGGTCGAGAAGGTATGCCATACCGTGCGCGTTTCCTTCCATGAACTTGAAGCGTTGCACCGTAAGCATAGCCAGGCAGCGGCTTTCTTGAATATTCACGACATTTGAGTCACAAAGCCGCTGCCACTCGTCAGACAAATTGAAGAAGTCGGGCATTACTTCAGATATTGAAGATTTGTCGGACTGATACTTGACGATAAGGATGTCTATGGGCTCAAGCAGCGCAACGCATTTCTGCAACATTTTCTTGAATGTTGATTTCATGATGATGTTTCTCACTATTACTTGGCGCTTCTTCATTTGCCCACCGCCATGAATAAAGACATCTTCCTCCCTCACAATTGTATGAAGTATATCCTCGGATGCCAGAAGAGTTCGAAAACAATCTTGAAGAGTACCCCAACGAGTAGCGGCGGGCATTGATAGCGCCCGTTTGTTGCTGGCCTTTTGCATTTCGTCTAGCTTTGCCCTCTCCTTGTGGTGGTTATGGAAAAACTTAACTACTTCCTTGCACTCCAAAGCAAAGCTACGTAAATCAGCAAACGGATCGTCGGTTCTTGTTGTCTTCTCACCGAAAACGTCCTTGACCAGCAAATGAAGTCCATGGGAGGTGCAGCCTTGAAAATACATGCCAGGGAAGTGTTCTTGTAGAATTCCCCATGCCTTCTTGTTTGCGCTAGTGTTGTCCGTGATCGCACCGCAAAATGTTGTATCCTTGTTTTTTTCAATCACCCGCATAATATCATTTGCAATCCATTCGGCAGTATGGCCCTGCTTGCCAGTGTACACAGCTTCCAAAAACAATGTTTTGTCTGATGAAGTAGCCATGTAATTGACAACAGGCTCATTTCGACTGTTGCTCCACCCATCTGAGGTGAGGCAAACGCACACAGCGGCCTTCAGGTAAGCAGCGGTTGCCTTTGCTGTCTCAAGATGGACCTCGTCAAGCAGTGGACCTGCAAGCTGCTTGCGATTGGGAAGAAGGCCAATGTCTGGTCGTAAACACCTTATTGCTGCTGCGAGAGATGGATCCTCCACACGCTGATAGGCGTTACCAGTCAAGTAGAAGTGTAACGCCATTAACTTCTGAAACTCTGCTCTAGTTTTCTTCGTCACGATGGGCAGACCGTACTCCTGGATGGATGACTGACGAGAGGTTGAGGATGTTGTGCTCAAGGAGGAGGAGGAAGCTACGACGCTACTAGGTGGGCCTGGCTTCCTGTTTCCAATATACCATTCAGGACGAGTACTGATGGATTTTCCGTTCATGTATCTTTTAAAAGATGGGCAGTTGTTCAGGTGGATCTTGGCTGCTTCACTCTTCTTGTGATGATTGAACACATGATTGCAGTGTTTGCAAACAGATGCCTTGCCTTTGTATGGGAGGTTTTCGCTCGTCAAGTAGGACCACACATCGCTTGTTTTACGGCCCCGTTTGCGATCCGGTAGCTCAAACTCATCCCCTTCGGCCACCTCGTCGAATTCATCCAAGGTCACAGGTATGCTTCTCACGTCAGTTCTTGGAGGCAGTGAGTTCACGTCCACAGGCAAAGAGTTTTCATTCTCGAACTCCTCGTCGAGAGCATCAATTATTTCTGCAAGCATACTCATCTGATGGTGAGACTCGTCGACCGCAACAAAAGAAGAGTGACCCACCGCCCACTTGCTTTAACGCCAAGACGCGTTGATGGATTTATTGATTTAATAATAATTATTATTACAGCTATTAATTATAAAATAATGAAGATATGATTAATTATTTATTATTATGCATGAAGTGACAAGTGAGAACTGACTCAACTGAGCGGCCATGCCTATTGGCCAGGGGTATACGGATAATTAAATTTTCCGCAAAAAACCCGATTTCGAGGTTTTTTCCAAAAATCGGGTTTTTTTAAAAAACCTTAAAAAACCGGATTTGTAAAAAACCCGATTTGCCACCCCTGTCTCTAATACCAAAAGATGCACTATGGAAAAACGAAGATATTCGAAAAGCGCCAATTTTTGGCCCTCAGGTTACACAAGAAGCAAAATGCCTGATGGGGGGTATCATTCGACGCAGCGAGAGCTCAGCAACATTTCTCCCAGTGTGTGCGACAGATCTTCTGTATGATAAATAAGAATATTTCCTGACATTTCTTGTGGCCGATAATACCAATTTTGTCTAAAAAAAAGATTTCGGTAACGCAAATGGAAATCTGCATGCGACATTTATTAGTAGCCGTCGAACTCAAGTGCAGTTGTAATGGTTTCGGCACTTTCGGCGGGTGTTGATGGGGGATTGAAGAAGAGAGTAGGATCAGTAATGTTCAAACCCTTTCAGGATCCTTTGATAGCCATTAGGCGAGCAAGTATCAGCGAGTGAGTGTCAGCGAGTGAGTGCTATCTAATGAATCTACTGTTCGTTCTGTAACATATAGTACTCAAGGGCATGTGTTGCGAAGTGGAGCCCGTTGGAGCACTCAATAGTAAAGACAGTACATCGATACCTCTGGGCAGTGTAAGCTATTTAACCCAGAGTGACCAATATTGCTAGTGAAGCACATCTGGTCCCGCTGAATTCTTTACAATGTTTATTGTTTACGTTCGAGATGAACTTTTATGTTTGGGGTAAATAAAGCTAATCATTGCAAAGCCAAACGATTCCTGCTTTCCTTTCTTCCTCCTTTTTCTTCCAATCCAATATCCTTGTTTGGGCAATTCTGTTTGTTGTGACCAATACCATTGCACACCTTGCATCGATACACGCGCTTAGTACCAGGTATGCTTGACGTAATGACCTTCTGACGCCGTTTGAAAGTGCAACTTGCTTTGTGTCCACACCTGCCACCTCTGCCGCCACCCTCGCTGCGGCAGCATAGTCAATTTCTCGCATAGCCTCCGTCGCGTTTTCCATCTCCACCTTGTTGAAAATAACCACATCTTTCCTTGTCTTCCTCTTTTTTTGCACTATTGTACCATCTTCTGTTGTTGCCTTATCTACCTCCTCTGTCGGAATCTTTCGGTGAGATCGATACTTTTTTACGGTGGCTTCAAGCATTTTTCCCCGTCAATCCCATCTTGTAGCCGTCCATCCAGCGGTGTACGTGTCGAAAGCATCTTAATAAAATGAGAATGATATATTCGATAAAAACCAACCTTCTAAAAAAGTGTATCGGGATCTCAGCAAGCTTCTCCTGAATCAGGTTGATGAATCCAGCTGGATCAAGATGACGAATCGCCTGTTGCGCAGAAGCCTCTTTAATTCAGCCCACGTAAACTCAATTGGATTTAGCTCGCAGTGATACTTTGGAAGTACCGTCAGCATCTGCCCTTGCTCCTTTGCAATCTCCTCAATAGAAGTGAGCTGCAACCTTTTAAAATCAGGCTCCAACTCAAGAATACGATAGCCGCAACAGTCCTTAGCGTGAAGTGCCTCTGAAAGTCGAATATTCGCGGGCAAGCTGACAATCTGTTGATGTAAAATTAAGAGCAATTAAAACACTAGGATTAAATGTTAAAATTGAATACGAAACACTGACGTTCACATTTATGCCTCAATCCATCCTTTAATAGTCCTCTTTCTCGTAAGATCACTTGACAACCTTTTGGCTGTCCTTTAAGTTCCCCCTCCGTGAAAACCAAGCTCTGCGGAACTTTCTGCTGAACACTCTCGGGCAAGCCACGCTGGCTGGCGTGAACGAACTCTGTAGGTCGCATCACAGGTTTCTGGCCACCAGATCTCCAGCCCACCCGTGACACAATTAACGCGTCACCCGGGAAAGCACAGTGGTTGGTGCTGTTATCGTAAATAAAGTTGCCAATACAGCCAGGGTAGACCTTCTTAAAGACGGAAATTGCATGCTCCAGCTGAGCACAGACTTCCTCCCCCTTGAAATATCCGTCTTGATTGTTCCCAATGACTAACATCACTCTAGCAGATTCAATAGCACCATCTTCTTTGGAGTGCTTTAGTAATCCACCATCTTCGCAAATAAAATCCGATACCATGACGCCAATACCTGGCGTCTTCGGTTCCAATATTGAATCACCCTTTTTGCCCCAAAAAAACTTCCCGCTGTCATTAAAATAACACACCGTTTCATCTTGATAGACATCAATAATCCTTGGCCCTACTAGAGGTGCTTGAAACTGATCAAGGAGATCGGAAGGCAGAGAGGATGAAAATACAGCCTTTTGTGGCTGCAAGTCATCCATTGCTTTAAAAAAACTTCGCGCGCACCACAACATCTGGCCTTTCGTGACCATCAATAAAGATCCCCTTCTTCTTCATCATCTTCATGTAGCCGAGGCTTTTCAATTTGCGCCGTACGGTTTGCTGTGTCACATTTTCGTTGTCTGTTAAGAGTTTGCATTCCCTCAAATACGTCTGAACCCAATTTGTAGCATCTTCAATTGTATATTTATAGCGTGTCTCAAGCCACTCGTCCAACGACTTTGAAACTTCCGGAATGTTCAAAATTGACATCCGACTCCCATGCTTGCCTCGATTTTCAGGAAGAGGCTGTCGGTGTGTTAGATAATGCATGACCATTTGCAGATACGTCGAACACTCCAGGGCCCTGCGTCAGGTATGTAAACTTGCGCCACAATTCTAGTCAGGCAAACAGAATCATAATTAGAACGTGAACGAAAGGTAGTTGAATCTAAATTACAGTACCTGTATACCTCTTGCCGAGGCAGATTAAGGTCACTCAAAATAAGTTCCAAGGCTGTTTTAACTGTGTATATGACCCAAATCTTCCGCCCGCTAACTTTTTCCTTCCTCATTGTCTCAATATCCAGCAATGTTTGCTTGAGAGCATCCTCAAGTGGACATTTCCATCAGGCAAAGATTTAAGCAATGCAGTCATATCTTGATTATCCATCATGCGGTGCTTTTCTGCAGGTTTTGAAGATGACTGGCCACCACCGTCCAAATTAATTTCGCGTTGGTGAAGGCATCTTTGTTGTAAAAGGTGCAATTTCAAAATCTTTCGTAGTGCCGCGGAAATTGCCGAGACGTGCTTGCATGAGATGGTAGATAATTTGCGTTTGAGAATTTCGAAGATCCACCGCACCTGACAGTATTACAGGAGTAAGCTCCATCGAAGCCCGTGTGCAAAAAGTAAGCCACTTTCCAACGCAAAGGCTCCACAGCTGTTGAAATCCCTCTGCCGAGGCATGATGACTACTCTTGGCTCCGTAAATTTGTACGGCTGCTGTCCTGAAGCACACCCACGCTTGTATATGTTCAAAAGAATGTTGTTGGTAGAAATTGGTGACCAGATGGTCACTTGAAAGCGAATTCCAGATCTCAACCTCCCATCGCTTTTTTGCTTCGTTTAGAACACCGGAAAACAATTATCCAATGGCTCTGACGATTGATGGGTGTAAGAAACTTTTTTAAATCCTGAAGTGCATGTATTTGGTTGACTTTCTAATCCTTAAGAAGGTAAAAATAATAGTCAGCTAGCGTGTTTAATAAAAGAATGACTCACCAACAGGCACAGGCGCGGCAATACTCAAAGAATTAATAAGGCAATTTTATTCTTCAAGCAAATATACTCTAGTGGGGCATTTATGGCGAAATCGTTATACCAGCTGTCTTTTTCTTTCATGGAGTCAATGGCCTCTAGTACCCTCATCCGTTAAATGTCGTAGATGGTGATTTTGCACGAGACCAGGTATGTAGGCCTCGCTTTCAAAGTTCAAACAATGTGGTATCGATCAAATTAACCTCGTGAAGGCTTTCCTCTGAGCTTGGGTTTTCTGAAAGAATGCGCGAATCCATTATTTTGACTAGTCCACCAATTACTTTTGCTTCCTTGTGCACCGCCGTAACACCTTCCTTCAGGATGGCACCCATTGAATCATGAGGCCTGACATTACTTGTAAGAGGCAAATCTCTTTTGAAGTATCTCTGTAACCCTCCCCCGTTGCAGCTTTCTCCTTCTTTGCTAACTGTTGATGCCGTTGTCTTGTTCTCTCTGCTGCCCCTGTGTATTTGAGGCCTTGACGATAGATTCTTTTCTTCTTGTCCAACGTGGCCTGCCGAAGATTTCCAGAGACCGCTGGTATGCGCAAGGAAGCTAATGAACTTGAAGGTATCGTTGCCTGTTGCTGCATCCTACGTTCGGTCGCCGTCCTATTTGATTCTGTCACCATGATCCAATCAGACAATGTCTCCGTGCCTCGTATCGTATTTAGCCTTCGGAATGCGGTGGGTGTTGAAGTCCCGAAAAGAGGCGGTCGAGACTCAAAATAACAATCATCCTTTTCTCCCGCCTCTCCTTCCCCATCAGACTCTGAGCTGTCTGATGTGCATGAAAGGCCTCAAGTATCCAGAGTCTGACTCAGAGGAAGATTCGGATAACTGCTCTTCGAGTTCTTTTCTATACATGGAAGTTAGATTGCTGTAAACGCATTAACCCTACCTCTTGAGATTGTTTTGCCTTTGACATTCCGTTGCCTTCGCCGTTCGCTTTCGCTGCTTAGACGGAGGAGGCATTTAACTGGGATGTGTTACGGTCTTCGGACACGACTGTAAACTACTATGTATATAGGTGTGTGTGGGATTGAACCATCTTCACCTGACAAGTTTCTTTGGCTTCACTCCATATTATTATGTTATTTATGTGTCGGGTAGCAAGTTCACAAAATAAATCCAAAATTTCAAAATTATAAATGCATCGTACAATCTATTTTCAACAAATCCACACTTTCATCCAAAAATGTCACCAAAAGCATATCTTGAAAATGTCCCCATTAAAAACTCAACGTGAAGATCTACCGATGCATACCCATATGTATTTTTTTCGAGCGCCAATTTTCGAACCCCCAAATAGTAACAATTAGTAAATTTTTACAGCCCATATCTTTTGACTCAGTGGGCAGTTTTGAAATTTTAAAAGGTCGGGAGATAGCTCTCGTCAAGTGCTATCATTGACGAGGAGATATTTATTATCTGGGTCAACCCCAAGGACGAGATATCCCCGTAAGTTTAAGTGAAATTTTTGTGATGACTCTTAGTGTCACGCACTGTAACTAATAATAATATTTAGTATAGAATAATTTAGACATGAAACCAATTAAATACCAGAAACAAAAACTTGGCAATAAATAAAATAAAATAAAATAAAAAAATAAATGAATTCAAACACATATTGTTAAAATGACCTCATCTATACCTATATATAAGACATATAAATACACAACTATGTAATGTATGATTTGCATATGTCATGAAACTGAAACAATGAGTCTCAAAGAGCTGACCCTGTATAGACTTTATGAGGCATCTTACGGCACATGCATTCCACTGGTGTTGTTGAGTATCTTTCATGATGGGTTAGACTTGTTGTCGTTCATAGAGTCAAGGAGAAACAATAACACAAAAGTTGGTCGTTCATAGAGTCAAGGAGAAGCAATAACTAACACTGAGGTGATAATATTCATATGGATTCCTTCATGTACATAAGAGGTCACAACAGCGTCCATTGTCATGTGTGGGTGTGTGTGAGAGAGAGAGAAGAGAGAGGGAGAAAGGGAGAGCAATGACATGGGCGACAATCAAAACCAAAACCAAAATAATAAAATAATAATAGAGAAATCAAATTATATAAAAAACAACATGGTAAACAATAATAAACACACATAAAAAAGAACGGGTCATTTAACAAAAAAAAAAGTGGGGCTTCTCCAAAACTTAATAAAGATTGAAATATTAACCCCCTATGTTTCTCAACACTCCAAAAATGCTCGAAGGCTCAACCCCAACTCTTCCATCATCTCCGAAACACCACCCGCCTTCTCATGTCCCAATCTCTCCAAAATTCCCTTCCAGATATTCTTGGTAGCACTCCGAATCAGACGTTCCTTGATCACCAACGTGGAGCGGTAAGAAGAGATCTTGGGGTCCAGATACGCGAGCGAAATATCAATGTTTTCAATGATATCGTCGATACGGTACACGGCGTTTTGGATGACAATGGCGTTGCGACGACGGGAGAGGTTGGCGGCGCCGTCAGGGTCCATGGTCTCCCTTTTTTTTTTTTCGTTAGAAAAATGGGGGGGTTGGCAAGGTTAACTTACGTTCGGACAACGTGGGGGGCATGGTGGGGGCGAGTTCAAACGCTTTAGCTATTTTCTTTTCGACAGTGTCGGCTGTGTGGATGGCGTCTGATGGTAATGTTGTTTTAGAAGCAAAGAATTGGGGAGTAGTTGGTAATGGTCACCTTTTTGGGTTTTGGGATCGACAAAAGATTCTGAACCGGTGAGCATATCGTTGGGAAGAAAGTTGCCCTCAAAGCCGTCACTGTTATAAGAAACTGGGGTTAAAAACTGAACCAATGATCAAGCAGACCAGTGCGTCGAAATAAAGACCAGTAGATTATATGGCCAAAAAAACTCACCCAGAGTATTCATCGATTAACTTGACCCTCATTCTTTCTGCATCTAACCGTGCATTCTTCAACAAAGATCTCGCGTATACAAAGTTGGGGAGGTTGAATCTAGCTTCGTCGTAGACACTGCGAGATTCGGTAAGGGTAATAAAGTCTGCTTGAACAGAGTCGACACCGGCAGAGGCCTTATTATGTATAAAAAGAAATATAAATATCGATATACAAAATAAAATGAAAATAACATAAAACGTTCTCACCTTTCGATAATCCCTCAACAGAATCGCCATATTATTGTCCAAAATATCATATTTGTGCTTGATGGATTCAAACTAATGAAAAAGGATCAACAAAAAGATACAAAATATGTAAGGGATAGAAAGAAGAAAAAATTACCTTCCCAGCCATCTCCTGGACCTTGAGATCGCATTCAGAGGCTGCCTCATACTCTGCCTTGATACGCTTAATAAACTCCTGCTCCTTCTTTGTCTTGTTGATCTGGGGTTGTAATGTAAAAAAGAGTCAGAAATGTATTGGAACGATGAAAAAGTCGAAGTGTGGAAACAAATCTTCGTTGCGTATGCCTGGAAAGAAGGAGCTTCACTTACAATCAACAACCCGAGAACACCTTGCGCTTTAGACGAAAGTTTGTACTGTAACCAACATCTGAATAAGCGATACGGCAAAACAAACATGAGGAATTACAAGATACATACTACTCCATTTCTGCGTCGGAAGCTTTTTCCCTATGTTCAGTGGCAAGCTTGAACGAGGCATCGATGCTTTTTTTCTGTTCAGTTGTGGTGCAAGAGTGATCAGCAAATGTGACATCGTTGTGCTATTCAATCGATGGCCCCCGCCTTACAATGATAAGAGATTCTTTAATGACCGGCCATTCAGCGTTGATGGTTTGAAGGGCCAACGATGAGGCGATCAGGTCAGGGGAAGTAGTGTTGACCATGGTTTGTGATGGATGCAATGAACAGGGGTTATGAGATTTGTAGCTGCAGATGAAGCGATAGAAGAAGCGACGGTCATTCTTATATATGTATGCTCAAAACTCCGTCTTTCTCTCTTCTGATCAGCCGTTTGATTTCAGGGGAAAACAAGGGCGGCCCAGTCTGTGACTGCATTTTAATTATTTTCGAACCTTTCAGATATTATTAATTGAAAGTCTGACTCCCTTTGACCAGTTAGAGTTCGAATGTAAGTAAACCAGTAGATATTTTAACTTGAACTATACTTTTAATTCATGACCTCTGGATGGATGGTTTAAAGAATACCACCAACCTTGGAAATACAAAAGTATTCTCGGTTGACTTTACTTGTTAAGTGACAAGCATAATTTACTCAAATGAAAACAGATAAAAAAAAGCCTGTTTACTCAAATGAAAACAGATAAAAAAAGCCTGTGAACGAGTCATGTTTCAGTCAGAGTTCTAAAACGCTACTACCTGCTTAGGTTTTTCTTCTTGGTTCCCGCGTAGATTCCCAACGTTTAAGTTCACGCCCATGAGGATGTCTTAATCCTCATGGGGCAAAAAGTGTGAACGCAAACAACAAATCTCCCATAAACAGGCGCAGCCGCACGGTGGCCCAACTCAACACTTCAAACTTCATGAAGCAAAGGATATCAAATAGACCCATATAACTTTATAGTGCCATTCTTTTGCGGTTCCCGGACGTCAAAGGCAACCAAGAACTTCACGAAAAAAAAAAGCTTACTAATCAAAGGGGTCTTTGGGGAGTTGAAGCATCGTGTGGGCCAATGTCTTACCAAAAAACAATTAAAATTATAGTGTGGATCCATATATGGACGTTGTTGGCGGTGTTGAGGCGGATGACTCTACCTGACGGAGACTGCATTGATCAAACCTCATCCGTCATCAGCACATCTCGTATATAACACCATGTCGACGTCAAAATCACTTTAATCACAGTGTTTGAACAGAAAGGAGGTTATGTATTGAGTATACAAAGTGATTTTTTATGAGCATTGCCGTTTTAGATTTTATCAATGTGATCTTTAAAAATGATCTTAACTTCGACGCAATAGCGACAGCCTTAAGACCGGGTCTTCCAAAAATTGAGTCCACCATCATATCACGTCTTTCTATATACATCAGGAGCCATTAACGAAACAATCATATTCCTCGGCTCATATCTGGGTGGTGGACAGAAACAATCCGTTTTGGGCTTCATCATTTTTTTCGCGCGTCATAGCGACAGCCTTAAGACCGGGTCTTCCAAAAATTGAGTCCACCATCATATCACGTCTTCTATATACATCAGGAGCCATTAACGAAACAATCATATTCCATCGGCTCATATCTGGGTGGTGGACAGAAACAATCCGTTTTGGGCTTCATCATTTTTTTCGCGCGTCATCAAAGGGAATAAAATCTTAAAGCCGTCTCATCGACATCTGAAGACTTTCCAATGTAGAAAAACCTTTTGTTGAGCATTAAAGATTTACTGCATTTAACCGATGTACAGAAGATTTCCGCATGCAAAGCCGAGGTAGCTGGGAGCTGGGATTGACAGATAACCAAAGACTGTTCCTCAAATTAAACTATGTAAAAAAAAGTTATTTAGAAGATTAGTTTTTGGATATGAGATTAGCCATAAGGTTTAGCGCGTGTTGCGAGGATTTGCAAGGATGAGTCGACTACCTTTTGTGTTTTTTTGGGTCGCTGGGAAAAAGTCACTTCATTCACCCTCTTTCGGCGTCGATTGTGGATAAAAATGATGATGGGGTTAAATGAAGGCGTGAAAGATGCTCGACTTGAAGATATTCGGGGACCCGAAGGTCTATTCGAAAAGACGTCAACGCCAGCCCATTCCTTCTCCACCACCCCGTCACAGCTTCCACTCTTTACCAACCTTCCCAAATCCACGGTCACTCTTCATATCCACTCGACGTTCTCCACGATTCAAAACGACAAAGTTTCAGAAACGAAACCCATGAAACCCCACGCGAACATGTTTCGATCTTTACATGGAATAGCTATGCTGGTCATGGTGCAACTAAGACTTATCGGAAGAGCGTTTGCCATTGTGGTGCCGTCAGCAGCGTTACTTGTGGCCATTCAGGCTGCCTTGACGGCTGGAAATAAGACGATAAAGTCTGAACATGTTGATGAAAATGAACAGATGAAAGTCCATCCTATGGGTATGAATTGATTTCCCTTACTGAATTGCATTACGCCTGTTGTCTTAAAGTAATGAACTTACTGCTTCAGTCATTCATAGCCTCATCGAAGCAGTTATCATGGAGGTGAGCTGGATTTTGAAACCAAAACAAAAAAGTTTTAACTGCGTAAATATTCTACTAGATCTATATCAACTTGTTCATCACGTGGGGATTGGTAATTCGCTTTATATATTTTTTGTTAGATGGTTTTAAAGTTGTGGTAGCTAACTAATATTATGCAAATGAAAACAGTTTGGCCTCAAATTCCTTCAAGTGAACCTCCTCATGACGACAGTACATATGCTTGTTCTGATAGTGAGTGTCGTCACAATATCGTTAACAGTGCCTTCGCTATTTCGACACGTTTTCATCATTGTATATTCCATAACGCTGTGGTAATTTATCTACTTTTCCTCTTAACTTTTCAATATTTGATTTTTTGACCTCTTACGCGCTTTGCTCTTTCTATTTTTCAAAACAGGATCAATTGTATTGTATGGGCTTCGATTATTAATATTCCAAATGCCGGAGAAAAAGGACCCGTAAACTTGGCATTTACTGTTGTAATTCAGGTAACATAACCCCTCTTTAACTTTTAAGTATTTAAGATTTTTTATTTGTCTTTACCGATAGGCTACTATTAACTGCTTCGTCGTCATAAGCATGTATTTTACCGTCAGCTACGGTATATACATGTGGCTTAATACGCAATTACTTTACCTTAAATACCTCATCACACTCTTGATCTACCCGGCCGTCGACAATATTCTAAACATGATATTTGCCCAGTTTCATAATTGGGTCAAGGATTCCGAGGGTCTACAGTCTCGTCGTCTCCAGCTCTTCTTTTTCTTCCTTCCATTTACTATCCCGGTGAAGGTAATAATAATTTGACTCGACCTTTTCTCTCTCTCATACTAAATGTATATTATTTTTGCAGATCTTTCGGTATCTCGGATCGGAGAGTTCCGCTATATACTGGACGGTGCGTCTGATAAAAACGTTTCTGTCTGTTTCATATCGACTGATGTGTTATTGTTGAAGATTACGACGATATCTGTGTTAAGCACAAAAACACTTCCACGGATTCTTCGCATCCTAGCACAACAATCAGCTCAACGGAAATCCGAACGCGCTAAACGTCTTATCGAGCCCGAAGCGTCTTTAAGAACGGAGAGTTACCTGTTTCCTGGCGGCTGAAAGCTCTCTGTTCGCAGTCATCTGAGTACATGGTTGATAGCGGAAATCATCACTTTGACGTATCATCACAAGAAAGGAAGAAGTCCGAACGCAATATTGTTGAGTTTACGAATACGTCGGACGTGGTGGTTCCGCAGGCTCACGGATTAATATTAAGTGCAAAGACGGCACTAAATCCAATCCCCCACCAAAACCATCCTGATTGCCTTTCCGATACACTTTGCTCTATACCCACTCCTATTCAAGAAGTCTCCAGCATAGAACCTTCCGCATCCATCGTTACAGCATCTCAATCCTATCATCTTATTCATAGTCAACCAAATGCGAATTCACGTTCACGAGACACCGTCAAACATCAGTCAACTTTATCTGATTTAAATCCGGATCCGCTACCAACCCTGGCTAGAGCCACCACCAAGCGCATTCAAATGATCGTCAAGGATGTTGTCGAGGATGTTGTTGTCCTTCGTGATACTGTGACTGTGAGGCATGATGAGGCACTGGCAGATTATTGCGCCATATTTATCACAACACTGACGGTCGTTACGATGGCTGACCGGCTTCAAATAAGGCCGCCGTTTGGAGAGGCGGTGGACGGTGTAGTCGTGTCCGATGTCCAATCCTGGGTGTTATCTACGGTGATGTTTCTGACACTTAGTGTCGTCTCGGAGCTGTTCACGCAATACTTGGAAACCTTTTTTGGTAAGTATTACGGTTTTAATTTTATTGTTACTAAATTGCTTATGTTTGTTTCGTATGGTTTAGGTCTCGAATACTATGATTACCTGCACGCGGATAGCTGGTACTTCTCGCTGGGACATGTAATTATCATCGCTATAGTCAGCCTTATGGCGGTTATTGGAATATATGGTCCATTTTAGTTTGATTGTGCATGTCTTTTTGGAACAGGATTTAATGACATTCTAAAAAAAGGCAACTAATGATCACAACTTACAAAGTTTCATTCAATCATTAAAAACGCCGATTCAAAGGCTGATACAGTGGTTAAAAAAAAACGCAGCAACTGATATAAACGAATGAGCCGCCCTAAGACAAAGACATACAGGAGCATTGGCCATGTGTACATAAAAAATGGTATCCTAATATACAAGCAAGGAAAAGAGTAAAGCAAAGTCAAGAAGTATTAACTACATGTCCCTCTTATCTTTAGTAGAGGGCTATCTAACGTCGAGAAATCGATTCTTCAAGCCAAGTCTCTGTGAACGTCGAACAGAGGGTGGTGAGGAATTTACAATCCAAGAATTCGTTGCAGACGAATCTTCACTCTCTATATGTAAAGGGCCGGCATCACTAGCACTATTCTCAAGATATCCGTCGTCAAAATCTGAGTCAGATGGAGAAGAACCCGATGGACCGGATGCGGAAACTGTATCGAGCATTCGAAACCGGCTCAATGACATCCGGCGCGATTGATGCATTTTCAAGGCACCAATTCCATCCTCCAAGACCACATTATCCGTCTTCCGCTTGATCGAACTCATTAGGGTTTTCTCACGCGATTCCGTTGCGGCTGAAACGTCAACCTGGACGAGAGGGCGTCTATTTCGATCCGTTCGTATTTGACCAGGATTGGAACCACTCCCACCAGACGTTTCCGGTACAAATGCATCTGCAGCTTGAAGCAAATCCAAGAATGATTCTGGGTGTGTAGTAGCGTTATCTAGATGAATTCGATTTTGTGAAGAGTAGGGAGCTAGTCGTTCAAGAATATGCGGAGAGAAAAGGCAACGTCTACGCCAACCTCATCCTCGCTCAAAAGCAAGCAATTGCCATCAGATTCATCACTTGACAAGTGCTGCTGGGCTTGTGCAGAATGGGTACCCTTGCGTGGCATCTTTCGCGGAGAGCCCTCATTTGCGTTCTCATCCTCTGGAGAATTCTCTACATCCCAACCAGCAGCAAATGCCAACAAATCTAGGCCACTCGATTTAGCCTTCTTCTTCGATTTTGGTGTCTGCGCCATCTCAACGTCATTCTCAGGTTCATGAGTTGAGCTCACGGCGTCCTGTCGGGAGCTTACCACGTCCTCAGATGAACTCATCAAGTCCTGAGATGCGGTTAATGTGCCTTGACCGGCGCTGTGAAGAAGGGTATCAAGATGACTTGCGGTAGAGGCTGCGGATGCGCCAGGATACGGTGTCCCTTTGTATATCCATGGCCATGGGAAGGGTGCTGCTCGGTATCCAGGTATTTGTAGTGGGGTTGGCAAGGAGGGCATCCGGATACCACGAGGATGACGCGGCAAAATTTACTTTATCATCTGCCGTTGCTGACTGCCGACGTCGCCTTTTATACGGAGTACCAGGTTCAATTCCGGTGCTGACGGTGAACGGCTGTGCGGAAATAGGCTTAATCTCGACAAGTCTTTTCAGCTCGGCGTGATACGCGCCAAGCGATCCAAGACGGTGAGCCTCCTCCTCCCTTCTTCGCGCTTCCTCAACGCTCTTTCTCTGCGTCAAGGCTTCCACGGCTTCTTCTAAAACAAGAGTGACATCTCTATCACGAGGCTTTCTGTTTCTTGAAACGTATGGTGCTTTCTTTTGAACCTTTATATTTTCCTTTAGTGGTAGTTCGACAGACTCCAGAGCATCAGGAAATTCTTGAAAGGTTTTTTTCGCTGCACCTTTCCCTTTGCGTCCGTATGGACTTGATTTTTGCGATAGAACTTTCGGAACGGCCATCCGTAAAGAGCTGCTTTCGCCAAGGCCAGGAATCGGAATGAGTTCGCTGTCACTATCAGCCTCCGTTGCCACAAGGACTTCAGAAGTGACAGATTTAGGGACCAACAGCTTCTGGCCGACAACAACTGAGCCCAAAGAAGCTGCAGCTGATCTTGCAATAGACCCTTTGGGTATAAGAATGGAGTCACCAGCGTCAACTGTAAGAGATTTCGGAATTGCCTTTCGTCGAAGAGACGACTTAGAGATTGCAGGAACCGGAATCAGAACGTACACCGCTTCATTCGACTTCGACGGTTCCCTGGTCGGCGATGATAAAGCCTCACTGTCCTCCGGTGACTCTAACCTCATCTGTGCATCTTCAGTGTTAACTAAAATAGTTTCCAATGCAGCATTCGGCTTTGACTCTTTGCTTGAGGAGTTTGCTATATGTTGCTGAGATGGTGAGGGCAAAGGTGTTATGGGTGTATTGACCAATACGGAAGTATTCCAATTCGAAGGAGTTGGATGCAATGCTTTTGCCTCATTCGATATCCTAATAAATAATTAAAAATTAGAAACATGGATCTTTAACTCACTGGTGAGGTGGCGTGCGTGGGATTGGTCGAGCTAATGCATCTGGAGACGTTGTCTTGGCGGTAAACCGTTTGCGCTTTCTTGCGCCACTGACCATCACCCCCACATCGCTGCTGTCGTCACTGTCAGGCGCCTTTGGTAATATATGTGAGGTGTATGCTAAACCATGGTCGAGATCAGATGAATCCCAGGTAGAAACGGCTGCCTCGGACATCCGAGTCTGGTCCGGCAGAGTGGGCTGTTCAAGAAAGAATAAGGGACATGCTCCGCAACATAGCCACCGAAACGTCGCCACCAAACCCACTCACCGGCATTAAGAATGGATTCAAAAGACGGGATGAACCAGTAGCAACAGAGGACGATGACGAGGATGACGAAGCAATATCAAACAACCCCGTCCTTCCAGATTGCTTTTTCATGTTGAAGGAATAATGCGGTGTCCTTCAGAAAAGCAATGAAAAAAAAAAGGCAAACTTTTTTGCATCATCCAATTTTGTCCGAAAGGGATTCCTGACCCAAAAAAGCAGCCTCGCCTTAAATATAAGGTACCCTGTTTTATTATTATTGCTCCTTTTTTTCTGCAGTATGATGGTGACCTTCATTGATCTTACGTACTTCAAGAACAGCCTGTGATGGTACTTGAAGCATGTCAAAGGCGCGCTGTGTCATGATCTCAATGGGGTGATCAAACAGGGTGGGAAGGATAGGAATAATGGAGAGACCAAGAATTGTAGGCCCAAAACTCCTTAAGTGACCCTTTGGCAAATTGCGGACAAGCTTAGCGCTTTGGTGGACAACTTGATGAACAGTAAGGGCGGGGAACAACATGGAGGCTGAAATATGGTTACTCTCCCTATATGATGGTTTGCTATTTACCTAGTGATTGGAAAACACCTCTCTCAACAACTGTTCGGGCAAGATCCATCTCTGATCCTCCGTGGTTCTTCACCTAACATTGATGGGTTCGTACTTCAGCGAAAGCATAGCAGAGGATCAGAAAAATACCTTATAGGCCTCATAACCGACGTCTCCAACGACTAGAGAAAAGTCATTTTAATCATTTTTTTCACAAAAGCGATTAGCTTACCGTATATCCATGATACTGCGTATGCTGCGCTAACAACATGTGGAGGGACAACTGGCATCGGTGAGGAATGTAACTCTTCAAGTAATGTTTTACCTGGCCGGAATGCTTCTCCAAATTCAGATGTATACGCTAGAAGCCGAGATTGTGCGGTCACCACAGTACGGAGACGGCCCAGAAGACCCTTTCACAAGATGTTTGTCAACACCCCACAGACAGAAATACCCAAAACCAACCAAGTAACGGGCGGGGGTATCCACAGAGTCGATCTCGGTCTACAGCATATTGTCATGTCAGCGATCTGAATCCAACATCGGTATGGTGTCTATGGCATTGTGCACACTCACCACTGTGCTGTTGGTGTCCGTTTTCTCGCTCTGATCGCTCATGTTGAAAATTTTGTAAGGCAATTGTGCTCGACGTGGATGTTTTCTAGCTTTGGGACTTCAATATAAAAATACTGCCAGCCAAAAAAATCATTGGCTTTTAATACCGCTTGCTCTAGGCAACTCTCTACATGAATTTTTTGTGAGGCGGCGCATGATGGTTGGATGCTCACCAGCATTAAAATGATGGAGTTGAGCGTGGCTTTGCTAGCAAGCCTTCCAGCCTCCTTCCGTCACGTCACTATATACCTTACACACGACGTTTTGCAACACCGTTAGCTAGTAAGGATGGCTGTGGATAAAGAAATCTAAGTTGTGATGTGGTAACTTTAACTCCATACACGAACAACAATCAGGAGCGTGTACACATTGCTATGTGACTACAAAGGAAACTATTTAATCATGCAAAGGTATAATGTGAATCAAATGCCAACAAAAAGATGCAGACTACCAGTAACTTGATAAATGGCTTACTACTTCTTGACTATGTGACGGCAAGTTGCCATATTTTCGTGTATAATAGCTGTGACAGATAAGTTAAAGTTGCACTGCTGATTGGACCATTCTCATTTTCACCTAAGAAATGGTCACCATTCTCGTCCATGACTAGCTGCGCAGACAAGAAGATTATCGCCTATGTCGTGAACTTTAACTCAACCGTCTAAACTATAAGGCTCGTAATAAAGTCAACTAAATCTAAACACAGGGCAAAAAAAAAAAAAGAGAAAGAATTGAAGTGAAAGCAAAATAAGGATATAAACAGTACTTTATTTCAGAATCATGAAGGAGGAGGAATCTTAGGCTTCGTGTCAGCTTCATTTAAAGTCTTGATAAAGATAGCGTCGGGAGGATGGCTAAAATAATTCGTAAGCATCTTTTAACCATAACCAAACTTACTCTTTCTCCCCGTCTTCGTAGGTGTAGCTCGAGGCAATAGCAAGAGTGCGTCCATCCGGGCTGAAGGATAGTGCTGAAATCGAAGTCGGGTAGCGAGGGAACTGCTTCAACCTCTTCTTGTTAAAACCGTCCCATAAACTAACGACACCGTCCCCCCTCCTGAAGCAAACGTGCCGTGAGTAGGGTGAAACGCAAGTGCATTGACTGGATGCACTATCTCTCCTTCTGGCGTCTTTTCTCGATGGCATCTGAAAGCATACTTCTTCTTCTCGTCGGCTTGATCAAAGTATTCTACAGCAATCCTTCCCTCTATAGACGATAGTGCATATCCTGACAACATGATACACGTCAATTCAAAGACCATTAAGTATTTGAATACCTTGAGCGTTTGGCATGCAACGCACAGCACGTGACATGAACTTCATCGACGAACCCTTTTCGATTATTGGAGCGCTCATGTTCCGGGTGTCGTAAACCAGCACCTTCCTTCCAGACAATGCTACCACAAGCTTATCTCCCACAAGATCCATGGAAAACACCTTTGATGGTTGTGCATATGTCCCTTCCGGAGTTGATGAGCGTGTATCCCAAACCTTGATGCTCTTGTCCCAACTTCCAGTAAAAACGGCCTCTGAGAAAAAATATATTTCTTATTAAACCAACGAAAATGATCAGCAAGGATCCTAACTTTTGTCTTCGGAATACTGAACGGAGCGAATTGCATCGTCATGTTTCCCAATAATCGTCTCGTTTGCCTGCGCCAGATCAACGCTAAAAAACGTCAACAGATTTGCATAACCTCCTCTTACCATTTCAGCTCTCTGTCCAATCCACCCGAGTAGGCATGGTTTGAGGCCGTGAAAATGACATCCAACACGCCGGCTTTGTGTTTGTAAGAGAATCGTCGTTTGTTCGACACTATGTCATAGAGGCTCACAGTCTTTGTAAAAATATCCATCAGCTCGTACAAACTTCAATCTTGAGGAGACGTACCTTGTCCCATGAGGATGCAAGTAAAATATTACTCTCGAGCGGATGAAAGCTTAGAGCCGTAATCCCATCAGATGGCGGGTCCAGCAGTTCCAGGTCAGCATGTGCTTGACCAGCTGCCATTTTCAGAGTTGATTTGTCGAATGTCCGAGAAAAATTGAAGCAGGGATGAAAGGTCCTTGAACATTTTTTTTTTTCATTGGCATCCAATGGAGTTTGTCAACGAGCAAGAGGCTCCAAAGCCAAAGGACTCGGCGAAACGCCTTATCGTCGTCTTGGAGCAGGCATCACTGGAGACGGTTAAGTTGGGAAAGGGCAAGGAGGGCCATTACGGTAAGAAGTATTTCTTATTATTGGACGGAGTCGCTCGATTACGTTATAATTTGGCATTAAACTGATTCCATCTTTGCGATATGATAACGATTCGAATTAAACTTACTGGGATTAGCTCTTTTGAACTGCGACGATCATCACCATATCTTGAAAAAGAACCAGCGAGACTTGAGCGAAAGCAGACCGGACATTACACATCAATGCCTTCTGACACTTCTGGACAGCCCACTGAATAAGGCCGGTTTACTTCAAGTCTACATTCACACAACCAAAAATGTTTTGATCGAAGTCAACCCCCACGTCCGAATTCCTAGAACATTCAAGCGGTTCTGCGGTTTGATGGGTAAGGCTTTAAATCTGATAGCAAAACATTTACTTACTAAAAATAGTACAACTATTGCATAAACTCTCCATCAGAGCGGTATCCGGACCGGAAAAGCTTCTCAAAGTCATCAAAAACCCTATTACAGACCATCTCCCCCCGAACGCCCGCAAAATTACCATGTCTTCCGAATCCAAAGTTGTGAGGTGTAACGATTACGTGGCAACTCTTCCTTCAGACCAACCTATAGTATTTTTTATCGGTGCCATGGCCCACGGCAAAGACGACTGGGTGGACGACATTGTCGACGAAAAGATATCAATTTCGGCATATCCTTTGAGCGCAAGTGTCACATGTGGAAAACTGGTGAGTGCTAGCCGACTTTGCATGAAATATTGCTGTATTCTAATCCTTCATTACAAGACCTGCGCCTTTGAAGATTTGTGGGGGATTTTATAATTTATGCTTTAATTGAGGACAAGATTGCCTCAACTGCGTCGTGGAATGAGGACGCTACTAGTGTTGGCGTCACACCTTTACTGAATTCATCTGCTTCCCTGTATTTTCCGGTCTTAACCTAAGCGACCGTCAACGAATTGAATCTTTTGTTTTAAAATACCAATATGCCTTGCATTCCAATTGCCATGGCGCCGCCCACGTCGTCGCGGACGTCATCACCGATCATGACCGCTTCTTCTGCTGTGACGTTCCTATTTAACGTGTTAGATTAGATCTTGTGGTGAGGTCTCGTACATTTCTTCCAAAGCCATTTTGAAGAAGTTGGGGTTAGGTTTTCCAACGACAAACGCCTTTTTATCTGTTGCATATTCGAGGGCTGCTACAAAAGGCCCAGGTCCCAACGCCAACCCATCCTTTTTCTGGAAGTATCTTCCTATGCCATTTATCAGAAAACTGTTGAGGCTTTGCTATTTTAAGAAACCTTTATGAATCGCAATCAGCTCGCCTCCTCCCAGAAGAACATTCATTGCGTCCGTCAAAGGGTCATACGAAAACAAGGATGGAGCAAGTCCGACAACAACAGCATTCGGATTAACCTTTTCAATGTCCACAAAATCTTCTTCAGCCTCCTTCTCCAGCATCAGCAATGGTCTTAACCCGTTTTTCTGAAGATGGGTTTTCGCAGCGCGCTCAACGATGTGAAGACCTCTTTTTCAGAAATGTTGAACCCCATGGTGTTGAGTTGACGCACTAGAGCGGTTTTGGAGGTCTTTGTGGTGTTTGTGACGAAACGGATGGGGAGACGCGCATCGCGGAGACGTTGGAGGGCGGGGATTGCGTTTGGGGTGACGGTTGTTTCGATATGAAGAGTTCCTGAGAGATCAATGAGGACAGCTTTTACTTTTGAAAACATTTTATTCCTTAAATGCAGACGTCATGCTGTGACTATAATAAAGAAGACATCGTAACATTTCTATGCTCCACTAGCAGCAGGAAGGAAGGGATGGGGAAATGTGGATGGGAAATGTGGATGGAAAGAGACAGAATAGCGTAGAAGGAAAAAACTTTGGAATGTCCAAAATCACCAGTTCAGATCTGTTGCAATGGGCCGTCATCAACCAAAACCACAGCTAAGGAAGATGCACCAGAAGAGGCATCACCATCAACAGCAAAGAGAGAACCTATTGTATATCACTATCACCATCTCTGTAAACTAAAATTTCCATTAGGATTCCAAATGGGTCGACATTATCCTCGGAAAGCCGGATGCAGTCCGCATGCGAGGTAAAAATAACACCCCCCACTTCGAACGCCCCTCTAACTTATCCTTTAGAGTGCGTTGAAATTATAAAGGATTCCGAAAAAAGTGTTGCGGAAAAAGTGGATGCATTCGAGAGCTTGAAATGGTTAGCCGGTCCAGCCTGTTCGCTTGTTACTGACTATAGATTTTCAGCTCGTTGAATCATTGGATAATGCAAACGACCTGAGGACATTAGGACTGTGGAAACCGATTTTAGCTGTTCTTAGAAACGAACCCGACTCGAAACTTCGGGCAGCAGCAGCATGGGTGGCGGGAACTGCTGTTCAGAATAACGCAAAGTCTCAGAAAGACGTAAAAGATACCCCCCTTTTGAAGGTCATTAACGTTCTTTTTTATAGTTATTAGATGAAGGTGGCATTGAAATATTACTGATGGCACTTGAAAGTGAAACCGATGGCGCTGTCAAGGCTAAAGTCATAACATGCATATCAGGATTGATAAGGCATAACCCGACGGCATTAGCCCATGTGAGGAAGTTGAATGGATTGAAGGTTTTGGTTTCAATGCTGAGTCTGCGATCACCGAATTCAAAGGGAGATGAAGAAGAGGATGTTGATAAGCGAATCAAGAAGCGGATCCTGTTTCTCTTGCAAGGAATTGTGGAGACGGAGGAAAACCAAGAAGTCCTTGAGTCTATTATGGGCGAGGCTGAGAAAGATGGATGGGTTATGGCTGCGGCTTGTTGCTTGGAAGGAGATGAGAATGACGTTGATTTGATGGAAAAGGTTTCTATATGAGAAAACTGAAAGCTTACTCTGTTTTAGACACTTTCTTTCCTGCTTGCGATTACAAGAGGACGAAACTCTCTGATTCTCCCTGCCACAACATCTCTTATACAAGGCTTTTTGGCGAACCGTACTTCTGCCTTGGAAGCAATGGACAGCGAGCTTATCGAGAATGTGCGAGCAGCATTTGCGTAAAGTGTGTATTTATCATTGCATGGCTCAATACATTACATTATAAAGTTTTAACTTTTATATATAAGTATCTTAAAACTATCCGTGGTCGAACAGTATATATGTACGTGAATAGATTTGTGTAATATATATATATATCATGGATTAATAAATCCCATTGGAATACCACTGAAACAAATCATACATATTCGTAAACAGCGAATTCAAGCTACTGTCAATCAACCGATCCACAAGATTATGCACCTGAGCCTCTGTCTGCCCAGCACAAACCGTTCCCTCAATCGCGCACTCACAGGAAGTGATGAATCGGCACCAACAGCGGGTTTCGAAATCAACGGTTTAATCATCTTTCGTGAAAAGTCCTCATCCTGTTTGGCATCTTGCGAGTAGAACATGTTGAGGAAGGAGTTTGTAGATGGCGGGATGTAGACTGTGGAGGGTTTCGATGACGCGCCGGTGAAGCAGGGTAGATTCGAGTCTTTACAATGAAATTAGCATGGTCAATGTAAGTGGGGGTTTACCTTTTTCCATGACCTCGACTAACCCTACAATAACTTCCCAGTGTTTACGAAGCGACATGAACGCTTCTTTACAGATCCGACGGTATTCTTGGAATTTCGGGCTATTGCTCCCACCAAGCAAATCGACGAATTCTTGGGGGAGTTTAAAGGGTGCGAGTTCAAAGCCCATGGATCCAGGGGAGTTTGAAAGCATGAATCCGAAATCAATATGAACAATATGTCCATCAGCGTCCAACAAAATGTTTCCGTTATGTCTGAAGAAAGGTAAGGGGTGAGGATTGTTTCCAAGCAATGAATGATCGAACCTGTCTTTGATTTGGAGGATGTAACAGGCGATGGAGTATCCTGCTAGACTGTGCAGGAAGGCGAGTTGTGCTGCTTGGAATTTTTCGGATTCTAGGGGACCATATGTCTGCCCATGATGAGCGAAATGAGCAGAAAGGGGGGTTTCGTCCATACCTTTAAGAAATACTGGAGAAGGCTGAAGGGTTCTTTTCCGAGCCCTTGCTTTTTAATTGAATGTAATGAAATAGAGTTTTTGATGGTTTCAATTAATCCTCCTTGCTCCGAAGTAACGAGAATACGGAAGCTGAAAAGAAAAAGGTAATTAGATAAAGAAATTATCGCTGATATTTACTAGTGAACCCATGACGGGACCTTCTCTTCCTCCCATATCCGGCTCATTTCACGGATTAACTGCAGAGCAAGCACCTCCTGCCGTAAATCCGCCCCAGACTTGACGATCACCGAAATAAGATTCCAGCTCTCACATCGTCCGTAAGGCGAGGTATCCGCTATTCGTTGTGCCTTCCCATTCCAATCCTCACGAAACACGGCACCTTAAAAAAAACCGTCAGGGTACATTTTGGGATAAAGTGATACTTACCACTGGGATCTTCTTTGTCGATGGTTCCGGATGCTATCATACCGGGGGATATGGGTGCACCTTCGAGATGGGGCGGGGTGTCGCGAGATGAAGTTAGACGATTGGCTTCGAGATCACGGATTCTGCGTTCTTCGAGAGTAGCCATTTCGCCTAAAAGTCTGTTTCGGATTTCGTCAAACGTGGAGCTGTCCATGTTATTGCTGCAATAGTATGTTTAGTTCTGGTTAAAAAAGAAGAGCACAAATCTAATTGAAAAAGGAAGGATGTATACTTTTTAGAAGGACGACCTTGAGTACTACGTTTTTGGTTGTATAGTTGGGCGAGCATAATGGCTGCTGTTCTCATTCTCTCTCTGTAATCATCACCCTCTCGACCTGAATCAAGCTCTTCACTTGAGGACGCTTCGCTTGGGGCGAGGATATCTCCACCGTTGGTGGTTTCTTCGTTAAAGACATCTTGAGGTTTGGTTTCCTTTGGAGTAAAGTCACCGGAAGGACCTAACATTGTTTAAATAAAACCACGCGACGTATAAAAACCTTCATCATTGACTTCCGAACCGTCGGTGGAGTCTGAGGTGACCGAGTCTGTTTCATTCTGCATGACCATGGCTGCATCCTGAGGGCTCACAGTCTCGATAAAGAGAAGATATGGGACCTTCACAAGAGTCAGCCATGAGGAATGAAAAGTAGATACTCAACTCTGTCTGCAGAATTTAAACACACAGCCTCATTTGAAGGAATTCTTGCAATAATATGATGCGGTTTATCGTGCGCACCATCACACCATATCGGTATACATATTTGTGCAGGCAAGCTATGGTTCAGCAAAGTAAGTTCGGCGATCAACGTGCTCTGCCGAGACTCTTTAGGAAATGTACGCAATCTATCCGAGATTTCGGTGAGGGATAATGCGAATTGCAGCTCATTATAGCAATACACGGATCGTGAGGGTGTCGTCTCATCCTGCGAACAGATTTTTCCGTAAGGGTTTCCAGGCGCCTCCTTTTTGCTTTCCAAAATTGGCAGAGACGACAGACTAGATCGAGACGAAGCGAAAGCCTGCCCAACGCTCAAATCATCGATCGAGGGTGACGTTACAGGTATCCTTGTTTCTGTGTTCGAGGTGACCGCAGCCTCCAACGCCACTTGGCCTCCCCATTTTGGTTATCGTCTTCTTTGATCGGTAAATTGCTGAATCGGCTTCGACCTTGCGTTAAAATCATTTGAGAGGAAGTTTGGGCGACAAGTGGTAATGCTATTCCGGCAAGCATCACACCCAATCCTACCATGGCGGGTTTCACGTTTTCACGTAGCCTCGATTTCTGAATTTGCGTTGAACGGGATCTTCAAAGAGAGTGGATTGGAATGCGATGATAAAGACGGCTGCATTGCTTAAACATGACGGCGGAGGTGGATCCTTGAAGGTCGCTGATGTAGCATTGGACATACCATAACATCTATTATAGAATATTTAAGGATCGGAGTGGCAGGAGACAATATGTGGATGGAGTACCATGATTCCCATGTGTTCTGATGCCTCGCATTTTGAAAGTAGAAATTCCTCGAGAGCTATGCATTCAGTGGATCGTGTGATTAAAGAGATGACTAAGAGAATTGGGTATGATCAGATATAAAGGACGGGAAGAAACGGGAAGTAGAGACTTTGATCTGTTGAAGGGTAACTTACCAGAGTTGAGGGACCAGAAAGATGATCTCCTCGTCCTCAAACTTGGACAGCAGATGACAGACGTAGTATTGGATTCCTATAGAGTCGGCATACTTGTAGAGATAATGAATAGCGAGACGAGAGTCGAACAGCTCAGACTTTTTTTAAAAAAAAGGTAGTAAATGATGGAATGGTGTTTTAGTTTAGAGTAGATCGCCAAGTTTAATGATGTTTTTTTTCTCTATAATTCTCCGATAGAGACATATGAATAATAAATAGAGAGATATATTTTTGTACCTGAAATAGCCTTAATAGCCATGATGCGTTGGATACAGAAGTCGTCCGAGGAGGAGGAGGTTTCATAAGGTGGGGATTATCTATATGTGATGTTATTGTATTTGTATATTAAAAAGTAATTAATATTTAAAAAGTCGTTTTTTTGATCTTTAATTGAAATAATTAATGTATGATGTTTGTGTAACAGCTATCTATTTTGACAAACACAAGTCTCGATCGCATCCCAACATTGTAAATACACCAAAACAATTAACGAACATCATGAACAACAAGGACATGAACGATATGGAGACCACTCTTACAAGAATACAAGGCCATAAGGGTGTTCAAGGTAAGAATACATCATTTAGTTTGGTCAAAAGGATAATTTAGCACTACCACTACTTACTGCTGCAACCACAACTACCCACTGCACAATGACCTGCTTTACACTAGACTAACCACTGCATCAAACACTAACTAAAAAATAGGAATCGTTATCGTAACTCACGATGGATCAGTCATTCGCTCAACTTTGGACAACATTCAGACGCAACAGTACTCTACTCTCGTCACCCAACTGGCCGCAAAGGGAAAGGGCGTTGTTAGAGATCTGGATCCAGAGGTTAAACATCAGCCTTCGACAATACATACTGATTGTAACTGCATTCTACTTAGGACGACTTGACATTCCTACGAATACGCTCAAAAAAACATGAGGTGAGTTTTCAAAAAACTATTTGAAGACCAAGCTAACATCGCCTCATTTGCCTTAAAGATTATGGTCGCCGAAAGTATGTTCATTTCTTCAATATTTTTAAGCCTAATGAATCCATACAGCAAAGGCGTACCTTTTGATTGTTATTCAAAATCCTCATGAATTATAAGCAGCTCCACCTCAAAACACCATCTGTGATATTTCCATCCATGATATTTCAATTAAAACCTCCAAAGCACTAAATCCTAATCCCTAATTTAATGATGCGAAAGAATGAAAAACACTATATTTATGAATGACAACGTGCAGGCAAAAAAAGCGAAGAATTATAGCATATTCTCCTAAAGTGAAAACGCCTGAATCTTGACAGCAAAGCGCTTAAAAGACGACTGCAGCTTTGCCTGTAGTTCGTCAAGTTTCGGCTTCAGTTTCTTTATGGATTCACTAAAAGAACTCCAAAGACCTTGCAGTGTCTCTAGCAACTGCTTGGATGCCATTTCCGCGAGTCTTGCAGCATCTTTCGCAGAAGTGGTTAACGTGTCCTGAATCTTGACGATCGTGTGATGCTTGGACCAGCAATGATCCATGTTGTGAGGTTGGAGCCCAGATAATCATCGAAAAGTTGCGGAAGTGCATGACTGGCAGCTCCAACTTGTTCCATCAATTCACAAATTCCTGAATGCAAAAGGTGGCTCACTTCAGCCAATCCCACATTGTCCGTGGTAACCGCCACAATGTCCTTGACGTGGGTAGAAGGATGAGCAGGGGCAGGGTTGAGGGATTGAGAAATGGCGACAGTGGTGGGAACCATGGACGAGATATTCACGACAGTAGGAACCGAGCTCTGAGTGTATCCACTGGTGAAGTAGGCGGCAGTAATGCTTAGTGCGGGTAAAACAACCCAAAGTAAAATCCTCCACCAGAACACTGCATCAACTTGAATCTTTTCGAACGGCATGCTGGGTGGGATAATTTCAAGCGGCTGCAACTGGCATTAGAAGAGAAGCTGAGCTTCAAGAAAAAGCCTCACTTTGACGGAATAGCTTCAACCACCTCTGTTTTTTCAACAGGTAAAACTACATCACTCGTTTCAACAACATCCTCCACAACTTCCTCAGGCTCAACGTTTGTAGGATGCTCCTGCTCAGCCCAATCGATGGAATGCACATAAACAAAGTCGAATTCCTTAGCAAGCTCCATTATGGCCAAAGCAGTGCCACCGAGAAATCTGTTTTCAAAAATTCAAAGTTTTGGCGGTTCCACATCCCATTTTCGAACAAGCATGCAGAGACTTTCTCAAACTCTGATTGAAATGATGGAAGCCATCATTTGTGAAGTACTTTCACATCGGCGGGTCTATCCTTCCGGTAAGATTACTCGAACTTATCCGTCGTCTCTTATTTATTGAGATTTATTTGAAAGCTGTAAGAAACATGGAGTCGGGACGATACAATCTCGACATCCAGAGTTGAAGCAGTATATACGAGATTTCTTGGATGGGATTTATGATGATCTTCATAATGTAATCTAAATTGAAGAGCCCTATGCCAACAGTCTTTAAGGGAAATTTGAAGTCTGTTAGGATGATTGTTTACGAAGCCGACGTTATTCCTATAGAAAGCTTTGTTTTTCGGCTCGATATCATAGGTCAACATGCTAGAAATCAATCGGATAACACGTAAGAATTTCCAATTAAACTCTGTATTAATAAAATTTGTTTCATCTTACGGACAGACAGGATGTCACAGCACTCGATACCTTTTTTAGCACTTGCATTCGAAGAATACACAACTCGGACCAATACTTACGAGCCACACCGTCTGGAGCAGGTATTTAACCATTGTTCTTCTTGTGATTACTAAATTTAACTGAAAGATAGAACATTCCGGCTGTTTTGCGAGTTAAAAGGCCAAGATAGTCATCCAGGCTCTTATTTAAATGTGGGTTTCCGAAAACATTTCTATAATTAAGTTCATCAGGGCGTTCCATGGATCATGGCAATGGAAGAAGAAACAGAGCTTAGATATAGTCAAATCATCCATTAAGCGCCATGAATATCGAATCAGCACATGTAGCATCCCCATCATTATAACGAAAAGTCTCACTTCTTTAGGTTCATCTTTACATAGAAGAAGGACAATCCGACGTTGGACCAGAAGTGATCACTTCTAGAGAATGATGGGGGTATATTTGAAAAAGGCTGGGTGTTCGGTGCGTTCTGCTGATCGAAGTTTTGCAGAACTTTTTATTAAGGGGTTAGACTGAGATGATGGGAGTAGAGTTACCGGCTTCTAAGATTGCGTTCAATTTCTTCTTCAGTTGCTATGACTATATATGCAAGAATATTAAATTATTATGCAGAGACATTGGATCCTCATCATATAAAATCTTGCAATGTACCTGGTTTTCTCGATATTTTTTCAATGAAGGCTCAGTCGACGCCGGCTGTCTACTCAACTGTATCTCTCTTTAAAAACCCGTTAATCAACAACCTTGAATGATCCACACCTCCCTAACGCATCTCCAAGGAAAATTCAGCCATACATATTTCCACAGAAAAAGATACCTTGAGATCCCGATCTAACAATATCAATTCCTGAATATCCCTTTCCTAATTTGTTCTTCCAAAAGCGGAGTCCAAGTCCACGATTCGCCAACGAACAATCCTTCATGAAATTTTTGACGATTCGGTCTTCAAGCGAGTGGAAGGTGATGGTGACGAGCTTGCCGTCACGCCGGAGTAGAGATTCGGCAGCTTCAAGACCTCGAGCAAATTCATTCAGCTTTTGTTGAAGTGTATTTAGAATTCAAGTGATAGATAAGGCCGTACCTCGTCGTTGATGAATATCCGTAAACTGGGATATACATTAAAATACGCGTCCTTGCTTTTAAAAACTTACGCCTGAAATCTACATACCGTTATTGCCTAAATCCCATCATCACCAACTTACGTCTTTGCCGCCGGGTGATTTTCCGATGACACCGAGAACCGTTCCCGTTTATCCGCCGTTCTCACGACAAGCGCAGAAAGTGCCGCCGAATCCTTAAATGGCTCTATTTCTCTCGCACGAACAATTGCCCGTGCAATCCTTTTGGCCCGCGGCTCCTCTCCTAACTTCCTGTTACTTCACACTCTGATATGATAAACAAACCTTTCCGATAATAAGGGCTAGACGTTCGAATGAAAAGGCTGGGCTTGTCAGAGGGGATACAAAGGGGGTTGATACGCACTGTTAACGACTTCTTCGGCTGTGAGTAAGATATCGGAGATGTGATTCATCCCGCCTCCTTTCTCGTAAGACATCCTCATATCTTATCTTGTCAAAAATATTCACTTTACTCTTAAGACCAACCTAATGTTCCAGGAGCCCTATATGAGAATCCTCGACTTGCATCATCAATTTGTCCCGAACTCATACCAATATCCATCAAAATTCCGTCCACAGACCCAAGTCTATCTCATTAGCCCAGAATTCATCTAGTAATTTACCCCATTCCAGCGTCACTCAACAGCTTCTTCATATCCCCAAACTAATGCCCCATTAATCTTTCATAATCGACAGTGTCCACAAACCCGTCCATGCAGTGGAATCAAACCGTCCGGCATACTTTTCTCTCGACAATGTTTCGGCAACTTTAATTGCTTGCGGATCTTGGTCAATTGCAATGACTTTGCAGTCATACGTATCTATCTGTTTCAACGTGCATGTAAAAGTTACTAGGTTTACCCAACAATCTTTGCGAATGTCTCCCGTTCCAAACGTTGCATCAACAAAAACATATGGAGATGCGTATGATGGTTTAATATGTGTTAGCACCTCGTTTAGCAGGACGGGGATATGCGTGGAGATGCGCCTAATACCGGAATAGCGATTGGGATTAACGATTCTACAACACCACATTCTTGATGGTCAAAATTGGAAAACGAGCATGCAGGGATTGTCACTTCAGAATTTGTTTGCAAGCTGACAACTCTCCATCTGTGGGTTTGCATGTCGATACATAGGAGCTGCCAAAATAGAACCCTGACATTCACGATACTACCTTCTTTCTCGCTTCTTCCTCGCTTTGTACAAACACTTTTAAAATGGGATTTCGACGAGATACCTGCAAATGGCTTCAGTCCCTCGATCTAAAGATCAAGAACCCAAAATGGTGAGTCCATTCCGCATCAAGTTGTAGACTAGAGTGTCGTTTTGTCTTCATATCTACCATGCTTACCGCGGCTCAATGGGACTTTGCGAACGGATACCTGGTCGCAACCATCTTTTCTCGATACTTTCCGAACGAGCTCCAAGTGGATAAGTGAGTTCGTGGATGTATGAATAATTGTTATGCTGATTTTTGGAAATGCAGGTTTTATTGCGGAATGGGTACTGCGCAGAAGGCGAATAATTGGGAGCAGCTGGGGAAATGTGAGATAGACTTTTCATTTTGTTTCTCTTTGTCATATCAGATAATAGGATTTTGAATGCCCTACTTTGAATGGCGTTCCTGATGTTGTTTGCGCCGTGACTAATACGAAGAGCTAATTCGTTTTTCCATGTATAGTTTTCAAAAAAGCACGGAATCAGTATTCCAAAAGATGCCATGTATGCTGTGAGTAAATAGGGTCGAATCTATCAAGACACTTATTAACTCCTTTCTTTTTTGCTTAACGTATTATAATTAGGTTATGCATTGTCACGACAATGCAGCAGTCTTATTCATCGAAAACGTATTTGCTCTCCTCACCAACACAAAGTACGACCCCCTCCTTACTTTAAAACATATCTAACATCCACCAGGATCCCGTCTACAATTGATAACGTCCCTCCGACTCCACCGAACCCCATTTTGCTCTACCTACAACCTCCAGCATCCTCCGTAAAGTGGACGCAACACCTGTTCAGGTTGAGAACTCTTCCTTTCCCCCATGTGTTAATTAATCTTAGGCTGAATTGATTTTATCTGAACACCGCGAGTTCCTGAAACATTCGCGAAATCCGCGTTCGAGGACGAATGGGGATATGGTGGGAGGTGCGAACAAGTTGCAAGCTTTGGAACCGCCACGGATAAATAAGATCGAGGTTAGACAGAATGCGTAAATGGATTTGGACTATATATCATTAATTTGTAAACTGGAATTGATTAATCATGACGTCGCGCACAATTGTCAAATTTGTATTTGTTGCGGAGTAATTCATAAAAAAAGAGAGACCATATATACACATACAAGATTTATAGGTCTCAATAGTGTAAGACGCACTAGCTAACACTCTAACTCAGAGACGAAATAGTCAGAAGGTGGAAAAGGAAGAAGTATTAAAAAGGGAAAAATGGTTGGTAGAGAAAAAGAATTGGAACAAGAACTAGAGAAAAAATAGCTGAAAAAAAAAAAAAACGAAGAAAAAATCTTGTAAAGAGATAAGAGTTTTTTTTTTTGTTTTCTTTTTTTTTTAGGTAAATGATGAAGTAGACAAGGAGAGAGTCCGAGGGCAACAAATTGATAATTTTTTTTGGTCCCTAACGTATGGATGTTGTGAAGTTGATGGTATAGTGCTCTGGTTGTCGACAAAAGTGCAAGTTTGGTAGAATGGAAGCCTATGTCACGGAGGATTGAGGCAATCAGGTAATTCTTTAATAGCAACGCTGACAAGGGCATTGACCTCAACGTTGGTGGCGGAGGTGGAGATGTCAGCTAATTGTTTGGAGCCTCACAAAACAGGGCCATTGGAGGCTTGTTAGATGATAGAAATTTTCTTTTGTGTTATTTAGTTGTCCCTGCGGCCGCTTGGGGATTACGCTGCTGAAGGAGATTACACCTTGAACCAAGACGCTTGAGTCTAAGAAGGCCTGAGCCCTGGATAGACGCCTCTGTGGCATGATTCCTTTGAACGTTTGGGAAGTATTGTGACATTCTCCCTCTCTCTGCTCACTACCAAGCCCAGGAGGTCCTCCTGACGCTGGACGGCAATTATTATAAGGACCTGCCAGAGGTGCATCATTTCTTGTAGTTCTTTTAATGAGTTTGCTCTCAACCTAATAAATATAGACTTACGTCAATTGTGAAGAATTACATTATACACATGGCCTACAGCTCATAAGGAAATTTTGTCTAAGTCTGTTGAGTTCCTTTATATCCTGCGTCGACGCGTATTTTTACGCGTCATATTGAATCCTCCCTGCTTTTCCCTTTAGGGTTTTTATTGTAACTTTTCCCCCACGTTTATAGGATTTTTATTGAAGGAGGTGGCACGCATATGTGCCGTTTATGTGTGTGTCATATGTTGTGTCTATTAATTTTTTGTATTTTGTGTATTACTTTAATATGAGAGGTTTCTTGATTTTATTTGTACCTGTTGAAGTAAGAAGTTGATATTGAGTTGATTCCCCATCCTCTATCTCATGTGCGTGGCCTCGCCCTGATCTCCTAGTCTCGAATCCAGACTCAATAGGAACTCGAGTAATGCAGATGCTCTTCCTCCAATTGAATAAAAACTTTGGTTTCCAATCTTTCATTGGAATGTTGCACAATTCCTAATAATGAAATTTTTCAATTTCTGTTCCTGTAGAGTCTGGCGGCAGGTTCTTAGTCGCCAACGACTATTTGACACCAATTCCAGATTCCGGCACAACCAGACGACGCACGGCGACGCGACCAGTACCGTTGGAATCCTCTTCTTAAATCGGTATTCCCTACCGTAGGGTTTTTCATGATCTCAACTTTTATTAATTTACCGTCTTTGGCTCTCAACGAGGGCATGTGGGTGCGAAAATCGCCGTCAGGGGTGGTCGATAGTAGTTCCACACCGATTATTCAATCCCCGTCAAGAACTCCACTTAGTAAAAAATGAAAAGAGCTACCAGGGTCTAAGAAAATTGATGGATATCCTCGCCTAATTGCCTCACCACCAGTTGCACGGGTACGTGACTAGTCAAATTGATGATTCCGAAGCTAATCTTAAAAAAGAATAACACTCGCGAAGTCTCTCCAGTGGGTGCCATCAAAACGAAGAGGAGGAATCCGGACTTGGCCAAGCCCAGAAAAAGGAAGATTAATCCGAATTCTCTGAGGGGTAGGGGGCCAACACAATTATTGCCAAAATTGAAGGGCAGCCGGAGGTCATGGCTCCTTGTAACAACAATCTCGACCTCGCGGAATCCTTTCTTCACACGTTGGAACGACCCATATCCCCAAGACCAAACGAATATACGCTGTTCATTTGAACCTTCTCCCATAAAACCTCCGGATGCAAATCTTGGAACCCTCTGCAGCAATTATCCAAGAGGCAAAAGCTTAATGATGGACTAGCCAACGCCTTGTCAGCTTTAAGGCGTTCTGGAAGATTGATAAAACCTCGCCCTCCTCCCACGAATGCCTTCAGTGATCCTTCAAATAATCGACGTGACCCATTGAGAATGATGAGACAGGGAGGCTATATCCTGAAACGCGACAGGAAAGCCGAATATGTAGATAGGGAGGCCAAACTCGAAGACTTTTTTGACGGATTGAAAACTAGTTGGTTTGAACTTCGTCAAAGCTGGGTGTGCAAACAGTGAGCGACAAACCTTCGGTTTTTCAGCCATTCCTGGAGGAGATTTTCGCTGACTTATGGGGTCTTCTTCTTCCGGCTTTTCAGAAGAGCACAGTAGTTCAGCAATTTCAACTTCTTACCTCTGCCGAAAAAATCGCGTTGGCTGAGCCACTTTTTTCCTCGGTGATAACGGCAGAATTGAAGACTATTTGGACAAAAGAGCTTCGAGAAGCTTCAGCAAGTGCAACGGTGGAAAGGCTGGTGGAAAGACTTCATTCCACAACTACGGCCAATATTGAGACAACAAAGCATGGCTGTTTGGGCTTCTTGAGTTTACGACATCTCTCCGCAAGAACGCACCAACTCTATATAATCTTCTTGCACGCATTTCAGAAGAGACGAGAGGAGGCCCTGAACCTGACGGCTGCATGGCAACGATTGTAAATGCAATGCTCAAGATGTCACAACAACAAGTGACGCCTTTCCATTGCAGCATAGGCTTTATCGTGTATTTTGCGGGGGCAGATGAAAACACGTTAAAGATTTTGAATCGTCTTGGGATTACCTGCAGTACCACAGTCATTTGAAAAACGTTAGGGGAGCTGCAGAAAGTTGTGACGAGATTGGTATCTTCCGCGTTTTCTCCAAGTCAATATATGGCAGATTATGATAACGTTGAGATAGCGACAAAGCATTTTCAACGAAGTTCAAATCCTGGTCAGAATACACTACAGTTACAAGCCAAACCGTCCGCGGGATCTTTCCCATAACGTACACAAATGAGGAGTTACCTAGCGACACACCTCAAATACCTCTTGATTCTTTGCATCGCTCTGCTATTCTGCCATCCAAAGCTGATTTGACTGACGTGACGAGAGCCTTTCGGATGATTTTGACAGAGATTGGATACAAACTTTTCAACAAAGACACTAGTGAGCTTCAGTGGCACCAACATCCCACACGCCTTCATTCAGTCGTCAAAATAACGCCAATTGGTTTGCAAGACGCAAAAGAGATGACAATTGAGGGTTCTTTGAAGGTTTTGGAGGCTTTTGCTGCTGAGTTTCCGGGATTCATGGCAGAAGAAATACTTGCTGTAATTGGGGATTGTGGTACTTTGAGAACTGCGCGTGGGCTATGATGCGGCGGGTGGTTGATTCTGGAAATTGGGTTGACCGCATCAAGCATGTACGCCTGTCTTTGGAGAGTTCATTATCATATGGTCGTCGTTGAATTGCTCTCAAAGCTATTTTGGGGTGCTAGTTCAAGGGTGGGAACAATGGCATACTACGCATTAAGCTTTAAGAAAAGCTCAAAGCTTGACACTATGAGTTTTTACGCCAAAGAAGATGTTCTCACAGAAATGTGGAGCGCATTTGCCTCTGTTATGATCAAATTCTACATTTGGAAGAGCTCTACACGAGGAGATCATCAAGACTCTTTGGCAAACCCCTCCGCCGGCGACGTGAAGAAAGCTGTTAGAAACTTGCTTGAGGGGATGGCTAAAATTACTGAGCAGGAGCGACTGTCTTGTGTAAAAGTGCATACACAAAAGCACGTTTGCCTAGAAGTGTACATACTGCAATTTCTGTGGCTAGTGTTTATGTACAAGCACTTTCAAGCTTGTATAAGCATGGCGATGGCTTTGGTGTCTTCAAATGCACCGCATGTTTCTACCCTTCTTGAAATCATCCAAAAACTCGAACTACTTCAATGAGACGGTACGTGAGCTCGTGGAGTTGACGTCTATCTATGACAAACGTTCATCGCTTTCCTGCATACAAAACCGATTTATCAATCCCAAAGGTAAATAATGAAGTATATACATATATAATTAAACGTAATATCTTTTCACAGGAGAAGCGGATACATTTTACAGGAGCAATCTTGGGATGGAGTATCTAGTGCGGCAACTTTAAAGACAACGTATCAGCCGATGGAGTCAATCGAAACTTCACTCACTCTCATAGAATTTCAAGAACGCGTTTATGGTCGTTGAAATGCGGGATGAGCTCATGGAAGATCTTGGCATGAAAAAGAACGAAGACTACCATCCTCCTTTGAACGTCAATCGACATAAGGATAAATTTGCATCTGATATGTTACGATTACTGCAGAAAGCTGAAGTTTATCGGAATGAGTATGACGTTGGAACATGGGCTGGAGTGAAGGGAGTTCGATCATAGTTAATAACGTTGGGGACAATGCGGAATTGGACGTGTCAAACTCACTTCAAAGCCCTCCTTACGCAATGGATGCAATACCATCCTACTTCCTCCAATTAGAGCGGTTAAGGAGTGTAAACGAGGTGGACAAAATCATAAATGCTTACAAGAAGATCAAGCGTTTCGAAAAGAAAGACATCCATGTTGATTTGGATGAAGATGAAGAAGCTGATGAAATTGGGGATGACGATGAACCAGATGACCCGAAGAAAATGATCAATTTGATTTTGAAAATACAAATAATAAAGTAATATAAATGGCAATAATTAATATGATTATTGTACTAAGCTGCAAACACTTTCTATGTTAAGTCGTCCTCTATTTTGAACTCCGTCTTCTTTGTCGAATCCTCTTCTTCTTCAATTTTGTCTCTGCTTTCTTCTTTTGTGAAGAGTCAACCCTCTTCCTTTTAAGAGAAAGAACATGTTCCGCAAGAGTAGGGCGAATGCGAATAAGAAATTCCGAGTCCACCAGTTTGGTAGGGGTTACGGGGCTCAATTGTAATTAAATTATAATTATTAATAAAGAGAATTAAACTATAAAGAATAGTGATGGAGTCTCCAGCGGTGACAGGGAGGTAATACTACGAAACTTCCATATATTAATGTTAACTACTTTTCGCAATACATGTAGAGGGTGGGGATTTACACCAGAACTCATGACCCGTAAATCCCTCCAATTACGTATCATAAATAAAACATAAAGTAATAAGGTTAAGGGATTAACGCTTCCTCAAATGGAATGAGGAGCTCAATAAACTGATCAACTCAAAACTTAAAATAACGCGTAAAAAGGTTCGGGGGAAAAATAACTTAGACAAAATAACGAATGTGGGTGAGAAACAAAATAGAAAGATGAATAAACCCAACATTCTCCCCCTCAGCTTTCTAACCTTGCAGTTTTAATCAACCACTTTAACCATCCCAAACTTTGCTCGTAATTCTTCAAACTTCGTTCGAGGCAAAGCTTTCGTAAACAAGTCTGCAGGTTGCTCTTTGTGTTCAGGTACTCCACGCGTATTTTCTTCGCGTTAACCCTATCTCGTATGACGTGGAACCTTCTATCCACGTGTCGCGAACTTTGCGATATTATCGGCGTGCTGGCGAGGGAATTTGCTGTCGTGTTGTCGCCGTAAATCACCGGAGGGTCATTAAACGTATAACCCAACTCCCCCAGAAGTTGGCTAACCCATATCATATGTGACGATGCTTCACTAAGTGAAACATATTCAGCTTCTGCGGTAGACTGAGCCGTCGTTGCTTGCTTTTTCGTTCCCCACACCACAGCTCCCCCGTTCAACGTGATCACAAAACCACTCGTTGACTTCATGTCGTCTGGATCCGTTCCCATGTCGGCGTCTGCATATCCCACCAATTCCAGCTTGTCCTTTCTAGTATACTGAATTCCCAATTGCTTCGTTTGCTGTAAGTATCCACAAGTTCGGTAAAGCGCATCCCAATGCGCTGGGTAAGGGTTCTCTTGAAACCTAGCGCTCATTCCAAGCGCGAATGCTATATCAGGTCGAGTTCCAATCATCGCATGCATTAAGGATCCAGTGTACTGTCGGTATCCTTGATTCTTCTCGTTCGTTTTCATTTCCCCTTCCATGTTCTTCAGGAGTTTCTTCACGGCGTCCATTGGGTATAGTGTAAAAGAGTTTTCGGTAATTCCAGCTTTTGACCCATCGTTTCGATGTATCTCTGCTGGAACACCACAATCTTCCCTTTTACACGATCATAGCGACATTGCCACCCCAGGACGTATCGAAAACTTGGAGCTCTTGTACCTCGGTAACGTCTCATGAATCGTTTTTCTGATCGATCTAATTCCTCCTTGCTCGTCGACGCTTCTATGATATCATCGACGTACCTCCCTTCAAGGTGAGATCCTTGCCGTTTCGCTTGTAATAAAGACATGGATCCGCCGCTGACGAGTAAACTTCTCCTCGTCGACTTGGAACGTGTTCAAGTCGGTGTTGAAACACATTGGTGCTTGAACGAGTCCGTAGAGACTCTTCATGCACAGGCACACCCAGTCTTCTTCCCTTCAACGACGAATCCTTCAGGCTGTTCATATAATCTCATGATCTTCCAACTTCCATTCAAGAACGCGGTCTTGACGTCGTATTGTCGAATCTCCATGTTTTCTTGACAAGCGACCGCAAGCATCACTCTCAACGTCGCTTGCTTGATGACGGGTGCGAATTTCTCGTCATAGTCGATTCCTTGTTTCTGCGAGTAGCCTTTAGCAACAAATCTCGCTTTCGTTTATCGAGATTTCCCAACTCATCTCGCTTTGTTTTGTACACCCATCCTGATTTAATAATCTTTCTCCCTTTAGGTCGGGGAACCAACCTCCATGTTCCCATCTCAACTAAACTTTTCATTTCTCCTCCATCGCTTTCCTCCACTCGTCCTTCTCCTTCCTACCCATCGCTTCCTGGTAGGTCTTTGGTTCGTCGTCATCTTCTAACGATGCCGTGTTTGCTGATGGTCTAACCGTCCAAAACTCTCCAGGCTTCTTCTTGTTCCGTGATGACCTTCGAAGGGATGTTTCGTATGGCTCATCCAGGTCTTCACGGAAGTTTGGAACTCTTCTTCCACCGGATCGACGAACCGTAGGTGAGTGAGGTTCTCTCTTTCTTCATCTTCATCGTCGTCGCGATCGGGTGTATGATAACTAACATTATCATCTTCTCATCTTCAGACTCTTCGTTACGCCGTATCAACTTCACTTCCACCAGAGCTTGACGAGTCTGTAGAGTAATCCGGTAAGTCTAGGTCGTTTTTCCATTCTTGAACCTCCCCTTCAAACTTTGATTCTCCCTTCTCTGCTTCCGCCGCCATTACTCCCTCGTTAAAAATCACTGACTTGCTTCTAACCAACTTATTCGTTTGTAGATCCCAAAGGCGATAGCCCAGCGGCTCATACCCAACGAGAGCACACCGTCGTGCGTTAAAGTCTCCCTTCTTTCGTTGCTGCTTGGGTATCAAGACAAGTGCCAGGCAACCCCAACCACGAAGTCTCGACAAGTCAGGTTTCACTCCAGCGAATCTCTCAAGCGGCGTTGCATCTTGTTCGTTCGTTCGGGTTGGTGATCGGTTAATGAGGTAAGCTGCAGCCATCACGGCTTCACCCCAAAAACGCGTTTCGAGTTTTGAAGAACTTAACATGCTTTTAGACCTCTCGTTCAAGGTCCTGTTCATCCGTTCGGCAACACCGTTCTGTTGCGGTGTGTAAGGCATGGTGGTAAGTAAGTCGAATCCCATGCTCTAAGCACCAATCCTTCATTAGTTTGTTGTTGAATTCGCCGCCGTTGTCTGCCACGATTTCAATGAGCTTTTTTTTTGATTTTCTTCTCGGCTTCTTCTTTAAAACTTTTGATGTACTTGAATGACTCATTCTTCTTCTTGCACAGGTAAACGGTAACGTAGTTTGTCGCGCTGTCGACGATGGTGAGGAAGTAACGTGCGCCGCCATTTGACGCGGTCTTCATAGGTCCAACGATGTCGACGTGGATTTTCTCGAGAGGCTCCTTGGCTTTCAACTCGTCGGGTTTGTCAGGAAATGATGTCCTTGTCATTTTCCCATCAACACAACCCTCACACAGGTAAGTGTCTCTTCATTCGTCATCTTGACTCCCTTCGCTACCTTCATTAACTTCTTCACTCCCTTCTTTCCTAGATGACCCATCCGCAAGTGCCACTGGTGCGGTGTCAGAGTCTTCTCGACCTTTGCTGAGGTGCTTGGCTTGAATTCGATGACTTGATCAAGGTAAATGAGATTCTCTTTGCTGCTGTAGGTGAACGTTGCAAGTGCTTGTGCTGACGGTTCTTTCTTTGGTTTAAGGTCGTATCCGTCGTCCTTCGGGAATATGTCAAGATCCTTCTTTCTCGCCATCCCAAGCGAGATCAGGTTCCGTCCGATGTTTGGTACGTATAACACGTTCTTGAGTATTAACGTTCCTGTTCTTTCACCGTTTCTAATCTTCACTTCACAGTCACCAACTCCACGGGATTCAAGATTGCTGTTGTTGTCGGCAGTGCTGATGTTGCACTGGATGGAGCGGTAGTTCGACAGGATGTTGCGCTGGAACGTCATGTGGTGAGTGGCTCCAGAGTCTAACATCCATCTGGTGTCTCTAGTCTGCGGACCGCCTTCCGAGCTCATGTTGACGGTAGGTACTGCTGCAACGAATACCACAGGATTTCCTCCGTTGTTGTTTCTGATTGTTGTTTTGGTTTGCCAGGTTTGCATTAGGTCCTCGATTCCAACCACCTCGGCCTCGACCTCCTCTTCCACGTCCTCCTCGACCACGGAAACCACCGCGACCTCTTCCTCGGTAAAACCTCTTCCTGCAGCCGCAGGTTGAGCTTGGGTTCGTTGTCTCTTTCATTTCTGTTGTCGTTATTTCTTCTCGCGCTCCAACAGTCTCTTGCTAAGTGGCCTTTCTTTCCGCAATTGTAGCATTCTCGGTCCTCGCCGCCGCGGTGTCTTTGTTGTTGATTATTGTAGCGTCCCGCAGCGTGAGCCTGAGCGCCTTCATTTCTCTTCATTCTTTCTTTCTTCTCTTTCAGTTTCGTTTCATGATCTAACAGCTTTCCAACGACATAGGCATAGTCAGCCTCGGCTTTGGGTTCGTTCTCGAGGAGATTGACTATGATGTCGTATGCTTCCGGGAGGGTCGTCAAGAGGATGGAGATGTGTTGCGGGGTTGCCGTGTCTTCCCCCGCTGCCTTCAGTTGCTGAATGGTTGACGAGACCTCCGCGATGTAAGTCTTTAAGTCGTCTTCTTCTTTCATCTTCAAGTTCGTGAGTTTGCGTCTAATCGCGTTTCTGTTCGTCTGAGCCTTTCTTTCATAGGTCTCGATTATTTTATCCCAGTCGCCTTTGCCGTGGATTCATCCTGTATCAACGGTAAGATGTCGTGAACTCTTGATTCGATTCTTGCTTTTGCTTTCATGTCCAGGTCTTCTTCTTCTAACCTAGTCTTCTTTTCGGCATTTGTAGGCGTGTCAACGACTGCATAGGGCGTCCAGCCCTTCTCGACGATCTTCCAAAGGCCTTTGCCTTTCAAGTACCCGATCATGCGGTACTTCCAGATGTGGAACTGTGTCCCATCAAACATCACCGGTTTGTCGTCGTTTTCTTTCGTCATCTTCTCGTGTTGACAGCTTGCTTTCTTCTTGGGATAAACGCTCTTTTTCTCTTTTACTCTTCGGCCCTCAAATGGATCGATTCACTCCTCCTTCCAACCAGGTGAAGTGCTACCACTTGTAGGGGTTACGGGGCTCAATTGTATTTAAATTATAATTATTAATAAAGAGAAATAAACTATAAAGAAAAGTGATGGAGTCTCCAGCGGTGACAGGGAGGTAATAACTACGAAACTTCCATATATTAATGCTAACTACTTTTCGCAATACATGTAGAGGGTGGGGATTTACATCATAACTCATGACCCGTAAATCCCTCCAATTACGTATCATAAATTAAACATAAAGTAATAAAGTTAAGGGATTAACGCATCCTCAAATGGAATGAGGAGCTTAATAAACTGATCAACTCAAAACTCAAATAACGCGTACATAAATAGGTTCGGGGGAAAAATAACTTAACATAAAATACGAATGTGGGTGAGTGAAACAAAACAGAAAGATGAATAAACCCAACACAGTTTAGGCCCAGGCCATTCGTACTCTGTCTGGCCAGCATTAGCTATCATTTCCTGCATATAAGTCCGTGGGCAGCAGAGAGGCGTGGCTCCCAGGGCAATACTGTGCGTCTTCATAACATTGTTCCACATACAAGTCTCGTTCCAATAAAAGCTTTTCTAAGGTATTAAGATTCTCTTCTGTGTTTGCAAACCTCTTCATTCTAATTTCTTTGCTGTTGACTTCTTTGGAACAGGGACAGAATCAACTTTCTTTTCCCCAGCAGAGCATATGTCACAGCTAAATATTATCAGATATAGTAAAGAACAAGACATACCATTTATAATTGTTGGCGCTGGCTTTGTTTGGTCCCGCTTGGTGATCAATGTTGCCAGAAAATACTTTCGTCGACATCCCGTTAACGAAAAGAAATCCTCAAAAAGTTTGCGATCCGGAAGCGCATCAAATTTGGGTTTCTCATGCACGAAAATAATATGTTTACATGGCTTTCCGTCGCGTCCACACGTCCCCCTTCTTGCAGCATATCCGAAAAAAAATTGGGAACTTTGTAGTGGACTACAGTCCTGACGCAACGCGCGTTCACTCTAATACCAAGAGCTGATGTCGAAAAAACACTGAAATTTTGAGGCAGGCGCTCCTTGAGCTTGGCGATTGTCTCTCGTTTATGGTGTTCAGAGGACGTCGCAAAAAAACCGATGGCTTCAAGTGGTGAGAAGTCAATAATTCGGTCAACCAGGAAACCGACGTCATTGCAGAACACAATAGCCGGAAGAATCGTCAGGTCCTTTTCAATTGCGGCTTGTTTCAGAAATTCGAGATCAGTCTACGAATGTATTAGTATGTTAAGCAAATATAGAAACTAACCTTTGCATTCTTCCTTTTCCTTACTTTGTAATAAATTTCCGGCCTGTCAATGTCACCAACGATATGCTTCACATTGTCTTGACTGTCTATTCCAATTATTGCTTCCAAATGGTCACCCGCGCTCTGTGATGGTTGCTGTGCACATCATAATGGGTGTGCTGCGAAACCACATTTTGAGACGAACAGAATCTTTATATTGCCCTCGATAAGTTCTACCGTGATCAATAAGACAATGGACCTCATCAATAACGAAAGCAAATGGTTTGATGCTTGGGTTTATTCGTAGAAAGTCAAAGAATGGTCCAAACATATACTCTGGAGACGACCACGCAATGTTGTACCGTCCATTTAAAATCCCTTTCTCTCCATTCTTCCCAACATCAAGGGTACCGAGAGCCACTCCAGCAAGATCCTTCAAATATGCGAAAGATGTCCCCTGAAGGCGAGGATGCTTCGCGAAGTTTATCCTGCTAACGCAATCTAAAACTGTCAAACATATCACATTCCTTGGCTTACCCTCAAACTCCTTCATGTGATCCGCCATTAAACTAACAAGAGGTGATAAAACCATAACGAGTGAACCTTTCTTCAAAGCCATTCCAACTAATAATGTGAGAAAAAACGCCCATGTTTTCCCAGAACCGGTCCTTTGAACAACTAGCGTATCCCTCCCCTCAAGAAGAACACCCAACACTGCTTCCACTTGAAACTCTGAAGGACATGCATGCTGACCAAGTGCTGCCTCCGTGAAAACTCTACAAAGATCCTTGATAGTACCAACGGAAGCGCTGAGAGATGCTAGCAAATCCTCGCATCCTTCCTCAACTGCTTCTGCACTATCCTTATCCCAGCCCTCTTCTATGCTGCAAGCAAAAGCGGGCTCCGAGTATATCGAGTCGCTGTCTTCATCGTCATCAGAAGGGTTGCCATAGCTGTCATCAAGCAACGAACGGAGCTTGAGCATGCCTTCGTTAAGAGCTAAAGAGGGTAAATTAATAAAAGTTGAGATCATGAAAAACCCTACGGTGGGAATACCGAATTGAGGAGAGGATTCCAACGGTACCGGTCGCGTCGCCGTGCGTCGTCTGGTTGTGCCGGAATCTGGAATTGGTGTCAGATAGTCGTCGTTCGCAATTAGAAACTCGCCACCAGACTGTGGAGAAACGGAAATGTGAAAATGTTTATTTTGACAAATTTGCTGAAGAGTGTAACATTCACAAAGATTAAAGTCTATAATTATTACTTTGTAACATTGTCTGCTAGAGTCTTCATAGCAGGAGTTTCGCCCACAGTCTGGATTCGAGACTACTGATCTCCCTTCACTTCTTCTTGGATGGCAGCCCACCCCTCTACCCCTGCCACCTGGTGAAGCCTCAATTCAGCTGTTTTGAAGCAGAAGGTTAGGATGGGAGCCTAAGTGTCCTCCTCATTGGCAGCATCCTTTAGCTTAGGCTTGGTCGGCTACATTCCACCTCTGATGATCCCAAGCCTGTGGTTTGAGGCTGCAGGCAGGTTATGAGTGAGGTTACCCTGTGCCAGCTCGTATGAAGATACTAAAACCGTTCCCATCACCCTTTTATTTTATAGAACTCATGAAACTACCGCACACAGCCAAACAACTTTTAACACCACTTAGACGGCGGATTACATCCGTCATTTAGGTGCTCTGTGGACTTGCTCTGCTGGAGCAACTCCTTTACTCTTCTCCCCTACGCCCTAGTTGAAGCTAGGTAGGAGGCATGGGTCAAGAGAAGATCACACAATACTAAAAACAACTATTACCTAATGTCCTGCATTCAGCTTCCCTAGGTGGGAGTCGCTGGGGACGATCACTAATATTCAACCCTGCGTACGCAACCTTTTCACTGTTTGTGTGTGCACCTAGGCCTCCACGAATGGGAGGCCAATTTATCCTTGCTACATGGCAAAAGTAGGTGTCATCAGGGGTTTACGAAAGGGAGTGATGACTGGCCTGCCCTCACCGTGGCCAGCAATGTGATAGAAGGGGCTCGGGAATTGACTCAGTAAGGGGAAGGAATTCCCGGGACCCAGGGCTATAAAGCGGGATTTATCAAGCTCCCAAGGTATCTCGTAAGTGGGGCTGCAAAAAGCTCAGTCAAGCGGCCACTGCAGAGGTTAAGGCAGATTGTCTGTGATAAGAGGAGGAATGATCTGAGATGGTTCCAAGAACTGGGAGCCAGCTCCAATATAATAATGACTAGGAACTGGGCCAAAATTCAACAAGAAAGAAGCATCAAATTAATTTTGCGGAATTTTACCAGAAAATCGGCTGATTTCCACTCAATATATGATTTGATGTTGCTCAAAGGTATTAATCTATATTATAAAGTTTAAAAAAACAATACCTGGATGGTTTTATTTTGAAAGACCCTCATACCAAACAGGTCAAGGGCTTTGTTATAGCTGTTGGCGGCAATCAACTTGGTGCGGCTTTATGTATGGGCTTCACCTGCCACAACGGCTTAAACGAATGCCGATACTGTTTGATTGAGGGGCTTGATGTCAGAGTGGGAACGTCGTTGTAAGTGAGCAGAGGAATAAAATAGTAGTAAAATTCTTGAATTGAACAAGAAGATCACCTGGCTGTATTTTTAGGCAACAGTGTGCTGTTTGAACTTAAACAGGAAGTCTCAGTGAAAGGGGGACTGTGTAAGTTTTCCTTCTAAGGTCATTTAATCTCCTTCGTGTTGAAGGGTACATAACCCTTCAGGTGACAAAAATTTACGGTCAACTTTGGAAAACTTACGCCAAATGGCGTGAGGATTTTCCGGTTAACCAAATCAATAACATTTAAACACGACGACTTAAAGTAAAGCAGTTTATTATATTGGTTGTGTACAAACAGGATTTAACACTCAAGCAACTTTTGCGCAACGCAAATCATCAACTTATTATTATCTGTTGAGAAAGTCTGTAACCCAGCGAGTTAGTGGTGCTGATGTGTTGAAACCCCTCTTAAAGAACAGGAAGGACTGCCATGGAGCTCTTACCACAATCTCACTGAATGGGCTTGATTGCGAGCATGGGGGCTCATGGATTGCTGCAGTGAGGATAAAGGTTTGTGAGCTTACTGAGTTTAGTATTAATATAGCATAATATCATCAGATTGGATACAACCGAAGATTCTGTATTTGATGGAGAAGTCCAGGTGCTGACAGAAATGTCGAATATTGTGTTTTAAGTGACAACAAAGTAAGCTATTTGTTTTGTCGTTTAATCAATGTACTAAATATTTCGGACAGCTGACAAAGCTTTGACGCTATTATGTATCAACTCCAATTTCACCACCACCACACCTTAAACATTGTTAAGTATGCTTGAGTACAAATCGGTGGTCAGTGAAATTTTTGAAGCTGCTATGGGCTTGCAGTCAAAGAAGATCACCAACAAAATTGAATGTTGCCCTTGTTTTGACAAAAGACAAGAACAAGTCGCAAAGAAAGCTCGCCCAAGAACTTATTATTAGAACAAGATATGCTACTGTGAAGTATTTTGCAACTCGCCAAGTTCCAGGCTATGAGGAACAACATCTTGCTTTTGTTCAATGGGTGCGGGACGGAACAAAATCTTTTCAGGATGCACAAAGTATTGACTGCCTAGTTAGATTTTGTTAGTCGAGGGTCCCAAAACATTAATATGTTCTTGATAGTGAATGTGGATTTTCACTTGACAGCAATGAAAAAAAAATTGTTCTGAAAAAGCTGTGTGAAAAACATGTCGTTGTCGAACACCGCTGCTTCCACTGACGTCAACGGCGGTCGAGTATCTCAAGCCGGATACCCCCAAACGCTGAATGATCGGCCTCGACCGCATGATTCTGATGTAGTTTCTCCAACTTTTGTTGATAGGCATCCTCACCTTCAATCATTTGTTAACGAATAGGACGACTCGTTTCTTGGGATGATGGCTAGGGGCCATCACTCACAGCACAGTACTCTCACGCCAACGAATTTGATTCTTGTGTACCTCTGCGCCCCAAAGACTTTCCTACTGAGCCTGCTCTTGGAACGGGATTCTATAACAGCGCATTACAGCTACAGCAAAAAAGGAAAGAAAGGCAGACAAAACACTCGGCCATGAAATTGGTAAGCTTATATTGATGTTTAATATCTTCAAAGTTCGAAAAGGAAACATATTGAAAGTCAAGACCTGGCCACTTTTAAGCCCTTCTGGCCTCAGTTTAGCGAGAATGGATTCCACTTGTTATGAACCCAGGTAAGACTATTATTTCAATTTTATCCGACGCTTAACATATCTAGTCAATAATTTAGTTCACCTGATGTCAAGAACATTCTGAAAAAGTTTAGCAGCTGAGATTTTAAGAGGGAGTTTGGTGCTCAGGACCTGTTGGAACAATTCTCAGTTAAGCATATAGAGGTAATTTAAAAAACTTAGTTAATCCACCTCCTTTTTTTTAATTACAAAACCACCCTCAGAACTGCCGTAACGAAGTATTAAAAAGTGTGCCGCGTAGTTAGACGTGGCAGCAGCTCAGCGATTCCACAAAGGCAGAAATGGTAAACAAGGTATAAAGTCATTATTATGATAATAAATTTTTTTCATGAAATAATACTCGCAGTTTAAGGGTTATTTATCCCATTCGCTGCAAAATGCACTCGTTGCCCTCCAAGGTATAACAAATTTGTTTGGTCTGACCTTGGAGGAATATACAATAAGAACAATTTCTGTCAGATAACGCAATTTTTTCTGGACAAGATAACGGAACTGATTACCTCAACAACATTCTCCTTTCACGCTTACTCAAAGCACTTAAAGTCAAACTATAATGAGTTTGGTCAGGGAAGGTGCCTGTACAAGCGTCCTTATAGTAAAGTTATATCTGCGGTAAGTCATCTTTTGTCATGAATTCATTTTCATTCCATTCCTGCAAGCTGGCCAGTTACTGCTTGACCATCTGCTGCTAGATCAGTAAGCCCAATAGCCGCATACTAACGTAAACGGCTGCACTACACCGCAAGCGGGCGTATTGTAACGTTTGCAGTCGTTAGTCTAAGTGTATCACCGTTAACGGCCGTATGCGTTAATTTGTACCTACTTACAGGGATCCCCAAATTTTTTTTAAGGCTTGGTTTTCGTTTTTTAAGTTACAAGATTTAACCATGAGCATGGATATACAGTGCCCACTGTGAACTACCTAGGGTCAAAACAAGTGAGAAATTTCTTTTGCAGTGAATGCTCTAATTGGCATAGTTTGTGCCCAGCAGAAATGTTAGACAGGCACAACGAGACTTTTGCAAAATATTCAAGCATGTGCATAACGGTGTTCCGCATCAAATGAAAGCAGCTGGAAAAGGTTTGGTATTGCTTTTAAACGTATACTGGGACAATGCACCGCGTTTCATGGCATTCATACTTAGAGGAGAGACAATGGTCCCCAGCTAAATAGCGGCGCTTAGAACTTTGCTTAAAGTAGTGAGTATATTTTATTGTGCTGTAATACTATTTGGCTAATCCTAACATCTATAAAGATATAGCTGTGAACAGTCAGTTGTTACAATCATATTGCCTGTTGGTTATAAATGTCTTCAGGAATTAAACATAGGGAGCAGCTAGAAGTGCAGGAGAAGTTGACTTTGATTGATGATCTTCATCAAAACGTACCTTCAGTTGGCAACCTGTTATTCAGGTCATTGTTGTTGGTAACAACACATATTTACAGAAAGAATTCATCAAACTTGCAACATGGTTAAGAGAAAGAAGGAATGTTGTTGAGAGTCAACATAGCCGCCATTCTGTAGCCGATCCAAAGACAACCAAACATGGAGATTATGTAAATAAAAATTGGCAAAACTTCAGTAGAAAGCCGTACACAACCCCATGTAACAATATACAGCCGTATACTGCGGTTTACGTCTGTGAGCGCCTGTTTTTGGACAGCACGAGTCGTAATGTTGGCATCTCTGTTAATTAAATCTTTCAAAAGACAGGCTTCTTTTACTTTTTACCTGAAATACGGCAACGTCCACGATATCGCAACCTAGGACCTGCAGACAATCTACCTACAGTAGCCAAAAATGGGATAACGGAAGCTGACGTTTGTCCTAAATACTACGACAGGCAGAGGAAAGCTAAATCAATGACGGTCAGAGCAATGGGTTTTCTATGTTGTCATCAATTTTATATTGGATTTCATTTTTTTTCTAAATCTAAAAGCATCAATGATGTTTTTGAAACTCTATACACAAGGTACCATACAATTTAACAATTTATCTCTAAATCTTAACGATAACCTCTCGCCGTTGCGTCGGTAGTAAGACAGGGATCCGAGAGCGAACGTGTGAAGCCTATCAAGATGAGAAACTCATCGAACACCTCGTTCCATCCAAGAGGTGATTGCTTCAACCCGTACAAGGTCTGTGTTAACCGCGAATCGATGCGAAGGGTCGTATCCGGGGAACGAAAAGCTTCCGATGCAAACGAAAACCCTCTGGTTGCTTGATGTATATCTCCTCCTTGAGATTGCCGTTGAGAAACGCCGTCTTGACGTTGTATTGGCGTAAGACCATCCCCTCGTGAGCTGCCACCGTGAGTGCTGTCCGAAAGGTCGCCCCTTTCATCACTAGCGCGTAAGTTTCCAAGTAGTCCATGCCTTTTCTCTGCCAATATCCCTTCGCAACGAATCGAACTTTTCTCCTTTCCACGAAGTCGTTTTCCTTTCGCTTGTAACGGAGCACCCATCCACTCTTGATGATTTGCTTGCCCTTTGGTTGAGGCACAAGACGCCACGTCTTATGCTCCAGCAACGACTGGTGCTCCTCCTGGAGCGCCTTCAACCATTCTTCTGAATCGACACGTCCCAACCCGTCCTCAACGGTTGCTGGATCTGTCACGTCCTCGTCACTCATCACGGTAAAGGTGTGTGCTGCAAGCTTACGTGGAGCGGGAGCGCGCTTTCCTGGCGCTTGAGCCTTAAACCATTCTGCATTTACTGGCCTCCTCTCTCTCAGGGAATAACGACGAGTGCCTTCCTCTGCTGGTGGTGTTGCTGGTACTGGGAGACGTGAAACGCCGCGTGTAGCGCGTTGAGGAGTTCTTCTTGGCGAGGTTGGCGCGTCTTCAAACTCTTCTGACGCGTCGTTCTCTTCCTGAGCATCCTCGACATCATCCTCCAACGCTTCGCTGTCTTCACTGACCTGTGACGCGTTATCTCCATCATCATCAGAGCTCAATGACTCATCTTCGGAATCCTCGGAGTCTTCATCGCTCCCCCAACTTCCTGAATCGCTTTCCACCTTGTCCAGCAGTTTGCTGTGTACCTTCCAGGTGGACACGTCTGCGTCGTGTCCTTCCCACACTTCAGTGTTCAACTCATCAAACACAACAGTCTTGCTGCGCACTACTTTCTTCGTGGCTGGGTCATAAAGGCGATATCCCATCGCCTCATATCCCAAGAAAATGCATTTGCGAGCGTTCTTCTCCATCTTCTTCCGTCGTTCCTTTGGGACGTGCGCTTAACATGCGCAACCGAAGATTCGAACGCGTTTCAGGTTAGGCTTCCTTCCTGTGAAGCCTTCAAGAGGTGAAATTCCATCCTTACGAGGAGATCGATTGTACAAGTACGTGGCACACGTAACAGCCTCTCCCCAGAATTTGTCATCGAGACTCGCGTCGCTAAGCATGCACTTTGCCTTCTCAATGAGCGACCGATTCATTCATTCTGCGACACCGTTCTGCTGAGGCGTGTAGGGCATGGTGAACGTGAGCTTGATGCCTTCCTCCAAACACCATGCCTCCAGCTGCTTGTTCTTTAATTCCCCACCGTTATCTGCAACGATCTCGAGGACATGCGGCTTTTCTTGAAGTCGTTCTATCTCCTCAGGGTTGCTGGGTTTATTCATCTTTCTATTTTGTTTTGCTCACCCACATTCGTATTTATGTTAAGTTATTTTTCCCCAAACCTTATTTGTTTACGCGTTATTTTAAATTTTGATTTGATCAGTTTTATTGAGCTCCTCATTCCATTTGAGGATGTGTTAATCCCTAAACTTTATTATTTTATGTTTAGTTTATGATACGTAATTGGTGGGATTTATGGGTCATGAGTTCTGATGTAAATTCCACCCTCTACATGTATTGCAAAAAGTAGTTAACATTAATATATGGAAGTTTTGTAGTAATTAGCTCCCTGTCACCGCTGGAGACTCCATCATCATTTTATTGTTTAATTCTCTTTATTAATTCATTATATTTAATTACAATTGAGCCCCGTAACCCCTACAGTTAACAGCCGTTTACGGCATCAGATGGTTGTTTTGAATTAACTTTTGCACTCATTTTCATTTTATGGTTCCATTTCAACGTAGTCATTTTAAAGTAACTTTCGTGAGGTTATTTTCTTTCGCACTCTACATCTTTATTTTTTTACCGTACTTCATTTTTACATTACTGGTTGCATAATATCCAATAAGACAAATATATTCTTCATTGTCAACATGCAAACTTATTTAAAAGCAGTTCGCTACCCTTCTCAGACAGTTGTTTCCAGACCGTCCTATTTGCCATACAAATGTCGGTGAATATAGTCATTATAGCATGTCCTTCAGTTGTATATGAAACCATTTGACGCAAGACTCCCATGTTGTGGTTGGCCGAGTCGGTGTAGCAAGACTTTCACATCTGGAAACGTCGGATGACCACTTTGTTGGGTTTCGCTCACTTGACTCACAAGGACGCGTCAGGATCACTCGCACCATTAGTCCGCGGCGTCGGGCGCAACACTAGAGTGATCTGGAATTTACGCGTTGTTAGAGTTGAGCGCGAACGCGCCCACTGGACTTCTCATGTACATTCTGGACTCATTTGAATTTCCCACTTTGATTTACCTTCCTTGATTGGTTTATTTTCTTTATGCCAGTTTAATTATGATTCTATCTGTTTGTGATTGGATATTCCCTTCTAGCCTTTATTCCCTTTGTTCCCGTCAAGGCTCTCTGATTTGTTTATCTTTGTAGTGGAGAGTTTAACGCGTGAGTGTACGCGTCTCCAATAGGTTTACCTTTGTGTTGTCTTTCCTCTTTACTTAATCGTTTTGTTTCAGTATTTAAAGACTCGTGTTTTGAGTTGAAATAAATTAAGAACGTTGTTCGAGCAAAAGTGCGTTTAACTTTGTTTTAATTGAGCCCCGTGAACAACAAGTATTCAACACATCTGGTGGTGCGCTAACCTGAGTGCCTGCAAGTACAACTAAATACACCATAGTGAAGAAGTGAAGAAAGAACAAACATAGAGAGCGTCATCAAAAAACAACAACACCAACATCTGGACCAATGTTGGTAGCATTTCATAAGTTTGCATACCACAGCAACAGCCCTTCCCTCAGTACAAACCTCTTCAGTATATATGGGGAAAAACTATGTAAAACTGCAGGAGCGAAAAAAAATGAAATGGGAACATATGACTATATTAATCCATCAAATAATTACTAAACTTCATTAACTATAAATATATAAAAAAAGTAAATAAATAATCTATTCCCAAAGAATGTGTTCACTTCATGGTATCAGCATAGCTGCGGGGTACAGGACACCACTGGTAGTACTTCAAACTTTCCTCCACACACCTCCACACAATAATTGTTAGGAATGTCATCCCCGCAGCTGCTATTATTTAACTTCAAAAAGTAATTTATCAAGTGACACATCAAGACTCACATCTTTTCCTTTGCCATCACTAAATGAAAACAAGAGGTCTTCTCAAGCATCAACAGCTGAGCATACCAGGCTGTAAGACAACATTGTGAGCGCTCCTTTGGAGAATTATCCACCGGAAAGTGCTTACGCCCAATCAGCCAGGGATGAAATGCAGCTGAAAAACATTATCTCTCAAGATGATAGTGAACACTGTGCAGAAGTCACAACCTCATAACACGGAAAGTGCAGTGCGTATGGCTCAAAACAGAAGGAATGGACTGAGTGCTGCAACAGGGATTATGGTATCAAGCAGGGTGCTACCATGTGACAACGGACAAAATGATCACCTTTCTTTTGAGTGCCACTTGCAATAATGTGAAGAAAACAAAAAGGGGTCATATCACCTATGTAAAGCAGTTGACATATGTACCAAAGTACTGGTTTGAAACCGGGTTAGGACGTATACGGCTGGCACGGCCGTATACGTCCTAACTTGAACCAGCAACAATATGTAAACAAAATCCTGGCCATGTACAGCCTTATACGGCCTTACCCAGCTGGTGGTCGTACATGGCCGGGCCATGTATGGCCTTACCCAGCTGGTGGTCGGCGCCAAATTGGCGCCACATTTAGCCAACCACGTACCTCTACCCTTCAACCACTTTGGATTAAATCATGTGGTGTATACCAGACCTTGCCAGGTAGGGCTTTCTGTCCCCACCACCCCACACAACCACAGAATATCCTGACGTGTACGGCCCAATTTGGCGCTTGTAAACCATCAATTAAATGGCCGTGTACAGCCCATTGGTCAGGACATCTGATGTTTGGTACACCCCCTTTGGGCCGTACCGGACAGGCTGGTACATCCAAAAAAGGCCATAACCGCACAGGCACGTCCAAATAAGGCCGTGACCTTACGGGTACGTCAAAAGATGGCCAATTATACAAACTGTTTGAACCATTTGCTATTGCAATTGATAACTTCGGAGAATATTCATAAAATATTAATTTGATTAAGGTAGAAGTACTAACATTAACCTTTCACAATGTGTCAGTCCCAAACAGTCGTCTCTGCAAAGTTTTGGTAAAAGATTTAGTGCTAACGTAGCGGAAAAAGCTCATGGCACGCGCTGCAAGAGCGTTAAAAGCTGCAACAGAACCTAAAGGCATCCATTCATTGAGCGCTTTCAAATGACATGACACACATATGCCAAATATGTCTGCCCGCATTTGGTTTCTTCATCTGAAAGCTTTTGACGCCCATGCCTTAAAACTACACCAGTCCATTAAGCCTAAAATTGATTTGCAAGTCAAGCGTGGACGACTACTTGGTTTTAAAAAAAAAGCTTTGGGAGTTATTGGTGATGGTATCACACCTGTATCACGTCTCTAGAGAATTTTATTGAGTTTTGAAGTCAAATTTGTGTTTACCAAGCTGGGAATAATAATTGCAAGACGGCACAGAGCGTTAGGAGCTGCACAGGTCTGTACAAAATTCTACACATTAACAGCGGTTGTGACCCCAAGTCTGGCTGATTAATGTGTTGGGGTCATAGCCAACCAACTTTGTTTTTTTTCTCTTTTATAATAAAATAATAAAAAATACATCTAAGACCTCTTCTCACGAAAAGCTTAATTCCAGAAGCTGAGGTCCATTGGTTGTCGGGTGGGCGAGCATTTGCGTGATGGGAAAAAAAATTGCCGTCTTGAGGCTAAAGACATGTATGCTCATCAAGCAATGTCAAAAAGACTCGGATCGTGCTTTCTATTGAACAAAAGATGAGACTCGTTCAAGAGTACCATACAGCAGCCGCATTCCAGGGGCATCACCTTGACTCGGTTCCCCAGCATTGAACGATGTTGACCATAAAGGCCTGAGCAAGTGGATCAAGCAGTACAGGAGCTTTGAAGCTGTTAAAGATAAAACAAGAAAACCATGCACACTGGTCCAGACATTTTAGGAGTAGATGAGGGTATAGAAGAGTTCATGCTAGGTTACCACATAATTATCTATTGAACTAACTGAATCCTAGATTATGCCAACACTCGCATCAACATGAGGAGAAATGTTCCGTTGCTAAAGCAGCGGAAATCGTTCATAGGGCATATCCAAGCTTCCTGTCCACCCCAACCCACAAGGTTACTCCAAAGAAAAGCGCAGCAGATAAGGAAAACATCCTCCCGTCCAGCTATCCAGCATCCAACAACCATTCAGTCCCATACAGTTCAACTTAACAACCAACTTCTGGATGACGAGTCTTCTTTGGATACTCGAGTGATGGGGATGATGATCTGGATGAAGCACTGCAAGATGTGATTATGCGGCAGCCCCTCCTGCTATTGTAACAACTTCCCCCTTCACCTGCGACACTTGCGACACTGTAACCGAATTTGCAAATGGATCGCAGACGTCTCCAGGCCAATGGCTACGCAGCAAATCGTCGAGTGACGCATGAGGCTCAAAAAGATTCAATGACAGAGGAGGATGTTGAAGAATACAAGCGCCTCATTGTTAACATGATGCTCACCTTGAATATATCACGGGACAGAATTGGAAATATGGACCAAACCAATGTTCCGTTTGACCTTTCGTATAAGACACCGTTGCAAAAAGAGGGGCTAAAACTGTTTCATTGGCAAAGCACAAAGTAAAAGGGGGTATGTATTGGATCACGAAAACTATTCTAATGATGTTTTAAAGTAGAAGCAAGGGCCACTTGTAGCCTCACCGTTATGGGGAATGGGATAAAGCTGCCGCCAATGTTAGTATTTCACGGAAAAAGAAATGCGCCAGGGACTCAAAATCGTGGACTAAAGTTGTTTCAGAATGTTGGCCCTGGATAATGCCTATCAGGGAAGGCTTTTTACGCAGGTGCAGGAAAATGGTTGGGTTGACAAAATTGGAATGATGGATTGGGTTGAGAGAATCTGGAAGCCATTTGCCTTGTCGAAAAGAGCAGAGGGAATGTGTATTTTGATGCTGGATGCTTTCAAAGTTCACATGATGGCAGATGTTGTTCAAAGCATTCTGAACATAATCCCTTGTTATTCATCTTCCCCCAGGATCTACTGTGACGTTGGAGTCAATAAGCCGTCAAGATTACTTACGATCAGAGATTCTTGGATGGCACCTGGACAATGTTGATGGAAAGATTGGACGCTTTGAAATTTCCGACCTCATTGATCAAGCCTGGAGCAGCATTTCAAGTGCAGGCATATCAATACTTATGATATTGTTTATTTTAACGGGAGGCTTTAACGGGAGGGTAATCCGTTGAGGATTTTAAAATTACAATAAATCCGTATAAAGTTAAAGATTATATATTGTTGTTAAGAAAATCATAGAAACACATTATTCAAACAAGGGATTGAGTCTTAAAGAAGTCCGATTGCCACTCCCTGTTTTGATGGCTGTAACGGCGGACTTGTTGTTGTCGGATTCATGCAGGAGTTCAACAACTTGCGCAAACTTATTGACATACATTTCCTTTTGATGAAGAAAAGCTCTGGGAATGAATCCCACTGTGCATGTCTCTTGTCCGTGCTGCATGCGGACAACCTTGATTGCGTATTCGTGCTTTCCATTATCTTCCCGTTCCACCATGCAGGCTCTGAAGGCAATGAGGTCATTAGCCTCGAGATTCTTCCCACAAGGAGAGTCGCAATCGTTGTGTTCCATGCAGGACCTTCCGTCGTACTTTTGAGGAGCCAAAGATGAGGACTCGAGTTTCCAGTGCCGTCGTCGACGCTGGTTGGCCTTGCGTGATAGAAAAATTTTTCAGTAAAGGTTGTGTTTGTCAGACTATGGTATTACAAAGAGCAAAAAAAATTATTCAGATTTAATTAGTAAACATTGGCTGCTAAGCCAACCGGCCGTGTTGGGTCTCAAACCGGTACTTTGGTAACATATGTCAACTGTTTTGACCCTAGTAGCTATCCCACAAAAAGAGGTGAACAAAGGGTTTAATTGGGGAAGATGAGTCATTGGAACTTCAAAATGTGGATGGACCTGGAGATAGAAAAGAACCCGTACACCAACCCTTGAAACGTCTACATCTGGTGAGCAAATAGGGATGTCAACATATATGCAGTATGTTGCTGCGCTTTCCGATTTGTTGGAATACAGGTTTGTGTAATTTAAAGTATCATTCATATTTAAGTTGAGTATTTTTTTGACATGCACTCTTTAAGATCCAGGCCGGAATCTGCGTTCTCACGTTGTGGTTAAGACCCTTACCAAACTTTGTGCTACCAAGTGTAAGTCAATGAATATGCAAATGTGGTATTGGTAGCTACAACAATGGGCTCCCAACCCTTGATGACCTACAAAACCTTGTGGACAGAGCTTGGGGGTCCAATAGTAGTAAGTTATTTTATTTATCCCAAAATGGAAACAACATGTATGTATTATTCACTGGAACTATATAGGTTTCAAATTTGAAAAACACCAGGTATAGACAAGATAGAAAACAGGATGCCAATAGCTTCCTCAAAACTCTAATCTGATTAAACAACTATGTCAATTTAAGAAGCTATAGGCCATGTGCAAGAACTAAGATCATCCTATATTTTTACATCCAAAGCACTACCAAAAGCTTTCATCTCATTTTATTTGCTCAGATGGCCAAAGTCAAGCGGCTGTGCTCCTAAACATAAACAACTTTATTATGTTTGTTACCAGGTCTTTGTGTCCAGAAAAAAGTATTTCATCTTCTTATTTATATTTGCTTGTTTCTCCTTTATTTTGTTGTGACTTACAAGTATGTAACTTAAGTCACTTACTTGCAGCAGCAAAATTATAGTAATCTAAGAAAGAAGTTGTCCATACAAGTTTCACCACATTTTGACCTATTGTTACGGTCCCCTCCAACCATTATATGTAATCTTCAGGCTGCCTTTGGATCCTGAGGCAATTTTTTTCAGGGGTGTAAACATAAGTTGGGCCAGTTTACGGTTGGTGAAAAATTTCTGTTTTGCAAGCTTTTGAAGACTCCATCAAAAATTTTTAAGGTGTGAAGAAAAAAGGGTAGGATTGGTGTGGAAGAGCCTGTCCTTCTCTTACAGGCCCTGGCAAATGCCAGAAAAAGTGGTTGTGTAGAATCAAACATTCTGCATGAACTGCAGAACTCTATAAAATCATTACAATTCACTTTGGTGGTGTTTTGTTACCCAACCTTTAAAATTGAGGAGGAAATATGATAAGAACAATAGAAAGGATTAAAGAAAACACGCGCATCTTGCCTCTTTTTGCCCTCATAACAATGCCCAAAAAAATTATGCCATGGAGACCATTGAGCCTGATTCTGCCACCCCTGTCACCACAGCTGCCACCGTTGCTGCCAAACAGAATAACAGAGCAGAGTCAGGTCACAAGGATGTGCGCAAATTTGAGAAAGCTTATACAATTTTAATTTTTTTTGCACCGCAGGGAATAATGTAGAGACAATATTATTATTTATTTGGAGATTAAGGATAAAATCAATATACGCATAAGAAATAGAATAGTTCTATAAATCTGGAAATTTTATTAAATGTATTCCACAAATAATAAAAAGGAGCAAAATGTACGGCTAATGAAATATCTTTTATTTTAAAATTGCAATTTTGGTAAAATTGAATACAAAGGTTCTCGTTGCATGGATAAATTAACAATATTTGCAACAACTTGAAAAATTACGGCATGTTTTTTTTTTGGCACCTTGAAAAAGGGATGACAACGCCCTAAAATCTTTAATCTTTTTCTTAATAGTTTCATGGCGAGCACCCATTTGTTTCAGGTTGTAATTATGTTTTTTAATTTCTGCCGTGTTACCATTTAATTTTGTCATGATTTTGGTTCACCTTGGTAGCTCTATCTGCGGCAATAGTCTCGTCGGGATCCAAGAGGGGGACAAGGCTTTCTCTAACCATCTTTAGGTCTAGCCAACTTCGACTTTCCACACCTCCGGAATATGAACAATTTTTGATGAGCCCAGTGCAGTGGCAACTTGGTAACGGTAACCGGCATGTTTGAACTTGTGACTATACAGTCCTTTGTTCAATGGTGGTTCCTCTTGAACTAGAAAGTCAACACCGTCCACATACGCTGAAGGATGGCGGTAATCCCAGTTGTCCTGCCTGTCTTCCCAAAAGATCTTAATAATTTGGAATTGGTAAGACAATGGATATAATAATGTGAAAGAATAAAAATAAAATAAAATGGTTTACCATATTGGATATTACTCATGAGGTCAGCATTAACCTGACCTTTGTGCGCCAGGAGGTGGCAGAAAGATTGAATCTGCTGGCTGCCACGTCATTGGTCATATTGGTTTTCAGAAAGTTAAGTGTCCAAAAGAAATGGATACGCAACAAGCGAGATTGAACCGCTTGTGGACGCACCATCTCCCAAAGCTCTAGACCAGTCTCATGGTCACAACCAAAGTGGGCACTGAACCTCCGATGCCACACTGTGTGACCAAATCTAGCCCTTGTAGCACATTTCAGTGCGACCTCTAAAAGTAATGAAATAATAATTATATGTTATATATATCATAAATAAAATAAAGAAAAAACCAAAAAGTTTAAACTGACTTATTATTCTTGATGCGTCTAACAGAACTTTGCTCTTTCTGTGTCTCCACAGTCTCCTCCATTCCGGTTAAAATCAGACCAGGCGGGGTGTTTCAGAATGTATATATAGATATTGTATGGTTATTGTAAAATAAATTATTTTACAAGAGGGTTTATTTATAAGATAGCTGGTGGCGTTAGGTGTTTTTTAACTTAGCCATCATGCCATTAAAATCATCATTTCATCATTTTTTAAGTTATTGATTAATAAATGTTTTTCCCGTGATTTTCTATTATGTTGGTGGGAAAGACTTTGGATACATTATGTATTCTTTCTGGTGTGCATTTGTCTTCTTGCTTCCTTTTTCAGTATCCGTAATTGGTGCAAGAGTTCAAATTGTTAAGAACATTACTGCAACTTTGATTTATTAAGAAAATGAAATGAAAATTAATTGAAGGTTTTAGTCGACTAAAATGACTAAATGACTACTTTTAATCGCGTAAACACGACTAAAAGTAGTCAATTTAGTTGTTTTGACTAAAATCCACATATCTCTAGATGTATGGGGATAATAAATACTTGAGGATGAAATGAGCCTGATGCGCGAAAAAAGCCTCACAAAATGGTAAAGTTTCTTGTACATAGCATATTTTTTTGAATTTATTTTATCAAATACTGGTAATGTTTAGAGGGCCCTTTCTTTTATAGTTGTCCTTAATCTCAAAATCTGACCTCAACCCATTCCAAAGTTATATGTGAAGCTATTTTTTTAGTTGTCCCAATTGAGTTAACTAAAAGATGTAGCTTCAATCATAAACTAAAAACACTTACTTCAAAAATGTGAGAAAACCATAAAAAACTAACTTTACTAAAAAGAGATGCCATTATAGAAATAAGTTGAACTCTTCTTTATGGGCTAAGCCCTAAGTTATCTGTTTCAACGTGAAATTAAGTTAATGCAATCATATGATATTACCAAAAAGAGTAAATAAATCCTATCAAAAATGGTCAAATCTAATGAACTACCCTTCTCTTTATTCATTTGTTTAACCGCTATTTTCCGCTATATTGTAAATAAACAAAGCTAAATATCTATTAGCCAAATCACATATAAATTGGTAGCCAAGCCTCATAAATGACTCACTACCCCACCCAACCCAACGCAACTTTTACCTCTTAGCTTCCAATACTACCATCATGCCTAAAACCCCATACCTACCGTCAAATTACCTGGCAAACCCCTAAAAATGATTTGATCCTGGCAAAACAGCTTTCAGAGTGCGACAACCCACCTTGGACCAGAGCGAGACTTTGCAAGGCAGTGCCCTATTTTGCTGCTTGGAGCCCTAAGACCTTGTCGAATAAGATCCGGTCCGCACGCAAGAAATTGAATAACAAAGGTAATACAATTTCTTTAAATATAATTATTTCTTTTCTTGAGGTTTAACATAAATACATCTTTGGTACCTAACCCCTAACTTTAAATACTTGTTTGCTTTACCCGAGCCTATTGATTCTACCTGCCAACTGGAGCGGAAAATATACACTACCAGCAAAATGCGCTCCACCAAGGCTGAAGGTCTGTCCGAGGTTCAGTATCCCTTTGCGGTGCGATTGTCTCTCCAAATTACTGCCAGACAATCAAGGCCAACAAGCGGTAAATAAAAAGAATAAATAAATAAATAAAGAAAACGTAACACACTTGAAGCAGCATGGCCTAGATTATCCCCTTTCTATATATGTTTGTATTACAAATCAAATAAAAATTCTTGCCTAGCCTCAAATATTTCCTTACATTTTAGTATTATATTCGATTCTTCTGTATTTGAGATAATACATTATAATAGGATAGTTACATTGCAATATCTTTTTAACTCTTTTTTTTTCGTAAAAGTCCAATTTACGCACGTTCAAGGGGGAAGAGTTTCTACTTAATTGCATGCTTGTGAACAGAAACCAATGTCAGCCTGAGAATGGGTGGAAATCCAAGATTTGAACGTTGTTGGCCACTGACATTTCCTGAAAATCCAACCTGAGTTGGAAAGAAGAAGTTTATAGGTCTAAATCTAATTTTGTACGCTCATATATTTAACCATTGAATGCAACTAATTTTCTTTACAGATGAAGGCCTTGCACGTCCAATGGCATAGACTAGTACTGAGTGGATCCTGTGACTGGAGCTATTGCAATGGAGCAACATGCATTGGAGAGTATTTAAACAGTGTTCCAAAGGTGAGTTGTGCCCTGGCTTATTAAATGTCTTATTATCAATAATAAAAACAATGATATATCCTCATCTATGTTTAGGCGCTGAAGGGGAAGTAAGCAATTTTGTTCTGCAGCCACTCCACATCTTGAATGGATGTCTTGGACAAGCTTCCTTAGGTTGTAGCGCAATTGGTTTATTTGCCAAGCCAGTCAGTGTCTGACATTGCGGCAAAGATAAACAGTAGCAAGAGCGGCAATTATAACAAATCTGAAGATTTGGAGACAGAAGCCTTACGGATACAGATGGAGAACAATAAGATGGACTGACCGTACGCAAGGTTGCGCAGCGCAAGAGAAAAGGAAGACTATTGGTGACAATCTCTGACAATGTGATTACTACAGGCTAAAGTGCGGTGATGACATGAATTCCTGCTGTGAAAATAGAGACTCCCATGTCTCTGAGTTTAGGAAAGAGAAAGCCTCCATCACCTCTTGCTCCCACATTAAGCCCAAACAGAAGGAGTCAGTAAGTCAAGTGGTACAAAGCCTTTCCTCCACTGTTAACCTCTTTAGTTGTCATCATCATCATTAACAACCCTAACTTGAGCCCACTTGTTAAATTGCTGCTCCAGTTTCATCTGACTTAATTGATCCTTAAAGGTGTCAGATCCATGAAGTCTCCTTGGTCCAGGTTGTCACTGTGGCTACCATCACCTCTCTCTCTCAACTGGCTCTCCTATTCTTCATCTGTTTAAGTTCAAGGGCACCACTGTTATGGAGTTTGATGAAATAAGGACAGTTCGTATCTATGCAGAATCCAAAAATGTTTCTCATCATTACATGCTGGTATTGTTATAGCTCATCCCGTTAAGTCTCCCGTCATTCCTGCTCCTGGCAATCCGCCTGTTGTTCCAGCTGATCCCTCTGATTTTGAGGAATTTCCTCATGGCTAATTGGACCGCTTGGTCCAGTAGCTACCAACACATACTTTGATCGTGAACTCATGAGTTGGGAGAAGGCTTTGCAGTCAAACAAGATTGCAGAGGCTATCCTAGATGAGTGTTATCAATGCAGTGACTGAAAACGTGTTGAAGGACTGGTGAACGCTTCTGAGCAAGTACATTCCCTTCATCAGCTCTACTGTTAGAAATCTTGACGTTCATGCTGGACAGCAGTGGAACATGCGCTGGTCCCAACTGCAACTTTGTGAATCTACTTTCCTTAAGGAGATTGGAGTCAGTCCTTGACTTAGGCGAAGATCACGAGCGGATCTACGTAACTGACACTGTCAAACGGCAGATGCTTGCTTGTTGCCAAATTCGCTCACAACATTCTATCGGTCCCCAATTTCACTTGTCTTTCTGTCAAGGTCAATGATGGTGGCTCCTTCCTTGCTGCTCTCGCTGCAGGTGCTCCGGCACCTGCCGACTACTACACCCAATGTGTGGACCAGTTGAAACAAAGGTGCAAACAGCTTGGAAGCAACTTGAAGCCAATGCATCTTTATCTCCTAACCACATCCTCAACGCCAGGGCTTGTAAAGCAAAAGTTGAGAACAAGAAGAAGATATTGTCAAAGTCATCTCTGGAGGAGATTAAGCACTGCACCATCCATGTTTAATGCTTTCACAATAATCATGAGTGTTGTGCCCAGAAAGGTTCTAATCAGAAGTCAAAGGGTACAGTGACCAAGAAGAAGTTGCACAATACGCCAACGTCAAAGTCAAGTGTAGAATGTGTGTGAGATTAGAAGATAACCTCACTAAGAGGCATGAATGCGTCGCTTATGTAGACATTGTGCCCTTATTCTTATGTTCTTTTTCCTGTTCCATTCTTTTCCCTCTTGGGGTTTTTCATACTTTTTCCCCATAGATACGAGAGAGGTTTTGATAGAGGAAGGGCGGTTGACGTGGTATGCCAACTCTATGACATGCTACCATATTGGTTGAGATGCCTGTTGTTGTTTCATTCCCCATTGTGTATTGTTTTATTGTTTGTAGAAAGTTGAATAGATTTACGTACACCTCTTTAGTCCTGGATTTAGCCCTCTGCACATTGGCCAGCCATTGGTGGGCTGTGCTATCATCATTCTCTATTTATTCACTATTGTGTTAGCAGGTGCTCTGGTTAGCACGACGCTGAGGGAGACTGCGATCCAAACCAAGACATTGTCTAAGAAGGTTTGAGCCATGGGATACGCCTCTGCAAGGGCATGATTCCTTCAATGGTTTGGTCAGTTTAACTGCCTCTGCTCTATTCTCAATGGCTATGACAGGCTATCTAGCTGCCTGTGAGTGGGAGAGCGGCATGAGCAGGGCTGTAGGTAGATGAGATTAGATAGATAGATAGAACATGCTAAAATGGCTTATTGCGGCAAATAGGAGGCCTGGTACACTCTCTGGCGCGGGATGGAATCCTTTCTCATAGACCCCTTTCTCGGAGTCACTTTAGATCCAGTCACCAGGCATTTCCCTTCCTTTTTTCCCTTTATTATTAACGATTAGAACTAAAACCAAAGCAACATAGATCCCCACTGTCACTAAAGGCAGATTAGGGCTTGACTCTTGATCTAGGGGTACTTCCTAGACTCTAGTCTCGTCACCTATTATGTGGTTTTGTACCTCTGTATGCTGAGGCTTAGCAGAGGGGGCCATAGAGAGAACTTCACATTTGCAAGAAGGAGCATAAGGCTGAAGACTGCCCTGTCAACTGCATTGTGGCACCTCTTCATCTCCATCCCAACATCATCAGCAGTGTTTTCATTGGGACACGCCTTCATCACGGCGCACTCTCATCAACACTCCCTCAAGTTGATTGTCTTTGATGCCAAGCAAGCAAAGGCAAGCTCAGATGCAATGGAGGGGGATTGACAAGCTCCCAGTGTCCAAGCAGGAATGCAGAGAGAAGCGCAACAGAAAAAGCCAAAGTACGAGTCTGAAAAGGAGAGGAAGAAAGATGGAGAACAGACAGGAGGAACAAGGCAAACAAGTAGAAGAAAGGGACAAAGCTATGGCATGCAAGAAAGAGAGGAGGAGAGAAAGGAAAGCCAGGCGGCAAGAACGAGGTGGTGGAGGTTGGAGGCTAATTGGAGAAAGGAGATCATGCGGAGAAGGTGGTTGCAGGAGATGGGGAGGCGCTGGCGGCTGGGTTGGTGGGAGAGGACGCGGGAGTTACCACACAGGACGCGTTGAAGCCTTGAAGAGTCCCACAGGCAATCGGGGAAACTGTGTTCCCGATGGAGGGAATTGACGGATACCAAGTGCTGCTTGACCGTGCGGAGCTGGACTTGGCGCAGGGCAAGGTGGACGGCCCAGAGGCAGAGGGAGAGCTCCTTGGCCGGGAGGATCTCGCCGTCGCGGTTTGCTAAAGAATAGTGATCTTAGTATAACTGCAAACATCGATGGAAGACATCAACAAAAATCTTCGAAAACACGCTAACCTAAGAGCCACCTGTTACGATGTTAATAAGCATTAAAGACCCAACGGAATATATATTAAATACGATGAACTTCGTTTTGTCGTTCCCTCCAGTTCACTTACAAGATGCGCCAATAGATTTTTCCCCATTTGGAAATATTTTTTTAGGAATGCAAGATCACATTTGCATCAAGCATTTCGCAGAGCTCAAGCATGTCTGTCCTCCTGAACCTTCACCATTGGAGCGATACAGTCGCTTTCGACATCACTCGAGTTCAACTGACTCTAGATGATCGCATACAATTTGCCGTCCCTCAGCAACCGGAAGGCACCAAGTTTTACCTCTCCATGAAAGACCCTAAAAGAGGGATGATCAAGCAACTTCTTATTGACAACGGCAACGGCTACAGCACTCACAAGTTCCAGCCTGATGAAACCTACAACATATACATTAAAACGGCAACATCTGCTGATGTCGACATCTCCTTCTCTGAAAGCACTTGGAAGGGGCTTAGCAAAGACTTTGATATGACGCAGGGCAAGACATATTTTTCCTCGACCCACTTCGAATTCGACATAGATACCGTGCCTCCACAGGAACTTCACCGGGCAATATTGGCTTGCGCGAGACAGAACAACAGTCAGTTTCAGGAAAGATGTCGGGATGTTGTCCCTCTGTTTGTTGCTTTAGTCGCCCAAGAAGTTGACAAAGGTCGAGGTACCACCCGAGTTGACGAAACGTATAAACTTGAAGCCACAAGACAAACTCAACAAGGTGGGGTACCGTATCGCGTGAGGTATCATGGTCATGTCGATATCGTTGTGGGCCACAGCTCGATGCCAGGAAATGAGCTCGAAGATCTAGGAGTGTTGGTCTCCCTCGTTCCCCCGACTGAATTCCAGTTTTCGAAGTACGTCGAACGAAGCGAACATCGCGCTCAAGGTGCTGCTGCTCTTGAGGCAAGGAACCAAAAGTACGGCAACTTGACGTCCTCAGTCTTTTTGGTCTACACCGATGGAGATATGTGGATATTTACGAAAATGACGATGAAGGATAATAAGATTGAAACAGGACTACCTTCTAGTTACAAACTTGCTCGCGGGGACTCTGAATTTGACACGGGTAACCTTGCAAAGATCTATTGGTATCTCCGTGAGTGCATAAGCGAGAGTCGAGACACCTGGCAGAAATTTTCTCAAGAGATACTACTGCCTTAGACAAGATACAAATCAAAATATTAATGGCCGTTTCTTACAAAAAGAAACTTGTTCTTTCCCAATTTCTTCTCCATTTATATGTCCCCCTGATTCACAATTCTCTCGACCTGATTATGCTTTTGTTTTTCGGTCTCATTTTTGAAAGGTTTTTCCGACGTAATAATGCTGCCTTCTCCTTATGGAAACACCAATTGTCTTTGGTAGAATGTAAAGAAACGTCGTCCTAAATGGGTTTTTCTTTCTTGAATGCTCCGTTTAAGCAAAGTCGCTCTTTGTTGCTTCAGCTCGAAACAAAAATACGAAATAAACAGTGAACAAACCTGGGGGCAAATCTTGAAAACTTGCGACAGCACACCACATTTTTCGTCTATAACATTTATTCATCCCCACAACCTGATGCAAAAACCACATCAAAAAAAACAACAAAACAAAAAACTGACGCGTGGAGGAAACCACAAAAACAATGGGGGCACAATAGATAAAAGCAAAAAATCAGCCACATAACTAGAGCAACAAAATAGGCGTTTAAACTGGAGAGAGAGAGAATAATAATGGGACCACTGATTAGAGAAAGAAAAATAAACACAACCCCCCATAAACAGAATTATTAAGGATATCATGAGGGTTGGGAATGAGGGTTGGGAAGGGGGTTTAGTCAGAGTCAGAGTCTTTGGGCTTTTCGCCGCCCTCAATAAGCCATTTCAAGTGTCTAAAAAAAAAAAATAAAAAAAAAAGTTAGCATACCCAAACGATACAGGGAAAAAGAGCAACGCCACAAAAAAAACGTGTGATAAAAAAAAAAAAAACAAGAAAAAAAAATACACACCTCTCCCTTCTTCTAACCTCCCGCTCCTTCAACTGATTTCTCGTCAACTTCTTCTTCCTCGGTTTACTCACAACCTTGCTCTCAATCTTTTTCGTCTCTGCCGCAAGATCCTCAAAGTTATCAAGCGCCACCGATCGTTTTCCCTTTTGGACAAGCTTCCCACCCTCCATGTGCCAGAGTTCAGGGCACAAGGCGGACACGAATTCATCATTGTGCGAGATCATGACGACACCACCACCCCAGTCGCGGATGGCGACGGCGAGACCACCAAGACTGTCTCTGTCAAGGAAGTTGGTAGGCTGTAGAGAGATGAATGGTTAGATGCTTGAGATCAACAACACGCTTCCTTTTTTTCCTTCCTTTTTTTTTTTTCTTTGTTTTTTTTTCTTTTCTTTTTTTGTCGGTTGGCGATAAACGAAATAAAAAAAGGGAAAAAATGCTCACCTCATCCAACACCAACATATGCGGGTTCTGCCACATAGCCGCCGCAATAACAACCTTCACCTTCTGTCCACCACTCAACCCTCCAATATTATTAAACTCTGCAATATCAGGGTCAAGTCCCACATCCTCAAAATGTTTCCTAATAGCCGCAGGTGTAAGTTCACGGTATCCAAGTCCCTCACGAGCCGCCTCGTAATCATCAAACTCTTGCACGATTTTAGTAAACCCTTGATCGTAGAGTTGTTCACGGGGGATCCAGGTGTTGTGTTTGTGGAGTTTGCCGAGCCACTTGATTTCGTATTGGAAGGACTTTTTGAGTTTTTGACGGCCGATAATGTACTGTGGAGAAAGGTGAGGTTAGGTTTAGGGGTTTTAACGAGGGTATGGTTTCTTTGTAAACGCGTGGAATTGATCAAGGTAGTTTTTGGAGTGATATGGAAGTGCGTTGGAGGATAAAAAAAATAGCTTATACGTATAAGAGTGAAAAATATAATCGCCTAAAAATAAAAATGAAAAAGAAATCTTTACCTCAATCTTCCTCATCTCTCCTTGAATCAAAATCGCCTTATCCATCTGCGCCTTATCCTCCTCGGTCAACACCCTAGTCACCTTCTCATGCACCTCCCTATCATCTCCATTGGCATACCTCCACTGAATATACGCCTTTGGTGTCAAATCCAAATGCTGTTCCAAATGATGAAAAGCATGTTGCGCCACATACCCCACCCTCAAATTCGGATGTTTCCACACCTTCCCTTCCTGTGGTTGAAGTTCACCAAGGAGAACTTTAATGAGCGTGGATTTGCCTGCACCGTTGTGGCCGATAATGCCGACACGGGAGGAGAGGGAGACTTGGACAGAAACGTCCGTGAGCGATTTTTTGCTGGAGCCGGGGTACTGGTAGGTGACGTTGGTCATGTAGAGGATGGCCTTGGTGTTGGAACGGACGCCGGTGAGGAAGGCGGGAGGGGGGAAGGTGAATTTGAGGTTGTTGGTGGAGAGGGTGTAGTAGGATTTGGCTTCAGGTTTCATCTTGACAAACCTTTTTTTATTATAGTGTTAGATGCAGACATGCGAACCGAAACACTGAAAAGAAAGAAAAAAACACCCCAAAAAAAGATAAAGGAAAAAAAGGACTTACTCGCTCAAATTCCCACGGTAATTCACCAACTTTTTCCTCTCATAATGAATGATATTCGTACACACATTATCCAAAAAGCCAGAATCGTGACTGACAATCAAACAAGTGACTTGAGTCTGACTGATCAAATAATCCTCCAACCACTTGACATTCGCCACATCCAGATGATTGGTAGGTTCATCGAGAAGAAGAACATCCGCTTTCATCAGGATGGCACGGGCGAGTTCAAGCTTCATCTTCCAACCTCCCGAAAGGGATCCAACGGGGTTGGGGAGCATGCTTTCGGCAAAACCGACAGAGATGAGGGAGCTACGGATGTCGGCGGTGGTGACGTCGGAGAGACGTTCGTCTGTGAAAAAAAAAAGGATTGAGGTGAAGGTCAGCAAAAAGAAAAATTGGGGTATGGGGGGTGTTAGCCTTACCGGAACGAATAAAGCCGACAATGTCAAGAGTGGTGTCTTCACCCTGAAGAGCGTGCTCCACCATGACGGTGCGGACTTGGTCGGCGGGGGGGAAACCGTCGACTTTGCTGTTGGCAATAGCCCTCATGAGCGTTGTCTTTCCGGCACCGTTGGGTCCACAAAGACCATAACGCTTTCCACGGATAAGGGTCAAGTTGGTGTGATTCAAAAGCATCATGCCACCGTACGCAAGACTAGAATTTTCACATATAAAGATAATGCGTGAGATTTTGGGAGGATGTAGTGTGGGAGAGAAAGGAGGTGAAGAGGCGGAAATATTACCTGAAATCGCAGTTACAGATTTCCTCGCCTTCGTCTTCCTCATCCGCATTGTCACCCATTCTCCTTTTCTATAATCAAACATATTAATCAGCAAATTCGAATAACTGCGAATTCAAAAAACCAATAGAATAATAAAGAAGAAAAAAAAAATAGATAACAAAAAAAACTCTTTACCTTCTCAAGAACCTGGTAGTAATGCAAGATAGCCTTGGTGACCTTGACGGCCTCATCATTGGACATGAAAGCGGTAAGCGTGGGCATGGTAACGTTAAGCTCGTTCCACTCAGAGTAGGTGAGAGCGTTGAGGATGAGGAGATCCTCACACATGGGGTACATGTAGTTGAGGGCGAAACGGAAGACGGAATCAATGAAAATGCTGGTCGTTTCAAAAATGACGGATTCAATCTTTTTCTCAATGTTGGCGCGGGTGAGCTAGCAAGTGTTGGAAATGGTTAATATTCAGAATTGGAAAAAGAGGAAAGACAATGAAAGTATCCATCTCGCGTATATAGGCGATGGTTTGAATTAAATAAATGAGGAAAAAGAAATCTTGCACTCTGAGCAAAATCGCTCCACGGCGAATGCTCGTAAGAAACAATAAACAAAAACAAAAATTAAAAAAAATAAAAAAAGTTACCTCTGCGGGAATCTCATCTGCGGTGGAAAGACCACCACCAGCCTTAAGAAGCGTATTCTTTGCAGCGGTAGCAAGAGCCCTAACCTCTGGGAACGCCGCCATCTCAATAATCCTATCCAACCCCGGCAAAAGCTGTGGCAAAAACTGTCCCCGCCTCTCTAGGATCTCTGACGAGTTTACACAAATTATCAATGATGATAACGGTTTGACGTTGGACGATCATCGACCTCTCATTGAGCGCTCTGACGAGGATAGGGACAAGGATGGCGAGAGCTGGACCGTTGACTTCGGCAACAAAGGTTGTGGCGGAGAGCTTTGCGATGCAGTCGGCTACGTGGGTGGGGTGGGAGATGCAGTCGACGAGGATGGGGATCTTGGGTTGGAGATCTTGGTTGCCGACGACGCTGCAGACATCGTTCATGGTCTTGAAGGCTTCCTCAGAGACCTTTGTTGTGTGGAATAAAGTGGGGGTGAGTAATAGATACGAGTGCAATGGGAGAATAGGAGTAGAATGAATGAAAGACTAAAGTAGCTGTTCGCCGTAGGCTAGTGTAGAGTGGTGGGTAAGAGAGAGCACTCGCCGCGGGCGAGTTGCAGGAGAAAGAAAAAAAAGAGCGACAAGATAGGGAGTGAACGCCATTCTTATGCATGCTCGTAATCGAGAATAAATTACCTCTTTCCTAGTATCATCAATACACTCTGAAATCCTCGGAATCAAGTCAACCAAACACTCTCCAACCTCTGTGGGAGCCCTCTTTGCGAGACTCGAGATAAGCGTGAGAGCACCCGACCTCGTCTGCCACTTTTTCGACGAATCCAAACCATGCTCATACAAAAAGGGGAGAACATGATGCTTGATAGCCTTTGGGCTAGGTAGCCGAATGAATTCCGTGAGAGCAATCCAAGCGGCATCTCTAACGACTTGACCTTTATCAGCCAACAAGATCAAGATGGCCGACATGTGAGGTAAAAGAAAGGGAACAGCTTGAGCGGCGAAAAGACGAAGGATAGCAGTGAAACCGATCATGGCGCCTTCACGACGGTAGCCGGATTTCTTGTCGAGGGCGGCTGTGTGGAGGTCTTCGAGGACACCGTAGGAGGTGAGAGCACGGACACCCTCGGATTTGAGGAGTTTGGCAAGGTCATCTGCGGCTTTGAGAGAGTCTTCGGAGGATTCTGCGGTGTAGATGGCGTTGAGGAGGCGAGGAGCCTCGCTATCTGTTCCTGGCATTTGCGAGGATAAAGTGTTTTGTTGGTTGGGGAGTATCTCTATGTGTAGTGTCAATGCCAGTGATTTAAAGAGAGAGAGGGGAGAGGGGCAGAAGGGAAGTTTTGTAATGGGAGTTGCCAACAAAAAAAAAAAAAAAAAAAAAAAAAAAAAAAAAAACTTGTGAAGCCCTCGCTTTCATACTTTTGAAACACCGTTTCTGGTTGAGAAAAAAAAAAAAAAAAAGGGAATCAAAACAAAAATTTCTCAAGTCGATAAGGGAATTGTCAACCCACGTTTTCACTAATAAGAAAAGTTGTTGTTGCATGCGTTCTCGTTATTAATAATTAAATAATATTTATTTTAAAATATTCATTAACGCTAAATGACGTACTCTATTTTCAATTTTAATAAAGACCACATCCTGGAGTCTGGACCACACCCGTCATCCCTACCTCAATCATGCAGTACAATTCCTCAAATGACGTCTCCCAATGCGCGAAAAATAAGTTTGCCACTGAATATATATATTCATAGAATGTGAACGAGCTTGACAAAGAATGATTGAACCGATACCCTTGGAGGAAAGGGTTCACGATAGATGGGATATGCGGGGATACGTTCATTTGAAATCCGTTTGCTTGAATAGCTGCTGAGGAGACCTCTATTATGATGAGCATGGGTGTGCCATTTATGTACTCGTGTCCTGTCGACGAATTGTAAAGTTTAAATCTGTGGCTATGATTTGACATTTACTTAGTTTTTGAAGACATTATTTCATCAAGCGATTATTTTGGACTATGTAGTCTCGAGTGATCTTTACTTTTGTTAAGAACTGGGACGCATATACATTTCTGTTCAATTTGCTTAGGCGGCATGAACAAGAAATCTTTTTTTGCCTTATTTTGTATATCCATACTCAAAGAAATCTTTGTATGTACATCCAAACAAAGAATTTGATATAACTTATAATTACTATTAGTGGAATAATCCATTATTACATAAAGTTATCGTTTATGACAATCATCGTTTTATACTATTTGCTGCATCAGACAACGGGTTTGGATTAAAGCTTGAGACTCAACACACATCAGCTCTCTGCCTTTTTCGAGATGCAGGTGATGCGGTAAAATCTAATCCTCTTGCGGCTGTTTACAGAAAGCTTCACCAATCCAGGTCCTTCATTTGATATCGTTCAAGGTCTATGGTCACTTTGTGCCATCAACGATCAACGAAATATCAAGAGTCTGTTTTTTGATACACTGACGGCGCGTCCAGTTGTCGTGTTAAATATGTTAAATGTTGAATCGGTGATGAATGAGTTTGCCTAGGAATAAATGTAAACCAAAGTTTGTACATACGGATGGATTTAAGCTCTATTCATTCATGATCAATTTATTTTTGGGGGGAATTGAACGTTTCAACTTTATATGGGTTGTATCACCCGAATTGTAATATATAATAATTTCGTGATTTCGAATTCATTCAAGAAATTCGGTTACACATAACGAATTGGTTAATTACAGTACTGCAGTATTACCCGCAACCCTCCACCTTATCTCCACTCTCAACCTCCACACTCCACCCTCAACACTCCATCCAACCAACCAACACACCCAGTTACCTTAACTCACACACACACACACACACACACACACTACCACACCTTTTTTTACCACTCCTTTAAACACCACTTTTTACATTCATCATGGCAAGATACGAGAGAATCCCCAACCAGCAATCCGCCGACCAAGACAACCTTCTCTTTGAACGTCCCTCCTTTGATGAAGTCCCTCTAGTCGCCTCCTCCTCCTCCTCCTCTTCCTCCTCCACCACCACCACCACCCCACTCCCCACCACCTCCACTCGTCAACAACCCACCCCATCCAACGTGATTGGGACCGGCAATGACGGTGTCTTTGCCAATCTCTCTGCCGCAGAAGCCGCAGCCGCCGCCGCCGCCTCTGGGTCCGCTCAACCCGCTGGAAAGAATTTTGATGAGATGGAACCACCTTCTTATCAGGATGCGGTGTTTGAGACTTCGCCGCCTTACTTTGATTCCACGGTGGTGTCGTCGTTTTCGGATGATGGGGATGTTGTTGTGGAAGGTGAGTTTATATGTGTTGATGTTGCGTATGAGGTGTTTCTTTGTGGCACCATTTTGAACATTTGGTGAGGGTTGTCCTCTCTTATGAAGAGTGAGATATTCTCTTGCTGGGTATACTTTTTTTATTATATATTATAACTCCTCTATGTCACCCATTGCTACTCGCCCTTTTTGGATTTGAGAGCCAGATTCCTTATGACTGACCATCTACTTTTTATGAATATTTTAGGGTACCCCGTTGGCAACTTTTTCACCTTTTTGTGAATCTCATAGTCTCCATGAGCTTTGATTTTATCGTAAGCATTTTATATTTTGTGAGATAATCCGACCACCTATGCTTACTCTTCCCCCCTCATCATTTTTAGGGCTTTTTATTGACATCCATGCTCGCGACTTCGCACGCAGCCAAGGTATGATACAGAATATCTGTTTTTGTTTTTTGCATGAAGAGTTTTTTTTTAAAATTCCTCACACTTCACGCCCTCCCTCCTTTTCTTTGAATATTGAACAGCACGGTTCCCGCTCTGGTCTTGGCATTACTCTTATCAGGTACGGCCTTCTCTTGAAGGCTAAGACTGATGAGGAGGCTGGACTCGCGTACCGCACTGACCCTGAAACTTTTATGAACACGGATCAAGACCAGATTGCTATGCAAAAGGAGTGGGTTGCTTGTGAGTGCTGTTTTTTTTTTTTTTAATAGCGTTTTGCTTTCTTTTGTTGAATGCTTGTGTGTGTTTTTGTTTTTTTATTTACTGACATGAATATGTTGGGTTTTTAGACATGATGATGCTTGTTGGATTTATTCTTATGATTGTGAGTAATTCTTTTTTATATAATGATTTATTTTAAATCTTTTATTTTTATTTCTTGAATCTAATTCATATTTTGTTTTTTTATGTTTTTTTTGGAATGATTAGCGTGCCAATGCCGACTTTGTTCGAGTGCAGAGGCTCCGAGCAGTTGTTCTTGCGACATCGGAGCACCCTCCCGTGTAAAAAAAAGGAAGAAGAAGAAAGAAGAAGGACAATAAACAAACACTTTATGAGCACCTTTTACCCTATACATTTGTTTTATATTATATAATTCAAATAGACTATGATATGATATGAATGATATATGAATGATATGAATATGGTAAGTAAGTAAGTAAATATATAATTCATATATGATAAGTACATATGTAATAAGTAAATATATAAAAGTACATATGTAATAAGTAAATATATATTGGCAGAAGAAAAAAGAGATGAATGAATAATAGTATATTAGATGATGTAAATATTCAATAAATATTATAGATGATGTAGATATTCTACATGCCTAATTGATGTGATACCGTGGACACTTTTATATATTATTACTAATATTTTATTTATTTATTTTTTAATTTATTAATTAATTAATTTAATAAAAAAAGGAAAACGTCAATTCTCTTTCGCATTCACACACTCATTATTAAATATTATATATTTATTTAATAATATATTATTTATTACCATCATCATCATCATCATCATCAAGAACATCATCTCGATCCCATGTTCGTTCCTTACTTAAAGGATAACACCACCACTGCCACTGCCATCGAGCACTCGTCTCTGGCTCAAACACTCGCCATCCTCACTGACCTCTATCTGGCTCACCCCCTCCCTGCCTCACTCAAACACCTCATTGACTCCACCGGATGCTGGCAGGACCTCCACACCCTCCCAACCGCTCTCGACACCATCAATGCTGCCATCTCCATCCTTGACAGCGGTCTCACCAAACTCATCCTCACCATCCCCTCTCCCTTCCACTCTGACCTCCTTGAAGCCCTCCCAAGTGATCGTCTCATTGCCCGTCTCGATTTCACCGAAAAGGTGTCCCTGGACACCTTGGAATCCATCAAAAACAGTGTCAGCGGGGTCATCATTCGATTGCCATTGGATGCCTCACCGTTTGATGGCGATGGAGGAGAGGAGACTGCTAGAAGAGGGTTTGAGAGACAACAGTCCCTTAATTTGATTAAACAGCTCGCTTCCATCTTTTCTCCTAATGGGTTCCATCGACGCCTCATTCTCGATCTCCCAAACCTCTCCCCATCGCTTCCCCTCATTGCCAAGCTGGATAAACTCAATGTGGATCTCATTGTATCGGCTGATTCTTTCAAGACCATGGATGCGGCCGAGGCCTTTGCGGCGTGTCTGGTGACGGATAGGACGGATGGATTGTTCCCCACCGTTGTCGTGGATGAGCAGAGGGTGTCGTTGGGGTTGGCGTACAGCAGTGTCAAGAGTTTGATGGAGACGGTGAGGACTGGACAAGGGGTTTATCAGAGTCGCTCCAGAGGATTGTGGTATAAGGGATTGACCTCGGGGGCCACCCAGGCCGTGAGAAAGATTAGGTTTGATTGTGATAAGGATACATTGGAGTTTGTAGTCGATCAAAAGGAGCCTGGTTAGTTGTTATTGTTTTTTATTGACTCTTTCGTGTATTATATTGGTTTTTTTATATATATTTTTCCCTTTTTTTCTTTTTTTTTTTTTGTTTACTACCTTCAAACCATGGAAGGTTTGTTTGTACTTTATGCTAGCACGAGTCTACAGTAATCATGCTATTCTTTTGCATTGATGCATGTAGCTCTTTCCGTTCCAAACGTGTTGTTTAGCCATTTACGACCATTCCCGATCTTTATTCTCATCTATTCCCTTTCTTTACCTTTGTAAAAAAAAACAGGATACTGCCACCTCAGCACCCGCAACTGCTTCAGCCACGACTCTGGTCTCACGGCACTTTCCTCCCTCCTCCGCTCGCGCAAACTCTCTGCCCCATCCGGTTCCTACACCCGCCGTCTCTTTGACAACCCCAACCTCCTCAACTCCAAGATCATGGAAGAAGCCCAAGAACTCTGCGAAGCTCAAACCAACGAGGACATTGCCTGGGAAACAGCCGATCTCCTTTATTTCGCGCTTGTGAAATGTGCAAACCATGGCGTCAGTTTAACCGATATTGAACGGCAATTGGATCGGAGAAGTAAAAAAGTTACCAGGCGGCCGGGGAATGCGAAACCGAGTACCGTGGCGCCCGTCGTTGAGGGAGCTCCACCGGCTATCAATGTACCCGGTAATGTCGTTACCCCCGTTGTCGCCCCCGCCGTCAACGCCTCAACGAATGTCTCCGATAAAGTCGCCCCTACAAATGTCCCGACGGCACCCTCTCAAGAGGAGGACCTTTCGATGCAAATGAAAGTCTACACTCTTTCCGACATGTCGCCCGAAACCTACACGTCGCTCCTCAAACGTCCCATTATCAAATCCGACGAGATTTTCGCCCGGGTGCGTCCCATTATTGAAAGCGTTGCCAAGGACGGCGATCAAGCCATCATGACCCTCACAGAGAAATTTGACGGAGTCAAACTCACCTCCACGGTCCTCAAAGCGCCCTTCCCCTCCTCCGCCATGCAGATTGACCCTAAAGTGAAATCCGCCATTGACACAGCCTTTGACAATATCCGAGCGTTCCATACGGCTCAACTCGACGCCTCCACGGTGGAAGTGGAGACGATGCCGGGGTGACGTGTTCACGATTCCATCGAGCGATTGAACGTGTGGGACTTTATGTGCCTGGTGGGACTGCTGTGTTGCCGAGCACGGCGTTGATGTTGGGTGTGCCGGCGATGGTGGCGGGGTGTAGGGAGATTGTGGTTGCGTCGCCGCCGAGGAAGGATGGGAGTGCGGTGCCGGAGGTGGTGTATGTGGCGGAGAAGGTGGGGGCTTGTGCTATTGTGCTTGCTGGGGGGGCGCAGGCGGTGGCGGCTATGGCGTATGGGACGGAGAGTGGTGCCAAAGGTGGAAAGATTTGTGGGCCGGGGAATCAGTATGTGACGGCGGCAAAGATGTTGTTGCAGGTTTGTTTGTTTTTTTTTTGTTTTTTTTTTATTCTTTTTGGCACCTTCACCTTTAAAAAATTTTTATTCTTTTTGGCACCTTCACCTTTAAAAAAGTCGTGTTGTTTTAGTTTTTTTTTTTTTTGAAAAAGGTGTTGGTTTGGGGATTGTTTTTTTGTTTTTTTTGGTTTTTTGTAAATTTTTAATTTTTTGTTGCCCTTGATCTTTGAAAAAGGCGTGTTCCTTTTTTTGATTTTCAATTCTGTTGGCGCCTTTTTTTTTTTTGAATTTTTTTTTTGGATAACGCTGGGGTATTGACCTCGTATCCGTCCCCGTCCCCGAGTTTAAATTGATTGTGGAGTACCGTAATTTTTATAAGCAGCTAATTCACACCCTTTCCCCCTTCTCTGTTTTTTTTTTTTTGTTAGAATGAAGCCTCAGCCATGATCTCCATCGACATGCCAGCCGGACCCTCCGAACTCCTCGTCATAGCCGACATGACCTCCAACCCCGCCTACGTGGCCTCCGACCTCCTCAGCCAAGCCGAGCACGGTGTAGACAGTCAGGTACCCCCCTCCCCTGTCTTCCCTCACTAACCCCCTCCCGTAGGTTGTTCTTGTAGGAGTGAATCTCACGATGGAGCATTTAAATGCGATACAGAGTCAAGTTCAGAGTCAAGGGAGGGTGCTTCCACGTGCGGGGATTGCGGCTGGAGCTTTAAGGAATAGTTTTGTGGTGTTGACGGATTTGGAGGGGGGGATGAAATTTTCGAATGAGTATGCGCCGGAGCATTTGATTTTGCATGTGGAGGAGGCTGAGAGGGTTTTGGGGGAGGTGGTGAATGCGGGGAGTGTGTTTGTGGGGAGTGGTCGGCTGAGAGGTAATTTTATTTTTTTTTTTGGTGTTTTGGTATACCCACCCTCCGCTTCTGCCCCACCCCTTTTTTTTTTATTTGGACTCCTCCCCCCCCTCCTTCTCTTCTTCCCTTTTATTTTGGCGTCCCCTTTTTATTATATTGAGCTTCTTCTTTGCGCTCTTTGTTTGTATTTATCGGCCTCCCTTCCTTCCTTTTTTCTTTTTTTCTTTTTTTCTTTTTTTTTTTTTTGGCATCCCTTTCTTGCACTCTTTTTAAATACCTATGGGCCTCCTCTATCGCACTCGTTCTTGCGCTCTTTGTTTTTATTTATTGGCCTCATCTTTGCGCTCGGTTTTTTTTTTTTTTGTCCGTCCCTCCTTCTACTCTTTTTTTTTTTTAGCAACTTTTTTTTTTTATCTGTGATTTTATCCCTCTTTGGTTCACATTGTCCACCCCTTTCATTTTCATCGAGTCATTTGAGTCCCATCCAATCCAACGTTACCACAAAACATTAACCCTTTTTTTTTCAATAGCTGCGGCGACTACGCATCCGGCACCAACCACACGCTCCCGACGTACGGGTACGCACGCATGTATTCTGGTGTGAACACGCACACGTTTGTGAAGCATATCACGAGTCAGAGGGTGACGAGGGAGGGGATGAATTTGTTGGGGGATACGGTGATGACTTTGGCGGAGGTGGAGGGGTTGGAGGCGCATAGGAATGCGGTTGCGATTCGGTTGAGGGATATTAGAAAGTAGGCTAGTTTATTTTAAGGGGTTTTTTTTTTTTTTTTTTTTTGGGAGGCGATTGTTGGGGAGGATGGAGTGGAAGGGGGGGGGCTGGATTGGGTTTTGGGGGAGGAGGCGGAGCGTGCCATTTTGTTTGTTTTGATGATAAGTTGGCGATATTTTGTGGGGGTTAGTCTGTGGTAACCGGTGTTGATTACTTTTTTTCTTTTGCTGTTTTTGTTGCTTGGTGGGTCATGACCACCTTTTTTTTTTTTTTTTTTTTTTCGCATGAGAGTTTTGTTGTTTTCCTTTATTGTTTTGTTGGTGGTGTGATGAGGTTGGTTTTTACCTTCTCCTTTTTTTTTGGTTTTTTTCGTAAAGAGACCTTTACTTGTTTTCCCTTTTACGGTCGCTGTTTTGTGATCGGAATTTTGTTCTTTGGTGGGTTTATCTCATCATCCTCTTTCTTCTTTTTTTTTTTTCGTAGAGAGACTTTTGCTTCAGAGGAAGGTTCCTTTTTTTGTCGTTTATAGTTGAGTTTACATTACCGCTTTTTCCTTTTTTTTTTCACAAAGAAGCTTTTGCGTATGGATAGGTTTCCTTTTTTTTTTTTTTGTGGCTGTTTTCTGGTGAGGACTTTGTTCCTTCACCTCATCCCCCTTTCTTTCCTTTTTTTTAGCAAAGAAACTGTTGCTTATGGATGGATTTCCTTTCTTTTTTTTTTATAGCCGTTACTTTACCTTGTCCCCCCCTTTTTCCCTCCAATTTTTTGTTTTGTTTAACCGGAAAAAAAAAAGGGGAACCAGTTCCCATCATTCATGCGTTTGGTGTTTTCGGTTTGTTTTTTATTCCTTTGCGTCGTCGTCAGCACCGTCTTTTTGATGTTTTGGGCCGTCTTTTCAGATTTTACATTGTTTCCCGTTTTGTTGTTGAGGTTGGGAGGGGGGTGTTTCGGCTTTTGGTCAAGTTTCATCAACCTTGAGATGTGGTTTTTTCATACATTAAAATCTTTTTTAAAAAAGTTGGGAAGCCGTCCACCTTTGTTTCATGGATGATTCTTCAGTCTGTGGGGTGGGGTTTGTGTTGTGCTGTTTTTGGGACACTTTCTGGACAGATTTTTAATTTTTGTTTTTCGTCAACGTACATCATAAACCAAAAAAAACCATCTTCATCGCGTTGACGGGGTTTCGTTCCTGAAGTGATCGACAGGTGCGTATGCAGCTCTGTTTACAATAAGACGCCAACATAAAATTTTAAAATAGCCACCCTCCCCCTCACACCATCCATGTTTCATATACACTCGTACATCCTAAAATAAATGAACCAACCCATACAAAAAAAACCCAACTCTTCTGTATGCCAATATATTATTACACTTTCACATGATGCCATCATCGCACCACCCCCGTCATCCCCCCACATGATCGTCATCATAAGAGGTTTTTATCAAAAAAACGTGGGGAAACATGAGCCAACCACCCCCTTCACAATCTCGAATTCAAAAGTACGCGTCCAAAACATGCTTACTGACGTTGAACCCAAAGAGGGAGATAAAGTAGAGAAGACCCGCGATGGAGATGGGTACAGGAATACAATAGTGTTTTTGAGGAAGGGGAGAGCTAGAGAAAAGTGAGATTCATGCATCAAAACTAAAAAGAAATAAAGAAAAAATCGCACGGAGAAAAAATAAAACGCGCAGAGAAAAACAAAGGATAAATGCATGAAAAACACTTACCACTATACCCAAATACGTGATATACATATAATAACTAACCGCAAACAAATACAACGTATTTCCAAAAAACAAACAAATCCAACTCGACTGCGTCACAATCCTTATAAAAAAAAACTGCAACACATATGTAATTAAAAACGCGGGAAAGAAACTATTGCAGTGAATGTCAAACGCGTACGCCCATTCCACCGATTGATCAGAAGAGTGGACGTGATGTTGGATAAGGAATCGGTTGGAAAAGAGCCTGAAATTCAATGAGACATATGTCATCGGGGGGAGGATGGATTTTACCATATTAATGTGGAAACGACGAAACCGACGACAAGGAAATCGACAATGACCATGTAGAGAATGTTTTTGAGGATGCCGCCAAAGCCTAGACCGTAGGCGATACCGTAGGCGATGGCCGCGACTAAACGTGATCGTAAGTCAATAAACGTTGAGAAAGTGAACGGAATGATAGAGAATGAATGATGTGGGTTATTTACTTGTAAGCAGTATGCTGAAGATGAGGAAAAAGGCAGGATCGTCTCTTGCCCATTGGTTTTTTGTTTCTGTGATATGGGAATAAAAACAGATATAGATGTTAATTTGAAGATATATCAAGTTTCCAAAGAGTAAGAACATAATAAAATCAAAGGCTTACGTTTATGATAGTATATATTCCGATACCTGCATCAACACAAAAACGTCAACGATGATGCACCCCCAAAACTCAGCGAAAGAAAGAAGAAAAAATCCGCCCCTCCATAAATTCTCAAGAACACTATACATACACTCTCCTAGGTGATATACACAAATACAACATCTGCCACAACGCATACTCAAAATCCATCTGCGGGATCTGCACCAATCTCCAAAAGAACTGCCCCATGTTCGAGTTCCCTGATCTCCTCAACTGACTCCGACGTTGCGCCCCTGCTACAGGTGTGTACCCGCTACTGGACGTTTGACGAGATGTGTGGGAAGCATTTGGTTAACGGATGAGACGGGGGTGGTGGAATGGGTGTGAAGTTGACCCTTCCTGATGGATGCCAAAGGAAGGGTGTATGAATGCAAGTCTTGTGTGACTGGACTATTCCACTTTGAATTTTTTGGCCTCCATAGGGGAGGACTGGAAGAACGTTGAATGAAAGAGCATGCAATACAGACAGAGATTACGGGGTGTTTTTCAACCGGAAAAAAACAACAGAAGGTGTGATGACGCATACAGAAGTGATTTGCAGAGGCAAAAGGGGTACAGATCAAGAATAGAACCACAATTTCAATGGAGGGACGAGGTATGAAAACTCCTGTTATTACTCGCCAGGCACAGAAATCGTCAAATCGATCAAATCAACATCACCCTTGATACTTAAATTCCTCTCGTTTGCAAGATGTAGAAGACAGATGAAGCAGAACGCGACAGATATGTCCTTTAAATCTTTCTCCTCGTACCGCGTATTGAGTGTACTAACCACATCCGTAAACTTATTCTGAAGCGGTGTCGGCTGCGAAAGAGAAGAAAATGTTATGAGAAACCGCTCCCGTTGAAAATGTTAATACCTGTGGTGTTTGAGACGGCCTAATGTTTGTCCAAAGATTTTCTTTCAGTCTTTTAACGTCAACCCTTTTCGGAGCTCGAGCGTAATGGATAAACGATGCTTTGATTTTCTTTGGCGCGTCCACAAGTTGGTCACCGTATGAGAATCGTACATGTCGGAACCCGCCAAGCATTAGGTGTAAATTCTTGATGTATGCTGTCATTGTACATATTTTCGTAAGGAATTTCATCACCGTCGTCATCATCACCATCATCAGGGACTGTCAATTGAGATGGATTAATTTCGATAGAGAATTCATCAGTTGACTTTACCAATGATCTCGGTTGGTGCATTAAAGATAACAGCGTCATTTGAATGTTGTGACCAAAATTGCTCGTCAACGACCACAGCTAGGAGAAAAGGATTCAGTTAAAATACGTGATGTTGTCTAAGCTGGCTTACTCTGCTTGTTAGGATCCAAGGAAGTTCCATTCTTTGACCGGAAAATCGGCTGTAAAAAAAAAAAGAGGTTAGAAGTAGAAAATAGGACTTTGGTCATGCCTTTCTGGTAGGCTGAAGAAAAAGTCTGAAGAAATCAGCCGATGAAAAATGCTCATCGTCGGGTAGCAGGTTCTTCATCGTCGCCCTCTCACTGGACTTTGGTAGCTTTAAAGATGCAGAGCTAGTAGCGAAAAGTTCCTTCTCCGTGACCTGCTGTGCAAAAAGATCCACCTTGACCCTTTCCTTCCTAGTCTTTGGCTTCTCAGAGGCAGCTTTGGCTTCAATACATTAAAATTTCGACCAAAAAATAGTACAGTTGACTCACTAATCTTCGGTCGTATAGGCTTCCAATATCCGGGACCAGCCCATGATCGTATCAGCGCAGTGTCGAAGTACGAGAAAGCACTATCGTCCCCATTTGTCATCTCCAACATACCACCACCATCCGCCATCGAGGCTCTACGATCGTAATAAGGAGCCTCCTCAGCAGGAGGCGGGGTGCCATCCTCTTCATCATCATCATTTTCCATCCCATCATTGAAAAACGGGTCATCGTGGTTAGATGCATTGTCCATATCGTCATTAAAGTCTACTTGGCTTTCGGAGGGTTCCTCGCTACCCCGTGTAAACATCTCAATATCAGGGATATCGCCGTTGAAGGAAAACTTGGAAAGTGAGGGGCACACTTCGCACGTCCAGATCTTGTTTAATGAGGGCATGAATTTGTCTAAAGCAAAACCCGTCAGCATCCTTCAAACCGAATGGCTAAATAACCTCGGAAAGACTGAATATTGATTTTTTGAGGTGGAGCGGAAGCTTCGGTTTCTGCATCCAGCGTTCCAACTTCAGCATCACTAGCGTCGAAAATGATCTTTCCGGTCTGAGACATGCTAAGGTGGTTCAATAAAAGACCGCTCGCACTTCCTTCATCAAAATCAGCAGACGTTTTCTTGAAGAGAGGGTCGACCATAAACTCGGTTTCAAAGCGCTTAACATTAAGGGAGGCGAAATCTTTTTCCAACGTCTCGCATGTTCGAGTGACCTGTGGGAAGCTAAATATAAAGCCTATAATGCGTATAGCCAGACCTTGCGCTTTGATGTTTGCTCTTTAGCTTGAGATTCATCCGCTCCTTCTTCGCTGTCACCTGATGCACCTGTTGTTTGTTGTGTTAGCAACTCATTCGTCAGCACTTCTCCCACCTCCTCGGTCAGCCAGGCCACTTAAGAGTTGCTTGGTCTCCGTATCCACAGAATCAACTCTGTACATGTAGATCTTGATACAGCCATCTAGAGTGCATGATGCCTTTTGAAAGTTGATGGCATCTCCATCTTTCAAGAAGCTCATGTCATGAAAGTAGTCAATCAATGCCAAATTCCATGTATTGGAGGCGGTGATTTTCTGTGAAAAGTCCATATGAGATAAACGATGCGCAAGGGAAGCGATCTCTGCTTGCTGTAAGGCACTTACGTTGTCCGCCGCTATTTTCATCCATTCTTCGAACGTTCGTTGTGAATCCATTTTTGTGTGTCCGAATGTGTCCAGAATTTGATTGTTCCTCACGAAATGCTGGGGGAAATGAAAGCTCAAGCCAGTGTTTATTTGCCCCATATGTATGTATATACAAAAGCAACCCGCCAGCAGGTTTCTTTACTTCTTCAATAAATTAAGTTGCGAATGGATATAGGTACAAAATCAATCATCTCTTTCATTCCAGTTCCTGACTCCTCGTTGTCGAAGCTCTGCCTTTCTTGCTAATGCTGGATCCAAAGGTTCTCCGGCGTTAAAAGCCGAGCGAGCACCTTTACCGGTATTCCTCACAGGTGATGTCGATTTGTATGGTTTTCTCGGTCCAGAACTCTCTGGTTTTGCAATTTGACTTTCGGTAGTTGTGATTTTTGTCTTGAGCGGAGCTGCGGGTTCTTGAACTGGAATCGGAGCAGCTATGGAAACGAAAAATATGTAAATATATTCAAATTGCAAATATAGCCTACTTTGACTTCCAGCATTTTTCGTCCGCACAGCCGGTTTTTGTGCAAAGTTCAGCATTGCCTTTGTTGAATTGCTAATTTCAATAACCTTGGCCCGTTCTCTAGATATGGTAACAATATCCTCCACCGCCTGCCGAAGTTTTGATCGTAGATTTTCATTTTCCTTTTTTGTCTCCTCAAGCTCTGATATAAGCGCAGTCGGGTTACCAAAGCCTGAACCTTCGCGCATAGGCTGAGAATAACCTTGCCCTTGTATCATGGAATCGATAATCTCTTGTTTCGTTTTAATGATGTCAGCCAAAGCCTTCATTTGTGCATTCGACGTTAATGCTTCGTTATAGTAGATATTTGAAAAGGCATCGTCATTTCTAATTTCTCCTTGATAGCCGGTCTGACCAGACTGCCCGAAAACACCCCATTTCCATCCTGTACTGACTTCTGGATGGTCTCCATATCTTCCCTCATTGCTCGTATTGTTCTCACCAAGTCCTCGTTCTGCATGCTTATTAGACATTGCAGAGTACATTAGCTATATTAACCTCTTTCTGCAAAAATTCGACAGTGTTGTGAAGTTCCGCAACGTTTCCCTCATGCTCTTCTGATTCACAATCAAAATTATATTAACATCACTGTAACTTACCTTGTATAATGTTCTAAAATGGCGAAAAATATTTTAGGTTAACAAACATTTCTAAATTATAAAAGAAAAATAGAACGAAACAAGGTCTAGACTAACCAAATTAGGGTACTGGGCTTGCAAGGATTCATTCTGATGCCTAATCAACTGCATAAAGTCAGCACTAAACTTCAAACAGGCTAATGACCTTTAACTCCGCGTCAAGTTTCTCCTTTTCCGAAATAAGAGATGAAATCAAGGCATTTGATTCTCGCTCTTTCTTTCTCTTAACCTCCTCCAGTTGCTCTTGAAATTGAATATCACCTAATAGGAGCGGAAAAAAAAAGTAAAATTAGACGTAATCTTTTTGCATCCGCAAGCAAAGTACACACGAGATGTTAGAGCATTCTGAAGCTTTTGCTCGTGGTCAATACGCCTTTTCAATTCATCTTTTATATCGCCAAATTCCAATCTTTGCCGCTCCAAAGCAGTTTGTAATTCATCAACCTGCCTCTCACGGATATCAAGGTCTGCTTGAAGCTGCGTAATCTACTTTTGTAAGCGAGATGCTAATTGCAGGTTCAAAATACCGAAGTATTATGCAGTTTAACTATTTTCGCCAATTCTTCACGATAAGCCTCGCTTCTCTGCCTCAATTCACTGTTGATATTATGAATCTAGCCATTTTAAATCTCCCACAGCATTGTTTATCTTTACTTCTAAGCTTTGTGACTCCATGATTTTGGAAACATCCGAGTCCTGTTTCGATATAACCGCTTTCAATTCCTCAATGTCTTTTTCCTTTGCTCTTATAAGTTGATCTAACGCAACAATTTCCTCTTCGTGAAGCTGTCGGTCGCATCGCGAGTTCGCAAGCAAATTCTCTAGCTCTACTTGAAGATGGGCAGAATTCTCAATGAAACAGGCCTTTTCTTTGGCATGATTCTGTAAATCAGCTTAATATTGCGCACAAACTTCTTACCGATTCCATTTCACTAAGCCTATTCAGCAAGGATTGTTTTTGCTCTTCATTCGATGAGATGGTTTTTTTCAAATCCGTCATAAGCTTTTTAAAGTCAGGACAAACACCGTAAACATAGACTACCATTCCGACTTGAGCCTCAAGCTCATTCACTCTCGAATTTGAATTCTTCTTTTGGTCGTTTAGTTCCCATATTTCCGTCTTCAACTTTTTCTCAGACTCGCTGTAGAGTGTTATTATTTTTTACGATTTGGGAATTTAAACCTGACGGAATTTAAGTCGGACTGTAAGGATTTGTTTTGCAACTCAAGTTTCGCCAATTTCTGCTCCCACTCGAATTCTTTCGCGGAATGGGCTTGCTGAATCTCTTGGACTGCGTTCTTCGACGATGAATAAAATGTGGAAATATAATTCTAAACCTCCTTTTCCAATCTCATTCTTCTGCATGTATCATGATGTTGTTTGTCTTGAGATTGAATAAGTAAAGTCAAAGAATTTATCTCATTTGCTCTATCGCTCAGTAGAATACGGAGCTCAGATATAATCGATTCTCTTTAGATAAAAGTTTAGAGCTCAAGAAATTCGTGTATTGTCGACTAACTTTTGGTTCAACTCAGTCTTGGTGCTCTCCACCAAAACATCGTATCGCTCAAGTTCAACATCTCTTTCCTCTAGCAGCTTGAGGTTGTATGTAAAATCCTCCTTTAACGCCTTCCAACATGCAGATGCCTCCTGTATGAAACCATCTTTCTCCTTAATCGTCGCCTCCAGCGACGCAAATAGGCCGCGGAGCTTCTCATCACGATCTTGGAAGACTGCCTCCAGTGTTACCACCATCCAGCTCTCACAGCATTCTCAATTGGAGATTCAAAAAATTTCAAACAACCTCTGTATTCTAATAGGAACAAGGGATGCAGCAGTTTCCAGGAGTCACTCCACCCATCAGCACCGCATTCCCAACAGAATTCGAAATCAGCGTCACTGACCAGCTGGTAACCGCTTTGCATGCACAGAATCAGTATGAGACTGAGGAGGAAGCTCAGAAAAGGTTTGGCGGAGATCGCGCGCGGATGTTGTATTTTAATAAACTTCATGTCAGAGAGGTCGTTCTGGGAAGGCTCGATAGTTTTTCAAAGACTTTGTGAAGAGCGTTAGTTTGAAGAGAAATCTTCCTGAATCTATTGCGGCAGAAAGTGGAGGAAAGATATTCACTTTTGGATCATATCGGTTAGGTGTTCACGGGAGAGGCAAGTTGTTGCCGTTGTGGCAGTTTCTTATTGAATACCAGGCAGTGATATAGATACTCTCTGCGTCGCTCCAAAGCACGTTCAAAGAGATGATTTTTTTTCAGATATGTATGAGATATTGAAGCAAAGGCCGGAAGTCACTGAAGTCGCTGTGAGGATTACTTTATTACATGATCTCACACTTATAGTGCGTGACGGAAGCCTTCGTGCCTGTGCTGAAGTTTGAGTTTATGGGCATACAAGTAACCTGGTATTGAAGGGCTAATGTTTCTAACGGTTTTAGATTGATCTTGTTTGTGCGAGGCTATCACTCCCGTCAATTCCAGATGATTTGGAGCTTGTTGATGATAATCTACTAAAAAATCTGGACGAACGTTGTGTTCGAAGTTTGAACGGTATATACTTAAGTTTTTCCGCATTAGTTGGATCGACATTATGACCCTGACGAATTTTTATAACGAAAAAGGATCCCGAGTCACGGACGAGATCTTAAGGCTAGTCCCCAACGTTTTTTCTTTTCGTACGGCACTTCGATGCATTAAATTGTGGGCGAAACAGCGAGCTATTTATTCCAACGTTATGGGATTTTTTGGTGGAGTCGCATGGGCTATCGTTGTTGCTCGTGTATGCCAACTTTATCCCAATGCCTCAGCTGGCGTTATCGTCAACAAGTTTTTCCATATAATGCTTAAATGGTATGCTAATAGCGTTTCTCTTAATATTCTAAAAAGTGTTTTTTTTTTTTTTTTTTTTTTTTTTTTTTTTAGGAACTGGCCTCAACCTGTTCTATTAAAGCCTATCGAGGAAGGCCCTCTTCAAGTCCGTGTATGGAATCCTCGAATTTATCCTCAAGACAAAGCGCATAGAATGCCTGTTATCACTCCTGCCTACCCTTCAATGTGCTCGACTCACAACGTGACGGCTTCAACACAATTTGTAACGACAGAAGAGTTTCGTCGGGGATCTGAAATAACGGAAAAAATCTTTTTGGGAGCTGCAACGTGGAACGATTTGTTTGAAAAGGACGATTTCTTCCACCGTTATAAGTATTATTTGCAAGTCATCGCATCAACAGATTCGGCGGAACGGCATTTAAGATGGTTTCAATTGTTTTCTCTTTTTTGTTTTGACTGGTTTTTCGAATTCTTCCTTAAAGGTCCGGCTTGGTGGAATCTCGATTGCGGCAACTTGTTGGCAAGCTCGAAAATGTCGAGAATCTTCAGACTGCTCACCCCTATATTAAGAGTTTCGAACGGAAATGTAAATGCAGAACGGAGAAGGAAGGAATTGATGCTGCGCACGGAATCTATCCCAAGGACGAACCTACAGAGGAGAATCCAGAGGATGGAGTCATTAAGACGGTCTACACGTCTACGTTTTACATTGGACTGCAAATTGCTCCTTTTACTGCCAATGCTCCCCGGAAGTTGGATCTTACTTGGCCGACTCAGGAATTTGTGAAGCTTGTGAAGATCTGGGAGCAATACGATCAATCGACTATGGGAATTGTTGTTCAGAACATCAAGAGGTTTTCTGTCTATATACTCAGCATGTAACTTACTTGGATAGTTCGACGTTGCCACCGGAGCTTGTTGCAGATAGAGATTCGACGAAAACCGCCAAGAAAAGGCCGAAGTCTTTGAGAGTATGGATACAGTCTGAGTTTTTTGATGAGTTCTGACTTGTTTTCATAGAATTCTGGGGGGCATGAAAGGGGCTCGAAAAGATTGAAATCGGAAGATGCTATCGATGTTGCTAGCGCTGCACCACCTACCGATGAAGTTTCACTTCCTATCGACACCCCTGTATTTGCTGCCACAGAGGAGGAGCAGGTCGAGACACCTATGGAATCGACAGACTCAGAGAAGTGGGACACTTTGCAAATTATCTCTAACTCGTCTCTAGGATTGATGAGATTCCTTCTCCGGACGCAAAAGCGGAGAGTCCAGTAGCCGCAAAGGATCCCTCTATTGCTCCTCATTATTCTGGCTTATCATCTAGTTTTGCACCTATGACTGGACAGAATATCAAGATTAAGTTAGGAGCGAGGCAACCTCTCACACAGGGATCAAATACGCGCTAGTGACGCGCAAGAGTTTGCTCTTGACTGACCTCTGCATCGTAGATTCGCATATGCATCTCCCCAATCCTCACGTCCACTTTTCACTTCTATTTTGTGTTTGTGTATTTCCATCCACCTTTCTTTTCCTTTTTTTTCTATTATTTTCTCTTCAGCTCCTCTTCTCTAGTTTGAACCTAGTATCCTCATTATTTCGAACGTAAACGCTATTGTCTTCCTTTTTCCCTACGTCGAGGAAGGCCAAGGTTTTATTTTTATTCTTCTCTCTTGGATCGCAAGGACTGTTATTCCTCTTTCACTGGACAAGGTCCTTTGCACTTGCTGGCAAGCCACAATACCGTATCAGTGGAAACTTGTTGGGCATTTGAGCATCTGGGCTTGTGGTGTGAGCGATTTAAGCGTTACATAATTTTTTTTTCTGTGAAGGATCGATGCCTTATCGAACCTTACCAGCAAACCCTTGTGTTGATATGCTCACGAAATTTATACCGAATAAAGGTCGTATCCAATTACATAAAATATCGTATTGACAGAATTTCTAAACAATGTGAACACTACAAGTCGAATCCCAACTTCAGTTAAAATGGAATTCCGTTTTGTAAGTTCTGGAACCGATCGTACATTCGACTGAGAAAAAACAAGGTGAGAAACTTTCAAATAAAAACTAGATCCTTACCTGAACTGATTTTCATGAGCAGCTTTTATCTGAGCCAACATGAAATCTGCTGCTTGTCTATCACTCTTTCCAGGTTGAAATTTATCACGCAACTTAGTGATAGTTTGCTCGCCCTTGAAGCATGGAAGACCTGAGTCGAGCATCAATCGAACCATCTCAACAATTTCCTCAGCATGAGGCCTTAAAGAAAAATGGGAGGCATGTTAAAGTTGAGACAAAAAGAAAATAATAAAAACCTGATCGCCAAGTAAGATCTCACAACCAGGTCCGAAAATAGCTTATATTCGGCCGTATTTGCATCTCCACCCATAATAGTAATCATTTCTGTCGTCAACTTGAACGGCGAAGCCTCAAACTCAATGCCACCAGGTGCGATGTCCAAGATGAAACCAAAATCTTTTAAAACGGTTAATTGTTTAAACTGATAGATATTGTACCGATATGAAGGATGTGGCCTTGATCATAACATGATGTTTCCATTGTGTCGGTCCTTGATGGAAACTATATACAAAATGACGGAATACGCAGCAAGACTCCGTATGAAGGCATCTTGGGCCTGATGAAATTAAATCCCTGCACCTTAACAAGAAGCTACCTTGCGGAATGCAAAACTGTCGGAAGTGCCATTTTTCAAGGAAGTAGCTGGATATAATTAGTTTAAGTAAAAATGCACGGGCATTACTTTGGCAGACTATTGACTTTCTCTCTTCCCATCATATCCCTCGAAATTGATTTTGGAATAACCTCAATAATGCCGCACTATGAAAACTTAGCATTAAGGAAATACAATAGATTCTCACCCCAGGATCCGTCGCGACGATTCGATAAGGGTAAAGATAAAGGTCCAACCCGGCGTTCGAGAAAATACCTTTACATATGCTAATCAACTGCAACGCCAAAATATCTTGTCGACAGTCATCGCCGACTTTAAAAAATAACAGACTGCCACATAGTGTCTACGCGGGCTGGTGGCAGCGACGCTCTCGCGTTTTTCTAGCTTCCCGTCTTCGGGAAGCTTTCTAATTTTGAACGTAGCCATAAACGGTGCCTGAGATGTGAAGTTAGCATCGCCTTAAACGTTAAAATCTACCTTGGCGTGACTCTGCAAAGGTCGACCAGAATCGTAATCGATGTCAACCACGATACTCTCTGGGTTACTAGGAAGATACACTCCAGCATCCACTTTAATCAACCTCATTTCTTCATCGATTTTTTTCTACGAAATTTAGCATAAACCCTCCAATATTTCAAACCTTTTTCTCAGCCTTGCTTTTTTGAATGAACGGCTTAAGTTTCCCGAAATACCCGTAACTTCACTGAAAAACTTGAATTCTCGCTCAAAGAAGGCTTGGTCTTCGCCTGAAAGCGCCGACACGATTTTGTCAATAATTCGATCTAACGCTGGTTTCAAGGTATCGGGCTGAACTGTTAGATTACGTGTGAAAATAAAGATTACAATCATCTTCTCCTCATGTTTTCCTTCTTTAACCATCTTAAACATATTCGCCTTCATATTCCAAATGATTTGATGCTACGAAGAAATTAGACTTCTTCAACAAACATTCCATACCGCAAAGAGTTGAGAGAACTTGGCTGCCTTCAAAATGAAAAGCTCGACGTAACCTATTAAATAAGAATCCAAAATATAGAATTTTCACCCACCAGCAGAATCATATCTTAAAGCCTGGACCAACTGCGGCACGTAAAAGAAAACTTGATCGATGGGGAAGTAATCCAAGACATAAACAGCATATTGAAGACACCAAGGCTGGAGCGGGGGTTTTGACGTCAAAATACTAACAGCCGTGACAGGCGGTATTGGTGCCCAATACATCAAGAACTACACCGTCAGTTGAGAATCAAAAAGAAATAGTACCCGAAGTTGATCGCTGTTCGCCTTTTCGCTAGAAATAAAACGACATGGCCGCATCAGGATCTTCCATAATATCCGTTGGGACACGAAATGGGGGATTTCACACTTGATGAATCGTGGAACCGTCTTGGAAGATTTAACGCGACTCTTGGGTTAACGTCCCAAGCAATCGGAAGCAATCGTTGGAATTTCAACTATAAAAATTTAGAGACTATTGGTGTTATACAGTCTTACTTCTCTCTCTTTCGCCAAAGACGGAGAATCAGGCATACGATCCGAAAGTGGGTTGATCCATATAGCAGATCTCGTCATCTCGCTTTCCAACAGCAAAACAAGAAGCGCTACAACATCTAATCCATCGACTACACAAAGTAAGTAACTATGTTTGCAATTGGAGCATACCTTTCTTTCCGTTTGTAAATGGAGACTTCACGCAAAGCTTTACAAAGGAAATCAGCTGATGGAACCTTCTTTTCGACTTTGTACGGCTTTATCGCGTTGTAAAGTACGATACCCAGCTAGGACTCTCATCCGACTTCAAAAGCCTTATAATTGTTAAGCTAGTAAACATGGATACTCTTACGTTGGGGCCAAAGTAAACCAATCCAACCCAAGTTTAACCACCTTCGCAAACAAAAGATAAGCCGTAGGATCGCCCAACGCATCCAATTCCTCCGAAACTTGAACGCCGAGCGTCGCCAACAAGAACACGGTTTCCCTCAACATCGGATGACTACTGTTATCGAAAGTCAGTCTACAAAGTTCTACTAAAGAGACACTCACGATAACTTTGGAATTGCATCCAACGCCAAATGCATGAACTTCGCAAACAACCTTGTATACTCCTTGCTCCTTAACAACAACTCCCTATACTTTCGTCTCAAAAACTTGAGCCATTTGAAATGCACCAAACAAGCCTCAGAATTTTTTTTCAGCTTTTCTGACGGCGCATATGTAAGCTTCCCCATCAGCGGATTGTGGATCTAATAAAGAATCAGCCCTATCCAATTCGGAATTTTTCTCACGTTGCTTCACCCTCGTATAGCCCCTTTTTATCCAATATGGTGCGCTCCCAAATCGCAAAAGTTCCATAAAAGTGCCCCAGCAAGTTCAGGTCTTGACGAAATAATCCATTCCATATCGGAATCGTTGTAGCAAGGATCCACAGAAAACACCTGGAACGGTGCTCGACAAGTCAAGTGAAACAATTCTTCGTCAACCTAAGGCAAAACGTAAACATAATCATATTAAGCTGATCAACAACCTTTGTAAGACATGACGATAGCAGCAGCACCGCGATACAAAATCGGGTACGCCGTGCTCACAAAAACATTGGGGTCGGTTATAGAAAAATATCGATTTCAGCTCATTCTTCAATATCGTATTGACATAATCCGACTTTAATGGTGCACTCATAGGGCCTACAATTTTTTCAGCAAGGTGAAGGGGAAAAAAAATGAAAACATTAGCTTACCATTAAACGCATTCACGGCTCGATGCAACCCCCGAATCTCTCCAATGTAATTTGCTCTCACACTCAACGATTTTACAACATCACTCGCAACACCTTCAAAAACCATCAACACGGAAATTGACAGCATTCAAACCTTCATTCAAGCAAAATTTACTCATGAATTCAGTAATACACGCTTCTTCAAAGATGAATAACTCCGGATGATTGAGTTGCAAGTCTGCAAGATATGCCTTTTAAATATCAATATATACTCTCCAGAAGGTCGAAAATACCTGCAAAAGCGACGACGTCTCCCCCGCTGACCGTTCAAGCGCCATAGTAATTACCTCAAACGCAACTTTTTCAAAATCCTTAAACGTCGCCTCCCTATCGGCATCATCCGTAAAAGCAAAGTCAAATCCAAGTCGACTTTTTAACAACGCCTTTTACAATAAATCAGCCTTTTGAAGAAACATAACACGCTTTAAACCTTTTTAGATGCATCCTCAAAATTAGTCGCATCCAGAAACTGCACAAAATCCAACATCATAAACACCATCTTCCGATCCCACAACATCCCAGGAACAGCTGCCATGAGACGTTTTAAAGATCTCGCGGAGAAGGAACGGACTTTAGCGAGCCGGTACCCGGATCCTTCGATAAGAGCTTCGATACTTTTTCTCACGGATGATTTCAGAAGTTGCTTTCCTCGCAGATAAATAGTGGTGACCTAACAAACAGTCAAAACAAACTAATGGCGTTTTTCACCTCGTCTACAATGAGTTCAAGGAATGGGTATATATCGCTGTTATAGTATCGTTCATCGCGGAGATACAAAAGACAATGTGCAAGTGAAGACCTCGATACCCTCAAGCTCTCGACATGATAAATAGCCAACAAGAAAACCACAGAATTGTTCGAAAGGCTCCTCGAATCAATCGCTTTGCCGTTGAATGCAGTTGAGAGATTATTCCTCGCTTTCGTGAATGTCTTTTTACGTATATTAAATCTTTGTTTTGTGGACAAACTACATACCTGCTCCACAAACTTTGCCCGTAAAATCGAATTTGAATTTAAATCCGCCTCCAAATTCCGGCGATCCTTGGACAGCAACAACGTGGGTGTACGTAAAGCCACAGATTTTAGAACGGGCAGCCATTCACTTGGCCATCCAGTTCCAGGTTTATAAATAGACATGACAGCATACAACCAGAAACTCCGGAATTGACTTGTCAACTCATCGGAGAAGATGATGTCCGTTGGAAATGTTTCGGATTCACAGGCTTCCGCAATATTCTTCCCGAGATCTAATAATTCAGGCTGAGATGACGCGTCCTATAATAATGAATTTCTCTGACAATATCGATTGATCACCTTTTCAGCATGCGCTGCTCCGCGTTCCAAAAATACTGTGAGGAGTTTATCCAAATACGCATCAATAAGCGCAGAGTTTTTCGCCAGCATTGGTCCAATCTAAAGGTATGAGAGAGAAAAAAAAGAGGTAAAATCTCACCTGATTTAATTTTGCGTTCTTTGTATGACTGACCAACGAGAATACTTCCCGAAATACATCAGCATCACAAGACATAGCGATTGTTCCAAGACTATTCCATATCCCGTTTTTCGTGACCAAATCAGGAATTTCGTTCAAACTTTTGATCATTGCTGGGATTACAACTTCGATAAGCTAGGATGGAATTTAATATGTCATTTATGTCAACAAATAAGTACTTGTGAGCTTTTTAAGACAGGAGCCATGGCTTTGATAGCCGTGGTGCAATTTGCAGAAACCTTTGCGGTTCCACCACGTTGTGCGCTGCTGCTTAAATGGTTTGTGACAGTGTAGAGGCATGACTTGACACAGCCAGATGAAGACGATTTCTAACATTATGAAGAAGCATAGACCAAATAAACAAAAGTTTGGTCAGATAATGATTAATAAAGTATTCTGCACCTTTAAACATTTCGCGAGGATATCAGCTTGGCAGTTTCTGATAACCGCACACAACGTGTCCTCCCCTTCAGCCTGCAAAATTGCAGGCGGCTCCAAGATCAGCTCGGTGACTTTGGATGTGACGTTAATCGCGAGTTCTGGGTTGCTATATATCTTTAAACACACAATCATATTCATCTCCTTACTTTTTTGCCAAAACAGCAAGCGCCTCTGTCGTTGTCAGAATAACTTCACAGTTTAGTATATCAAGATAGTGAGGGTCGTAAGATTTCAGAAATTCGAAGACTAGGGCAATCGTAAAGGTTTGGTCGTGTTCATACAGAATGGATGAGTACACGTAAGATTGCTACAAATTTAAATTAGTGAACAAAGCCTCAGCAAAACACAACAGGGCAGAATTGAAGAGATTATACTCACCACGCAAACGTGATAAAAGGTGACATGAGTTTCGGCTTCCAATGATTCAAAAGCATCATGAAGAATCTGAGGCCACCGTTCCACAGTACACAGCGTCCTGACGGCGACAATAAGCTTCTCAAATTTGGCATCATAAATTCCAGATTCAGCGGGGCGACCGGCAATAAGATCCGTCCACAGCATCTCCGCATTCGAGCCTCCAAAATCAACCGCTTCCGAATCAAGCAAGCTCGCTAGCATGTTTCGAGCAATTTTAAAGATCTCGACGGCAACATTTACAATAGACCTGTGAGAGGCGTTTTCTGCTGAGACGTGGGAGGTCGTGGCTGTATCCCCCGGATGCAGCGATTCGGTCTTAGCGGTTACTTTTTTGAAGGGTAGGGCGACAATTTTGGTCAAGAAGGATTCTAAGAGAGCAAGTTGATCCGAAGTGTGAATGAAGGGTGAGGATCCGGCAAGAGCTCCGGCCAGACCAGTCAAGCAAGCTCGGCTTCCGCTTTTTGTGGATGCTTAAGATCAAATTACAGTGTTAGATATACAACGATATTTCTGATGATAAACAACAATCTGACTACCTTCCTCAAGAGCAATGTTCACCAACGACGTCATCCACGACCACATGGAACGCAATATGGGCTCTCTAACATCCGGGAAGCTTTCGGCAACTTTCAGCAGCCTTGATCCAATCTCAAATGAAAACGACTCGTAATGTTCAGGATCTTTAATTTCAAAGACATTATGTAAACAAATAAAGTCCTAAAAGGCATTGGATAAAGAACACAATCGCACCTTCTTCGCCAAAAAACCCAATATCACTCGTGTTTTTGGCCATTTCTGGAAACTTGTCCAGTTCATTCAAACATACTGAGACCAGGTGATCCCGATATGCTCCTTTTGATGCCAAAACATAGTCGAGGAGACCAACAAGCCCGAGTTGGTGGGAAGAGTCCTGAAGTAAAGAAAAAAAAACAAGTGAGTCGATTATATTTCAAATTCGAAAAGAAGGTGATGTGCTAAAACTTTCTTCCAAATAAAAACGAATGGCTCATCAAAACCGCAATTATATGGAATAAGAGAACGGTGGTCTTACGTGAACGATCAATGAAGGAAGATCGGCCGTGTCCATGTTAACCTTTAGAAAAGATCCGCCGAGCCCCATAGTAATGTTCAGATCCGGACAGAATACATCGACGAGCGAAGGAAGTTGTTCCTGGGTGAGTGGTGATGACGATGCAGCGACAGCGATCGCGGCATCTGCGAAGATATCCAGCAAGTACCCATCTTTGGTTTGATTGTAAAACATGCTTCCAATACTATGCTAAAAACAGCGAGATTTTAAAATCAGATAATCGCTTCAGGGCAGTTAACCCCGTATCGCAGGGTCTAAGAGCTCTCCGGGGATTGAGGGTATCTCGTCTGGACGCTGCTTTTCTTGATACTGGCAATGCTCTTTAAGTAGATGTGATGGTTACACAAGTTGGATGCAAGGTTTTGAGATCATTCGTGTTCTGGATGGGATGAATGGTGTTGAGGGCCACCCTCCTTTGCTTCAGCAACAAATCAATCCCATCATCATAAATGGATGTAAAAGGAAACTGGGAATAGTTTGTTGCGGATGTTGTTCATGGTATCTCTTACTGTGGGAATAACGCTGCAGAATATCAAATATCAATAAAACTGGCTCAAATACATAACCACACAATTACGTTATTGTTAAACACCTTAGATATCTTAGTAAACTGAAAATTGAATGTCCCTCATTTCACCAATGCTCTGCAAACGTGTGGTCAGCCATGATGATGGGTTCCACTTTCACGAACTCTGAATTTCTGAATGATGTCTGACAAGTCCGTCAAGTGGTTGTCAGGTTTGGATGTTGAGGGAATACACTTGGAACTGACGATATCTTCACAAAGATATTGAGAAATCCTGCCTCATCACCAACTTTAAAAAGAGAGGATGGCAGCGAGGAACAGAAGGTGACTATTGTTGATTGATGATTTGTTTTGACGAGAATACGAACGTATCATCTGAACCTTCTATCCAAACAGAGGATTGGAATTTCTACTGGGCTGGTGAGGATAATTGATCCTCTTACAGTTGATAAGAAAATGACTGAATTTATCGTTTAAAGGTGTTAATAACTTTCGAAGCATCACAAGCTTGGAATCTGGATATAGGCTAGCAGACAACCAGTAAGCACCTTACTTAGTTATTGAATGCATTAACAATTCAAAAGAATCATCAACCACTTTCCAAATCATCTTGAACTGACCAAAAAGGATTTGATGGTGAAAAACATAAAGCGATATCGAAAGGAAGTTGAAAAGTCGAACCTTTTACAGAATGAACCAAAGTACAAGTATATAGGTTCGCTCCTTTTCAAAATGCATTAATATCTGATTGATTTTTGTTTAAAATTCAGACTTTCTGCCAACAACTTATACCCTGCCCGGAGATTACAATCTATTTGCGGAAGGTTTCCATTATTACACAGAAAGACCCCCTTGCTGACAATGATGCAGAATTTCGAAAGTGTCCCTCAAACGTGTGGATTATGAAGCCCACAGACAAGGCCAGGGGCATTGGAATTTTTATTATCAACAAACTTCATCAAATCAAAAAATGGTCGAGGGATAACAAAATGCAGCAGTATGTGCTAAACTTTGTTGTTAAAAAAGCATGTGAACTGATATTGAGGATAGATGGTCATACGCGAATTGCAAAGACACCTATGTCGTGTCTCGGTACATTGAGAATCCTTTACTTATAGGTGGGAAGAAGTTCGACTTGAGATTATAGTACGTTCTCTTGGGTTGCACATGCTTACTTCGACCTCTTCCGTAAATAATTCGTAACTCTTATCATATTCTACTATTCCTATAGCGTACTTGTAACTTCATGGCGGCCCCTGGTTGCATACAAATACAATCAGGTAACTTGCTGCAATTAAAGTGAAAAACCACTTCTAACGTAGGCATCATCAGGGCTTTAGTCGTTTCTGTGCCGTAAAATACACATCCGACGTCGGAGACCTCGACAATAGCTTCATGCACCTGACAAATGTCTCCATCCAAAAATATGGGGTAACGGATAACCATATACTGTTTATAACGTTCATCAGGAAGATTACAACGAAACTAACGGCGGGAAATGGACGCTCAAAAATCTTCTTTTATACCTATCCGCTACGCGCGGAAAAACAAGTCACAAATAGGCTCATTGATGATATTGATTCAATCTTTGTGCATTCGTTAAAGGCCGTGCAACAACTCATGACAAATGATCGTCATTGCTTTGAATGTTATGGGTATGATATTATTGTGGATGCAGATATGAGACCTTGGCTTGTCGAGGTTAATGCGTCGCCTTCGCTTACGGCCACGACACATAGTGATAGGGTGATGAAGGTTTTCCGTAGATTCGACTATGGAACTAACACTGGATAGCATAATCTCATCAATGATATTCTCAGTATCGTCATTCCTGATGACTTTCCAGAGTAAGTGTTAATCTGTTTTTGCTGAGATTCATCCCATTTTTCTTTAACGATCTTATTGCCGCGTTGTCCGAAAGACACTAATTATTTAAAACTCTGCATTCTCTTCATATACTTTATACCACTAGTATCAAACCTGGAAAAGGTGGCGTTGCAACGGGGAAAGAAAAGAAAGATTTTGGAGGATTCACACCGCTTCAGTAAGATTCCTTCTCCTATTTTTATTCTAAACGTTTGATTATTTTTTATCAGGATTGAGGAGCCACCTGTCGTCGAGCGTCCGAGAACCGCTAGACCGTCGACATCAAGACAACCAGCACCTCCAACAATGGCGCAGCAACAAGCTGCGGCGGCGACGAATTCTGCAGGTGGAGGTGGTGGAATGGCGGGATCTGTAGCTGCGAAATGAATGCTGCACCATCTTCTTCCCCACTCGTTTCTCGTTACAAATATTATATAGGTCGGAGATTGAAACCCAAGAAATTTTTTGAGAAAATAAAACTTCTGGAGAGGACAGAACTGTTTTCTAACAAAAAAGTTGAATACTTTTGTGCAAAGAAAGATGCATCAAGCAATGTCCTCTCAGGATACCGCACTCGACTTCGTCATTTACATAATGATGATTATTATCGTGATCCTCCTTGTGGCCGGAGTGGTCACCGACCTGACCAGACCCAGTGTCCCTGCAGCTGTAGCCGGCAAGTCAAGCAAAGCATCAAAGAAGCGAAGTAAGCCTCCTTAGCCTCCTCTTAATCAGTATCGCATTGCTTCTTTTGCTAAACATCTTTCATCAATTACAGACAGCCGTCATCTCAAGCATTCTGTTAGTTCTAAGATCCTGGCTGCCAAAACCACAGAACCTGCCCAGACTCTCATCGTTGAACATTGCGACACAGTCAACCTCGTCCAACCCGCAAGCAAAGTACCCAGCATTTTTTCCGATGCCTTCACCGTCTTCTTGTGGTTATACGACAGGGTTATGATTTCTTTTGCCATTGCCTTTGCCATCCAGTACTTCCTTTCTATTAATGCCAAACCCACCGCAACTTATTTGACCATCTCTTCCAATCCTCACTGGACTTCGACCATTATGGTACTGGATGACTACTGCTGCACAAGCACCTTGGAATGTGTGCCCAACTATATCTGTATGGAAATTAAGGAGAATCATGTTTTCAAGTCTGGAGATGAGTTTTATGGAAGCTTGTTGAGGACGAGTCAGCCTCCAACAGCCCTGACATTTACTTGCTTACCAGTACCAATTGTTCGTTGGAAAGCCCCTCCCAATTATTGCTTGAGGATGTGCCTAAAATTTCGGAGGTCCACAAGCCTTTGCTAACGCTACACTGATGTTTGGAAACACCGCTACTGTCTTCAACTTGGTTTCGCGCACTTCTGTACGCCCCATTATCACAAACAATGCAGCCCCGCCGTCTCACATCCCGCCCCCAAAATTATCTCGTCCTGCAAGCATTTACACTACCGTTGAGACCGCTTCAAACTACGTCAAGGACTCTCTAGTATCTCTGTTTTACTACGTCTTGTACCCCGTCAACCTTTTCGCAAGGGACAACGAAGTCGAGATCGTAAAGGTTTGTTGTTTCGCTTATTTCAATACTTACGCTGTTAGCCAAATGAGTCAAAACAGTCCATCTTTTCCTTGAAATATGCATATGAGTCCGCACAATCTCTATATCGCACCATCAGCTTGTACTCAACAACGCATATCTTGCCTATGCACTCAAAGACGGTACCCCCACAAACCCAATCTTCTCAAACCCAAACCACCACAACCACATCAACCCCCACGCATGCCACACCAGACGACCAAATCATTAATCACAGACTCAACTTTAATTCTATCTGGGAGTATGGATGTACCGCGGTTTTCCAGATGCTCACCCCATACCTTCCCAACAACATCAAGGAAGATAATTCTGAGAAGCTTGAATACCGTCCCGTCACCATCAACCCGACATCTACAATTTACATGCCTTTCCCGCAAAGAACGGGCTCAACTCGCACCTACACTCCCCGACTCTACATCAACACCGCAGCAAAACCATTTTCAATCACAGCCAAACCATCTCCAACCATCACTAAACCGTCACCATCCACAAAATCTACTCCAAAAAAGGAGCTTAATCAAGAACGTGGTTTCACATCAACCTGGTTCGACGGGACCATTGGCACTCTTCAAAGATTCTTTTTCTCCAACCCGCCCAAAAATGATTTAACTAAACCCACTCAAACACGGATCTACCGTACTGTCATCAACCCTACATCCACCATCCTCATCCCACTCACACATGAGTCGGATTACAAGCATGTTCGCACTCGTTTTAATCTCATGACCGCTACTTTATCCACATCTAAAACCCGTCTCCCGAGCCACTTAAATCAAAGAGTGAAAGCTGGTGGACGAGACTTTTTGGACCTGATGAGCCGCCGAGAGTGTATTATCAACCTATTTGAGGAAACATTGCAATTGGGAGGTTTTATGGGAGATACCATATGAAGACTTGTATATTTTGGAGTGTGCGATCAAGTATTGGTTTTAGGCAGACCGCGTGAATTTTTTATTTAGGAGTTCGGAAAGTGTGCTTTAAGACATCAGTGTGAAGTTTTGGTGGGAATGTCTTGTTTGTATATTATCATTGACGTTAATAGCTGCCCTTTGTTGAATCTCTTTTTTTTTGTGTGTTGAATAAACAATAAACATTTTATTTATCAGTCTTCGTTTTGCCTTTGTTTGAGAGTACTTTTGAAGTAGCAAGTAAACAGAACAGCATCAACCTTTTACATTTGATTGGTCGTTAACATCATGTATTAGCTTTGACTTCACATCTAATCCTTCTGTTAAAGAGAATAAAAGGATTTGTCTCAGTTAACGTTTAATGAAAACAACATAACAATTCAGGCAATGGAAATGGGAATATCATATATTAAATATCTTCCCAGTAAAACAAAAGGCGAAAAAGAACAGATGAAACATGCTTGAAAATCCGGCAAAAACTCAAAGATCCAGGAAAAATGGAACGACAAAAAACATCAATAACAATAGCGAAAAGCAAATGATATATTCTCAAAACACACTACGAAATGCAGGACCAGATGAAAAAGGCCACAAAAAAAAAGAATCCCAACAAATAAACACGGAATGACACGATAAGCGTCGGGGGAATAAAAAAAAATGCATAACTCAAAAAACAAGAACAGAACACGCGTCAAAAAACTTCAAAACGCAAAATTGGCAAAACCAAATACTTGAGAAGAGAAAAACGGGGGGAATAAAATCTCTGTACACATCACAACAAACAACAATTCAACCTTTCCTCAAACCCTCCAACTCCTCCAAAATCCTCTTATTACTCATCCTCAACCTATTCACCTCAAACTGCAGACTCGTCTGCTTTCCTGTCCAACACCACTCATCACATCCTCCTCTTCATCCTCCATCGCTCCCAACCCACCACCCCACCTTTAACGCTCACCCGCAGGTACAAAAACCTCCCACTAACAGCACTCTGCGACCCCCCAACAGCGCCAGGGAACACCGCTACCACAGCAGGAATACGACCAAAGGCGGTATTCAGCGTCACATCAACGCTAACGGGATCAGAGGAAACAGGTGTGGAAGTCTTGAACGAAACATCCATATGGTCCTTGGCAGCCTTCAACGCCCGTCTCACATCCTCTTTTCCATCCTCAACAACCTCGAAAAAGCTACGTCCCTCAACCCTTCCCAACACCCCACGCCCACCAGCAACATGCAGTACAAGACCCTCAGGAGACAATTTCGCCCAACCCACCGCATCCTTCTCCACAAGATCCTTCATCAACAGCGTCGAATGCACACGCTCCCTCAACGACAACACAAAACATTTCGTACGTTTCCTGTTGCGCATCTCATACTTCAACCCAGTAGCCTCCACCCAGATATACCCCGAATGCTTCCGTCTAAACCGGTACGACACCGAGATGCGTTCCCCCAACGCCGCCGTCTTCAGATCCCGCATCAACGAGATCAGATCACCAGGGTGACAGAACTTTGAGACGTTTCGACCAATCAACTCGCCGCTCTCGAATTCTAGGATATCGCGAGCAGCGTTTGGGGAGGCGTAGAGAAGGATCCCACGAGATGAGAGGATGTGGATCACGTCGGGAGAGTTTTGGATGAGATGGTATGGGGAGAGGAGGTGATCGTCAACATGGGGTTTGAGTTCAACGAGATGGTGTGGGGGATGGGTGGAGGTTGGGGGGAAGTGGAGTTCGGTGAGAGTCACGGTGCCAGAGATGGCGTGGGCTGTTGTGGCGATGGCACCCCAGGGAATGGCGGCTTCTGGGACGCCGTTGCGACGGGCTGTGGTGGGGTGTTGAGTCGGGTTCGGAGACGAATGGGTTGGTGAGGGAGGGTGGATGGCGGGGGACGGGGAGCGAGTAGGTTCGGATTTAGTTTCTTTGAGAATGGTTTCCTTTGAGGGAATCTCAGGTGTGCGGATAGGGAGACGGTATAGTTCAAAGGCGGAAGGGGGGAGACCTAAACCATTGGAAGATGCTGCTATTGACGCAACACTCTCTGATTTAGATACTCTCCGTTTCCGAGGTGCGGAGACGTCGTCGTCTAATTTACGTTTCCTAATGTCAACGACAGGTTCGTCGTGGTCTTCCATGTCCTCATCCTCGTCTTCACGCTCACTGTCGTCCGACTCCTCTTCTTCACTCTCGCTCTCAACAGGAACGATCTTGGTACCAAACAACATGACATCCTCCGACCCATTAGGTGAGATGGGCGACACGTCTCCGCGAACGGGTGGGGTGGGTTTAACGACACACGAAGCAGGTGGTGACAACACCCCCATGGGAGTTGGTACGACGGGTGCTTCCATATCAAACAAGGTGAAGCTCATATCATCGAGATCAACGGGAAAGTCGTTTCCCATGAACGTGGTGTCAAAGAAATTCCTGGACGCATGAGGGGGTGGACTTGGAGTGAAGTTTTCCTTGTCGGTGGTTGCGACAGGTGATGGGGTGTCGCTCATGTTTGGGTGATCAAGGGTGGATGTTGGGGAGGAAGTGGATGCTGGAGGAAAGAGGAGGGCGGTGGGGTCTGTGAACGAGTCGGATTGGGAGGAGTTGGAGAGTAAGGAGAAGAGGTCGGGGAAGGACATGGAGGGGGAGGAGGTTGAGAGAGATTGATGAGAGGTAGAGGTGGGAAAGGTTGGGGGAGGGAGTTGTGGGAGGGAGAAGGGTTTTATGTCACCGCTTGAGGGGAGGAGGGATGAAATTGGGAGCGGGTGGTTTGGATTTGGGTCGACGGAAGAGGAGGTCATGGTGGAGGTAAGAGGTGAAGGTGCAGCTGTCGACGAAGCCGCAGACATCGCTTGATCGATCAAAAAGTTGCCTTCTAATATAAAGGTGTATTAACAATCAACGCGACTTTACCATAAAAATAAAACGACCACAGAAAGCAAAAACATGGAAAGAAAACACACCTTCAAGCCTCCCCAAAATAGCTTTCGACTGTAACATCAAATCCACTTGAAACCCAACGAAGAACTTGACCCGTCTCCGTCCTCCATTCTCGGAGTCATCTTCACTTGCCTCATCCAACACGGGGATGACAGTGATCAGGTTGACAAAAGGCTCTCCACCTTTCTTGTAGTTGATATTGACAAACTGGCACTCTTGATGGTCGTCAATGCTGCGCTTGAGTTGATACACGATGGAGTTGTCGACGTATTTGCGTTCAGCTCCACGTTCAACGATGCCATCGGGTGCTGGATAGAAAAGGAGAATCGAAATTAGTTGTTTGAAGAAAAAATTACAAATGGAATATAAAAACAAAACAAAACAATAACTCACATTGCAAAAATCTGCAGTTTAACCCCACAATCTCATCCGAGGTGTAGCCAGTCAACCTCTCAAAACTCTCTGAACAGTACACGATGGGCAAATCATACCTCCTCGCATCCACCACCAAAAAGCTCGAGCTCCATATCCACAGGCCCCAAATCAATCTTTGGGTCATTCCGTGTCCGCACTTTGGTGAGGATATCAAGCATGTCGAACCCGCTATTACTGTACATGCCGTAGAAGGGGGTACAGGACGTGTTACGGATGGAGACGCAGTAAGAGAAGGGGATGGAGCGTGTGGCCAGGAAGTGGAGGAGCTGGCGCGACGGTCGGGTTGGTTTAGGGGACGTTTTGGTGCTGAGGCTGCCATCAGATTGAGAAACTGTTGCTGCTGGTGTTGATGCTGTTGCTGTTGCTGGATGAGTGCTCTTGCGGCGGCGGCTGTAGCGTTGATGGAGTTTGAGGAATGGGTGGCCGGGGCCCGACTGATGGGGAATGGGGTCAATAGGGACGAAAGAACGCCAATATTAACGCCAGAGAGCGGGTTTGTGTTGACGGTGTTGTTGTTGCTGTTTGTGTGAGGGTGCTGAGGAAAGAGATTGTGGTGGCGAAAGGAATGGTTGGAGCCGTTGATGTTATCCGCACTTAAGGCGGCTGAAGTCAATGCGGCCATTTTTTGTGGTCAACAAAGTCGTCTCCCTTTGATGATGATGATAGGTACAGTGATGATAGCTGTCGAGGCTACTCCGGATGGTCCCAAGCAGCAAGAAGGGTGGCAAAAGGCTTGCTTTTTTTGTTATTTGTTGTCCTTCTCAGCCCTCTGCTAACTATGTGCGCTTAGCAGCACAATGGTGAAGAGGATAACAAAAGAAAAGTGGGTCTTGTAGATTCGTGTAGACGAAAAAGCTTTGGCCAACAGGAAGAAGATCAAAAGACAGGGAAGGGTGGTGGTTACAGAGGAAAAGGATGGGAGGTGGCGTTGGTGATGATGGAGGTGATTAAGGTGTGCAGAATGGTTACAGTGCGACTACGTCAGATGCGCCTCTGTTCGGGAGTCCCTATAGCGTTGCGAAGAGTGGGAAATAGAGTACTCCAGCGGTGACCGTCTCCACCTGTCCGTTGCTCTGGTGGTGAATGTGCTGAAGAGTAGGTAGAGTGGGGAAAGTTACGAAGTATAAGTGTACGAGCAAGGAAGAAAAAAATAAAAAGGATAAAAGCGCACACCAGTTTTCTCTTATTCGAAAAACCACAAATTCTAAAAAATTTCATATGAAAAAAGAAATAAAAAGAATTAATAATAAAAAATAAAAATAAAAAATAGTTAGAGAGGAGGAGGAAGCGAAGGAGGGCCGGGGAGAGGAGGTTTAAAAAGGAAACTGAATTATCATTGGCGGGGCCATTCACTCAGCGAGTTTGATTCCTTCAGATAAAGAAAGCGGAAAAAAAAATGTATTTCATTATTAATTAATTAACAGCGGATGATTTTGTTACTCATGTTTTTTGTTTTTTTTAGTTTTTATTTTATTTACTTATTAACAAATTAAACTCTTGTCTCCCCCCCCCTTCGGTCCACATCACCCAAAGAGTAAAAAAACAAACTAATAATATCATTAAATAAAATTTTCTTCGATCCCTCGATCCACTGTTACACATATATGTTTTATTTTTTTTTCAATGAAAAGTGTTCCGAGCCTTAAATGAGGGCAATGGCTTCAATGATCGTCTTTACTTGCAGCTACATGCGGTAAATCGCACAAACATTTCGTGCGTCGATGTGGTAATATAAAAGATACTTGTCCATCGCCTTCATCGGCATTTTAGCGACTCTCTGCAATCGGCTTTTTTATTCCAAATATTTACGAATTACGATATCGCTTAAGATTTCCATAACTGTCTCTATGAGCATATGTAGAAGAGTGGAAGTTAAACACAAGATCGACCACTACGGATTGCACGAATGCGACAGGGCGAAACAATCCTTTGACGCTCATAGCTACCATAATGGCATCAATCCACACCTTTTCATCAATTATCTTATGTAAACCTTTCTGAGTAGATTTTTATAAATTATACAGCTATTTGATGAGGCTCAGTAAGTTGTGCTCGACTGTTCGTACTTTATGTCATCATCTCCAGCTGTCGTTGAATGTAATAAAAAAAAGGCCAGTGGTCCAGCGGCATCAACAAGGTGGTGTCCACCAACCAACTGCCTGATCTGAGATGGATACCAGTAGCAATATCCATAGCAATGATTCGCGGGGAAATCCTCTCCTATTTCCATCACAGATAATTACAGATTCGGCATAAGTTGGTTTTTCGATAATTACCCTTTGGGATCACAGGGAAACGGACTGATCGCACGTGTGGTTTATGTGGCGATAAAAAACAGTTTGAGGTGATCTTCACTTCCGGAGCACATCGGAAATTCACGGAATATGATATAATATTTATTTAATGTGCCGATTCTTCTCTTTTTTTCTTTTGTTTTATTTAAATTAAATTTTACAGGGGTGTGGGGCGTTGTTGTGAGTTGTGAGTGACGTGATCATAAATATCTCTGTGTAACTGGATCGAAGTGGATCGGTGTTTGCTTTCCTTATTAACCTTTCAAACTTCGGCTCCTTTATTTAGCCTTTTACGGCGCCTGCGCCACTCATCAACAAACAGCTCATTTAATAATAACTAAAAAACCATAAAAAAAAATCCTTTTCACACTAAACTCTCAACACCATGCGTCTACAACGATGCAGCAGAGATGGGAGAGGGAGAGGCTTCACAGTAAGTTCCCTCATGGGAGAATCATCAGCAGAGTGGAAATTGAATGGATTGACGAGGAGCTTACATATTAAAACTTTATACCGGCGCCATTAAAAAACTGTACGGATTAAATATGAGGGGGTGGGGGGGGAGTCAATTATGTCAATTACCCCGTTGGAGGAAACATCTGTCCTCACTCCTCGCAAGGCAACTTGCAACCGTCGTTTGGATAAAAAAAGAATAAACTTTTCAACGGATACCGCGATTTCGCCATTGAAGCGTGGTATGTACTAGACCAAAATACGTAAAACTTAGCATAGGTAATATAACGTCAAAAAAAAAAAATTCCAACCGCGTACGTCAGTGGCTCCCATCGATAACTCACCTTCTTAAATACGTGATTTTTACACTTCTAGTAATATGCTTATGAGAGGACAAGTCAAGGTACCGTCATCAGAGTCATAGTAGTTACACGCCCCCCGTATTTTTTTATTCTTCGACATCAGCTGGTCGAGACATGTTGACGCCTGTGGACGCGGTTTCGGCAAAGTTGATAATGGTTCACTATGGGAAAGTGACCTAAGACGCAAAATGTATTGATTTCGGTAAAAGCTACTCACGCGAAAACGATATTCTGTTGATTCGGGTGTACTTGTGGATAATCTTCACCCGCTCAAAGACGTTTTTAGTGAAAAGGGAGAAACTAGCAGGAAAATGATACCGCGGGGGAGGATACACAGGAGTTTATTAGGGAATATAAGACTTTGTTGAAAGCTGATAAAAGATTCTATAATGAAAGCCAAAGCATGGCGTGATGCTTATGAGGGTAGTGTTTCCAAGGATTCTATCAGCTAAGAGACACCTTCGAGGGGGCTGATATTATGATGACACTACATTATTTTTTAGTACAAATAAAACATATTTCCTAAGTTCCCCGATCATACGGCGGCTCTAAAGCTGAAAAAACAAACGAGGAAACTATTTCTTTTATGGAATATAACAAAAATGGCTCGACGCGTTACTTGAACGTCGAGGAACTTGGGTGACAGAAAGGCACGTACATCAAGTCGGGTTGGCTTAAACATATTGATTCAAGAAATATAATGTATCTTTCCCCCATTCCGTGCTTGCCGGATACAACGGGTTTGACGCTTGCATTAGAATACCTATATGAAGCTATTAACCGCGAAAGAAAAAATACCCTTTAAACGTATTTGATGGTACGCAAACTTGATTACTTTACTGTGTCCAAGCGTGCATGACGTGGGCGAAAAAGTACAACTTTCAGTCATGTTGCCGAGCCACGCTGTATTGATTTCATGCTTGGATTTACTAATTTCGTACTGCAATGGATAATATGTCTCCAGTGCGTATATCATTGTATTCAAAGGTGGTTTAAAGATAAAAACCATGAATGTTTAAACCAAATATAGTCCTTCCTGCGTCAAGCCCTAAAAAAGCGTTGACTCGGCGTTTAACGGAATCTTCACGCCAGTGAGATAAAATGAGGAGGGAGATTCTTATATGAAAGTAAATCGCTCACAAAAAATGAATGTGTTGAGGAGGTAAAAATGAAAAAGGAAACGTGCTTTATCGCCTAAAAATATTCGAGCTCATGCACAAAACCGCGATTCAGCAAAATTCCAATAAAGAAAACAATTTCAAAGTGAAAAGAGAAAAGACAAAGGCTTCGATAGCGTTTACATGGCAACAATACCAGTATACGAAGCGTACACAAGATACCCTCCATTAAGGTCTTCAGAGCATCTCAAATGCACATGATCCAAATGCGTATACGTCAAACAATCCATCATCTCAACCTTCAAATGCGGAGAGAAAAAACACTGATGTGACGCGTGATTAAACGATTCAAACCGATCCGATTGTTGAAGCGGCGTCACGTCAACCTTAAACCTCATCATCTTCCTTTCAGGATCTTTCATCCTCACACCCCATCGCGCCGCATCAGGAGCATTCACAAACTTCTTCCACAGATATCCCTCCGCTCCATCGTGCTCATGCACACGACATGCTCGACAGGATTCAGGTTTGCTCTTCTCAAAACTAGCCTCCTCAGTGACAGCAAGCTGGTACCGTGAAAAATCAAACACCATGTCATTGGCGTTGCGTGAAAGTGGGGATTCGTCATCCAAATTCCAAATCCCAGCAACGCCGTCATTAGGGCAATCCTCGTATTCTAGAAAAACGGAATCGTCATCCATGGGTTCGTGTGGATAAAAGACAAGGGTCCTCCGTTGGCAATGACATGCTTGCATGAGGTGGTGAACTTCTCCGATTCGACAGAATTCTCGTTTACCACTGTTCAGAGATGTCACGGATTGAAGATATGACGTCGGGTCTTGTAGACTGTGGGAAGTACTTCTCTTCATCTCATATTCTGACAGAAAATATGGGAGTCGAGCAAACGCTTTACGAGCAAAGTCATTGTCATAATCATTAACTTTTCTTGAAGATCCTCCAACATTCGATTGCGGTGGCATCTGGTAAGAGTCCGAGAAATCTCTTTCGTCGCCATCGTCCATATCGCTATCGTGATCTTCAGTGTCTTTGACCAAATCGAATTCTTCATCATCTGCCTCTGACTTGGAAGGGTGTGTAACTCGGTTGTAAAAGTTATCCAAGTAGCCCTCTCCCACAAATTGTGAACCAAAGCGGTACGTCATGTAGGTTCTATCAACGCTTGCGTGGAAGTCTCCTTGGGGATTTCTCTAATAATTTGAGAAAGACGGATATTAATGGAACGGACAATCAAAAGAGGAAGATGTTTAAAAAAATCAAAAAACCAACCTTAGCTGCATCCTGTTGCTTCACCTTAAACAAAGCTCCAAAGCAAGGTGTCTGATGGAAAACAGACAGCAATACGTCCTTCATATCAACCGCTACCGCCTCCTGCGTGACAGGATTGTACGAGACCGTATACACATCACTATCATTCGTGTGCCCTAATCTGAAAAAGGCGATAACAGCAGCGACCCTACAGCAACCTTCAATATTGTTCTTGAAAAATTCGGCACTGGGGAACCTGAGCATCGAGCATGGACCATAGTGTGTGCGCCATTCTGGAATTTCGAGCCATTCAATGCTAGATAAGTCCTTGGATTCTTCTGTGCGTCGTAGGTTCTTGTGGGAGAGTTGATACGCTTCCAGGAGCCATAGAAGAGAGGGGAATGCTAGAACAATCTTCTGAATGTCCACTTCTTTGAGAAAGAGGCCGATGCGAGGGAGAAGCTCTGAGGGAAGGCTTTTTTTAAAATATGATGTGCAGACTGTTAGAACATTCACAGCATACGCTTCCATGAGAATTAAAGTGCACCTTACCGATTAAGTCTGCATGGCAGTTTTTTCACATTTTTGGAAAGCGCGAGAACCTTAGGATAGGAATATCTGATGGACAAACTTCGTTCATACAGCTCTCCCGCCTTTGCAGCATTTCCTTTGAGCTCTTGAGTTTGCGCTTCCCGAAAATACGTAAGACAGGCCTGATAATCTTCTGTCTCCGCCTCGCTAATAACAAAACCCTTCCATTCTTTCTCTCTCCGGACCATCACATCCATGCGCAAGATAGCGCGAAGCGGGTTGACGCCATCGTTCGCGACCTTTGGCGTGAGAGGCGTCCCTTCGTGTAAAAGATTTTGACTAAACACCACAGCCGACCCTCGACGTGGTTTTACGGAAACACAATCATACCCATTTTGAAGTCCTCCAAGATGTTGCATCTCCTCGTCCACCGTCAATCCTTTCAAACTGGATACGTTTTCAAGCGTGGTAGGGTCTTTTGGAAAGTAAAACTTTGTCTCGCCACCATCGAAATCGTCGGTAAGGTACACTACAACCGACAGAAGAGATCTGCGATCAGCGTGTGGGCAGTACTGTGCATCCACGTGAGGTGCAAATAGTCCGTCTTTTTCAGTAAAGAGGTTGATCCGGAGAGCGGCATTGGTGCCATCAAGACTCCAGCTGCCCGTCGAAACGCCGAAACCAAGGGGTGTTGTTGAGAGGCCGGCTTGATCCACCGTAGTAGTGATGATGTTTTGAATACGATCCCAGATGAGAGTTGAGAGTTTCTCGTCGATGGCGAGGAGGCGTGAGCCTCGCCGCTTTGACTCTTCATATCTTCCTTTCATGGAAACGAACGATGATGGGTCGTTCAAGCCTACAATCTATGACGGATATGTAAAAAAGATACAACAAGATCATAGGGATTTAAATAAACTGTTCCTTACCTGTTCACACTCTTGGGAAGACAGAACATTGTCCAGCTGCATAAGCACGAGTCCATGACGGTTTTCAACAAAACGGATACTTGACACTGCGGGATTGGAGTCGTCGGGAGTTGGCAGAAGATCAGCAGAGACTGGATTATCCCTAGTGCGGAGAAATCCATCGGCCGCGAGGTATTGGGATCTGGAGGCCGTCCTCAGCGTCATAGAGCTGAGTCCACAGAACTTGTGTTGAATTATGACGCGGTTTTGGCAAAGTTGATAAAGTAGCGGCAGCTGTTACTTTGCATGCGGAAGGCTACACGAAACAAAAGTCCAGAGGACGTCTTGGATATACTTTCACCCTTGAAAACCTTATGTGATCGTCTGGGCCAACAGAGGACCTCGGAAGTGTGCATCGCGGGGGTGTCTTTCAACTTTTTTGGGCTGATTCACCATATCTTTTGAAGGAAATGTATTTACTAGAGATATGAGGAGAAACAAGGGACAATACACATTTTATCCTGTTGTTTTATATGTAGGTGTTTACAAAAGGTTAATTATCTGCTACAATCCAAAGGGCTCTTGTGGGATAACGCTCGGGTAGCAATGCACTGCAGCCGCCAGTGTTGAGACAAACCCAGAGTACGTGCAGTGCTTCAAACGTTTAACAACCAACGTCCACGGAGTACTTGCGATCTTACATGGACGGGACAGGGACGCGGCAGACGCTCACATCCTCCTCGCCACTTGGAAGAAACGAGGGATGAGACACACTTTTTTGGGTGGATCAGCAGCACCAGCACAACATTTCAAAAATTGTTGGAGGCTGCAAGGAAGACAAAATAATTGTTTGTTTTGGTTTGCAGCAAAAGAACACCTCTCACATCCACTTGGACAGCAGCTTACCAACTCTCCAGCGATGCCTCGGTCATCGCCCAAACCGGCGACTGCACTCTCGCCAACTGCAAATTCATTGCGTCAGACCCGCAGAAGAAATGCGGGGAAGGAAGGACCCGCGCAGGGCAATGTGAACTACAGGTCGGGCTTGGGAAAGACCGTACCCACCGGCTATCACTCCCCCGCCTCATCCTCCTCATCCTCCTCGTGCACCATATTACCGTCTCCAACGCCGTCGTTATCCCCTGATATGATCCGCGCGCCTACTAAGAAGATGACGGAGTCCTTCGTTCGGCCACCACCGTCCTTGTCACCGCTTGTCAAGAACACCTCGGGGGCGGAGTCTGACAGTGAGGTCACCCTTAAAGACGCCTCCTCCGTTGCGTCATCCTCAGACTCTTCGTCGGGCGTTGCTTCTGTCAATAGAAAGAGACGCTCGTGCAGAGGCTCAGCAGCGAAGGGTAAGGCCCCTGCCGTTGTCCCCTACCAGACTTCGCCTCCCAGCAAGAGGCAAGGCAAGACTGGGTTGAGCTCATCTTCCATGTCTTCTTCGCCGTCAATGGCTTTTGATGCACATGTATATGACATGGCTCGTGTGGGTTCTCCGCCAGCAAAGAGGGGACGCAGCGGAATGGCGTCCGCCCCCCGCTCCATCTGTTCCAACGTTCTATTCCGCCTCCCCCATCATCTCCCGAATGTATGTGACTCCAATCCCTGGTAGCAACGTCCGGGTTAGCGTAAAGTGCATCGACGGGTTCCCCCAAATGAGGGAAAGGTCGTCACAGCGCAAATGGCAAGAGGGTATGATCCAGAACTCTGGAATTTATAACGTGCCCAAGGTAACTTTAAACTTTCATTTATGTCTTAATTGCTTTCGCAACCCTTATCAAAAGTAACCGAAAATTGTTTATGCCGTGCTTTAGGACCTTTTGGATGAGGACGGAGACGTGGTGTTCAGCTCGAGCGACGATGAAACATTGTACTCGGCCGACTTTAGCGGGAGTTATGCTTCTCCTGAGATCAAGAACATCGTTGCGGACGGCAAATTCCCCAACTCGGAGCCAACCATCATGGATAAGGTCTATGAGGAGCTCTTCGGGCACGAGCTTCATGATTCGCCTCCCCGCAGTGCCTCCGACGACTTCCAATTTGTGGCTGACGGCTCCAGCGGTTGCTCTCCCTTTGACGTTTCTGACGCCTCTGGTTGGTATGGCTTCAACGCGTACCAGAGCAGGGGCTTTTAGAAATAGTTGAGACTCGACCTTTAAAGACATGAAATTCTCGAAACACCTACAGCAGCAGAAGAATGACCAACATTTTAAGACCAAAACAGAACTATAAGAAAGAAAGTTACAACGAACGACAAAGCTAAAGAAAACCATGAACGCCATTAAGCGAAAACCTTCGAGATATCTGAGTATGGCTCGATGAACGAGCATTGCAAGCATGAGACCTTCTATTACTTCCCTAACCTCCGCGGACTTATATTCACTACCTCCCCATACACTTCACATTCACAGTCCGCAACAAAACCATTCCTACTTCCAACATCTTCTTTATCCCTAACGAATCTTCTCACTTGATATGGGTGTATAAGGCGCCGACATTTCGTCGCCGTTCAATTCCCTACGCGCCTTCCCCACCCCCAAATTCCTTCCATCATCTTCATAAACTGAAGACCAAACTTACCCTTGGACAAAACTCAATGCCTAACCATCGACTACTCCCATCCGGCTGCATATTGCCAAACCCTTTCCCAAATGCTACCTACACCCATGGGTCTTCCTCTCTCCCCCCCAGCCCTCTAATGTCACAACGCTCTAATCTACCTCCTCCTTTATGTCGACACTACCGCAGAGTAACAAACCACTCTCACCTCACCCTACCCTTCCTTTCAGCTCTCTTCCAACAACGGATATTTTGCATACCTTTTTTGGTGTATTTACACGTACCATCTGAACGTCGCGAACGTTCTTTAGTCGGCTAGTCCACTTTTGATAGATGGGACACGGAATTGTGAATCATCTCGGTAAGCCCTTTTTCCTGTTTTTTCATTAATTTACCATAGATCATCGCTAATTATGTATGATGTAACGCTAGGCATTGACTCTGAATTTGAACGAACATTACACGGCTTCACTTCTCTCTCTGTCGGAGATTACGAAGGACAGATTCTTGCGGGAACTCGCCTTTCCTTCTCTTGAGACACTTGGGGATAGCCTGTGTGATTGTAGTGTTCAATGTACCATCAGAAGGTTGCAAACGTCGCTAGTCGTCGAACGCATCATTCAAGTAGATATGGGACGCTCTTTGGATATTTTTCAGAGTAAGGGCAAATAAGTTGGCCTGTCTAATGTATTTTCTATCAGGTCAGGCGGATACTAGCAAAGAGACCGCGCCAAAATATCTAGCTGGTTATCTGTGATGTAGCGCTAGGCATCGACTCTGTGTTTTGGACGAACATTACACTGCTTCACGTCTCTCTCTGTCAGAGATTACGGAATGACAGATTCTTGTCGCCTTTCCTTCTCTTGAGACTCTTGGTGATAGTCTGTGTGATTGTAGTGTTCAATGTACCATCAGAAGGTTGCAAACGTCGCTAGTCGTTGAATGCTCCATTCAAGTAGATATGGGACGCTCTTTGGATATTTTTCAGAGTAAGAGCAAATTAGTTGGCCTGTCTAACGTATTTTCTATCAGGTCAGGCGGATACTAGCAAAGAGTAAAGCGCCAAGATGCCTACTGCTACCGTCTATGCGCGGCTTATATGTGTAAAGCGTACGTGCCCATAATTAAGGATGTGCAACTCCATGCCTCTCGTGAAGGAACATACTGCTGCTCTACGCTATCCAGTGAAAGCACGTCTTACTGCTCAAAGCCCTATGCCCTCCCTACCGGAATACGAATGACAGATTCTCGATTGAACTCACCTTATACATTCTTAAGGCTGTTATTTTTTTGATTGCGGTTGTCGCTTTGAATGTACCATCTGAACGCTGCAAAACGTCGCTAGTCGTCAAATGCATCATTCTAGTCGATGGGACGCAAATTGGATCGTTTTCAAGGTAGCAGCTTTTCTAAACTTTGAGATGTTTACTGGTTATGGCTAATACTTACTTTTTCTTTTTTACCAAACAGGCACAAGCAGGGATTAACGGATGCGGCTTATTTGCTTGAAGTATACGTCGATGCACGTGTGTGATATTACTGCTCCACTCGGATTGATGAAGGAGCATACTGCTGTTTTGAGCCTATATGTCAGTCTTGTCGGATTACGAAATGACAGATTTTCGTGTGAACAGGCCTTCTATTTAAGGGTGTGGATTGCTTAGTATGGTTGCCTTTGAATGTACCATTTGAACGTTGCAGACGTCGGTAGTCGCTGGATGCATCATTCGAGTCGATGGGACACGAATTAAATAGAACTCAAGGTAGGAGAAGTTTTTCTCGGTCTCGTAAATTGTTTATGGGCTTGGCTAATACCTCTTTTTCTTTCATGTCAGGCAGGCACTAGCAAGGAGCAAGAGCGAAAGATATCGAGTGATGCGGTTTATGTGTATGAACTTCCGTTGATGCACGTGTCGACCGTTAAGCATGTGTGAAGATCTTTGATGACGCAAGCGAAGATTTCTTGAATATTTGACTTTCGTACGTATGGAACGCGTAAGCTTTCATGTATCGAGTGTCGACCATAAGGCATGCCTGAAGATCCTTTATGACGCAAACGTAGACTTATTGAATTGGGATTACGTACGTGAGGAACGTGTGTAAAATTCCACTTTTATATGCATGTAAGGAACGCTGGGAATGTGTTAAGTATGCATTTTGAACGTGCTGAACATTAAGCTATGTGATATATGCTTATTGGAGAGGAAAGTCGGGAACGGTAGCCGGAAGCACATGAGGAGCGTCGAACATTCGCCTTAAGCTATGCGATATATGCAAATTGGAGAGGAACCTCGGGAGCGGTAGTTGGACAAACGTCAGGAGCGTCGAACAGTCACAAAGTATCGTTTTTGAACGCACGAGAAGAACTTTGACGGTATGATGTATGTTGAACGTATGTTTGGGATGGGATGATTCTCGCAGGATGTGTACGCATGCGACGTGGATATGGATGAAGACTTGTGGGGTTTTAGCGGTTTAGGTTTACGTCACAGCCGGTGGCGACGACGATGGTTGACGGGGAATCTGAAATCGTATTTTCCGAATGTTCGCTTGAGCATCAAAGCGAAGGTATAGGGGACGCTTAATGATGAAAGAGACGCCAGAAGAATTGCCGCGATGGCATGTATGGATAGCATCAACTAGCTCAATGATGTATGCTCCCGATGTCGGAAGAAAGTGTATTCCATGGATCTTATGGAGGGATTCACATAAAACGCTCGAGCTCCATTCGTAGCAGCAATATTGAGCTAGCAGTTTGATTTCGTTCTGGAGGTCATTTAAGTTTGGCTTTCTCTCGCAGGAAGGATGAGATTGTGAAATTAATATGGATGAAGCCTTGGAGGAAGCTTGGTTTGGGATTCTACGACAATAGTTTGTGATGAAGACGTCGTGGATTGGAAAGGTGGTTGAAAATTAAAGTTTACTTTTTCCTCGACATCTTGAAAAAGCCATGAAGACAAGATTATCGGTGGTTCTTAAGGACACGGATATTCTTGACTTTATGCATCGCCTTTACGGAGTCCCACTGACTTAACCCGTTGATATACTCAGCTGCTTATCGTTGCGCAATAATGAAGGGAAAGTTTTCTTTTGTTCGTATAAAGAACCTTCCTGCAGCTATTGTAATGAGAGTCACTCTCTTTCCTTGGAGCTATGGTAATTTGAGGTGAATATTTGAGGATGATGTGGAGCTAAAATGATGGTGGGCTCGATGTGGATCTAGGATGTGGCGCTGGAACGGCCGTTATCGTAGTAGTAGCGGGTTGGATGTGGATTGGGGTGATGTATTGATGCTCGGATTGAGCGGCTTTAAGGCTTTTACTACAGAAATGGTTGCGGTGACGATGGGAAAAAAAAGGGAGTTGGAATTCTACAATGAATGCTGAACTCTTACAACGACGCCACATATCTTCGCAATCATCGAGCAAACTAAGAGATTTTTATGAATCGCATGCTTGAAGACTTTGCAGCGATGGCAAAACGTGGTGATTATTTGGCTAAAACGGTCGACAGTATCTTTCACGAATGGTTCAAACTTGGTCACTAAATATTGAATGGTCTATCTGCAGTTACTGGTTGTTTCTTTGATTTTCATGTATTTTTGGGGATTTTTTTTTTTTTTTTTTGGAGGATAAAGCTTTCTCAACATTCCATTTTATTTTTTATGTTTTGGTTGGAAATGTTATACTCTTGAATTATGTGTTTGGTTTGGGCTCCGTGTTTGTTTTTCTAATTGTGCAGTGTTCCATCATGTTACGAAATTCTCTAAATCATAGCGACTTGAAACAATCTTCCTCTATGCACACATCTTAGAGCTAGTATGCTGTTTGCAGTCTCTGCTCATATGCAGAGACTTTGCGACATTTCGACGTGTTGTCATCTGCACGCTTTTCTAACCGCAAAACAGATCCTACACGGTTGAGGCAAGTTTCTTTTGGGGGAAAGAAAAAGCAAGAAAACGTAAATGAAGGCAGAACATATCTTTTTAGCCCACGCTGCAAGGAGTGGGCACCTTCATGTAGTTAAAAACTTTTGTGAAGTCTGAACAAAGTGTCCAATTACCAAGAATGCTTGCGCATGACGAGGTTTTGGACTATTTCACAAGGTTTGCAATAATTAACATAAGCGAATCCGATGCTATCTTCTTTTTTTTTGATTCCAACCGCGTGGAAGACTCGGTATTTTGTACAAAATGAGGGCGGACGAGGTTTTGTACTGAAATATATAGAATAAATAGTAAGGTGGCTAAAGAAGGATAAAAGGGAAAAAGGAACAGTGGCTCATTGTCGAAATAAGGCGAGCACATGTAGCGCATCGACAATAGTAAAATGAATAAACAAGAAATATTAAAAGTGAAAAAAAGAAAAGACCCACAAAGGCTTTGAAAGCGTTTAAATAGCAACAATACCAGTATACGAAGGTACACAAGAACCCTCCATTAAGGTCTTCAGAGCATCTCAAATGCACATGATCCAAATGCGTATACGTCAAACAATCCATCATGTCAATCTTCAAATGCGGAAAGTAATAACACTGATGTGACGCGTGATTAAACGATTCAAACCGATCCGATTGTTGAAGCGGCGTCACGTCAACCTTAAACCTCATAATCTTCCTTTCAGGATCCTTCATCCTCACACCCCAGTCCGCCCATCAGGGGCATTCACAAGTTCTTCCAAGATATCCTCCGCTCATCGTGGTACCCACTCGACATGCTCGACAGGATTCGGGTTCGATTTTCTCGAAACTCTCCTCCTCAGTGACATCAAGCTGGTACCGTGAGAAATCAAACACCATATCATTCGCAGTCCGTGAAAGGGGTAATGATATTAAGTCGCCACGCACCCTTAACGCCGTCATCAGGGTAATCCTTGTACTCTAGATTTCTGGAATCGTCTCCCGTGGTTTCCCCTGGATAAAACACACGGGTGTTGTTTTGGCAGTGACAGCTTCCACGCGGTGGTGGACTTCTCCGATGCGACAGAATTCTCGTTTACCGTTCTTCACGGATAAAACGGAATGGAGGTATGATGTTGGGTCTTGGGGATGTTCGGAAGTGTCTCATCCATTAAATATTCCGTCCGATAGGGGAGTCGGAAAAGCCTTGCGAGCAAACTTTGGATTGCACACATTTCCGCCTCTTGTAGAATTACCAACACCAAATGGTTCCGTTGCGGTGGCATCTGATAAGCATCTGACTCTCTTTTCAATCTGATTGTCCATATTGCCACTGGCATCGTCGATATCTTTGTCTGATTCGCCTTCATTGACCGCATCGTCATTGGAATCGTCAGTGGAATCTTCTGAATCCGTTTCTTCATCATCTGATTTCTTGGTTTTTGACTTGGTCGGTGAAGGAGCTAGTGGGATATGGCATGTTACTCGGTTGTAAAAGTTATCCAAGTACCTTCCCCACAAATTGTGAACCAAAGCGGTACGTCATGTAGGTTCTATCAACGCTTGCGTGGAAGTCGCTTCGGGGTTTCTCTATATTTCGAGAAAGACAAGTGTTATAGGAAAGGACAATCAAAAAAGGAAGCTGTTTAAAAAAATCAACCAAACCAACCTTAGCTGCATCCTGTTGCTTCACCTTAAACAAAGCCCAAAGCAAGGTGTTTGATGGAAAACAGACAGCAAAACATCCTTCATATCGACCGCTACCGCCTCCTGCGTGACAGGATTATAAGAGACCGTATACACATCACTATCATTCGTGTGCCCTAATCTGAAAAAGGCGATAACGGCAGCGACCCTACAGCAACCTTCAACATTGTTCTTGAAAAATTCGGCACTGGGGAACCTGAGCATCGAGCATGGACCATAGTGGGCGCTCCATTCTGGAATTTCGAGCCACTCGATGCTCGATAATTCCTTGGATTCTTCTGTGCGTCGTAGGTTCTTGCGGGAGAGTTGATACGCTTCCAGGAGCCATAAAAGAGAGGGGAATGCTAGAACAATCTTCTGAATGTCCACTTCTTTGAGGAAGAGGCCGATGCGAGGGAGAAGCTCTGAGGGAAGCCTATTTGAAAACATGATGTGCAGACTATTAGAACATTACAGCATACGCTTCCATGAGAATTAAAGTGCACCTTACCGATTAAGTCTGCATGGCAGTTTTTTCACATTTTTGGAAAGTGCGAGAACCTTAGGATAGGAATATCTGATGGACAAACTTCGTTCATACAGCTCTCCCGCCTTTGCAGCATTTCCTTGAGCTCTTGAGTTTGCGCTTCCCGAAAATACGTAAGACAGGCCTGATAATCTTCTGTCTCCGCCTCGCTAATAACAAAACCCTTCCATTCTTTCTCTCTCCGAACCATCACATCCATGCGCAAGATAGCGCGAAGCGGGTTGACGCCATCGTTCGCGACCTTTGGGGTGAGAGGCGTCCCTTCATGTAAAAGATTTTGACTAAACACCACAGCCGACCCTCGACGTGGTTTCACGGAAACGCAATCATACCCATTCTGAAGTCCTCCAAGATGCTGAATCTCCTCGTCCACCGTCAATCCTTTCAAATTGGATACTTTTCAAGCGTGGTCGGGTCTTTTGGAAAGTAAAACTTTGTCTCGCCACCATCGAAATCGTCGGTAAGGTACACTACAACCGACAGAAGAGATCTGCGATCAGCGTGTGGGCAGTACTGTGCATCCACGTGAGGCGCAAATAGTCCGTCTTTTTCAGTAAAGAGGTTGATCCGGAGAGCAGAATTAGTGCCATCAAGACTCCAGCTGCCCGTCGAAACGCCGAAACCAAGGGGTGTTGTTGAGGGCCGGCTTGATCACCGTAGTAGTGATGATGTCTTGAATACGATCCCAGATGAGAGTTGAGAGTTTCTCGTCGATGGCGAGAAGACGTGAGCCTCGCCGCTTTGACTCTTCATATCTTCCTTTCATGGAAACGAACGATGATGGGTCGTTCAAGCCTACAATCTATGACGGATATGTAAACAGGATATATCAAGATCATAGGGATTTCTGTTGCCTACCTGTTCACACTCTTGGAAGACAGAACATTGTCCAGCTGCATAAGCACGAGTCCATGACGGTTTTCAACAGAACGGATACTTGACACTGCGGGATTTGAGTCGTCGGGAGTTGGCAGAAGATCAGCAGAGACTGGATTATCCCTAGTGCGGAGAAAGCCATCGGCCGCGAGGTATTGGGATCTTGAGGCCGTCCTGAGTGTCATAACGTCTGGCTTGACAGGAATTAGCTCTGGGACAAACTCTTGTTGCCCTTGTTTTTGTGTGGCAACCCAAAGGGAGACGGTGCGGTTTCAGGCAAAGTCGATAAAGGGGGTGAAGTTAAACATCATGCGCCAAAGACATTGCCTATGTCGGTGAAGTCACTTACGCGTGTGGCCTCGGATGTGGCCTCGGATGTCATCCTCCTGAACATCTATCTATTCATGAGGTCCTCTGGCCAACAGACCGTCGGCAGCATTGCCGGAGTGTCTGCAAACTATTATTTGCCTGCAAGCCACACATCCCGTTATTGAAGAGGGACTAGAAACGCATAAGAAACAATAGCTTTTAGAGTTTTTGCTGGAAAAGGATAATGTGTTAAAGCTCAACGAGTCTAAATCACATTCTGCACCGGATATATCTTTATCCCCTTTGAGCTAAAAAACAAAACAGTCCACGCTGTGCCCCACCACGTTGGACTTCGTCGAATGCAACCTGTTTGAAATACTGCATACCGGGATTTTTTTTTTTTTGAATATTGAAGTCTTCTCAACATTATTTTTAAGGTTCTGGTTGGAATTGTTATACTCTTGAATTAAATATATGTTTGGTTTGGGCACCCTGTTTGTTTTTTAGTTGTGCTGGGTTCCATCATGTCTCGACATTCTCTAAATCATAGCGACTTGAAACAATCTTCCTCTATGCACACAATCTTAGAGCTAAGTACGCTGTTTGCAGTCGCTGTTCATGTGCAGAGACTTTGCGTTATTTCGACGTGTTGTCACCTACACTCTTTTCTAACCGCAGAACATATTCTTGAATAAGCTTTAGCCCACGTCGCTGCTTGGCATGACGACCGTTTGCAATAAATTGACATCAGCGAATCCGATGCTATCACCCTATGACATTGTGAGACTTCTTTTCTATTCTGGAAACTTAAAATCTCGCGTTTTTAATGGCGTGGAAGACTCGGTATTTTGTACAAAATGAGGCGGAAGAGTGTGAAACTACGGCCTCCTACCACGTATCCGAAGATATGGTAGGAGTTTCGATAGGACTAGGTCCTTCTAATTGTACATAGAACGTCTGCATATAAATAAATAAAGTTTAGTGTACTTGACAAAGTTAAACAATGTCCAGAGTATGAAGTAAGTGGAGCTCAATGATGATCAGTGTTCCAAGGAAAGGTAAAGGGAATAAGGGTGGATACAGCACGGAACCAGGAATAGAAGATACTTAGCTTCGGCATTCTCAAGTAAGTCTTCCTACAACCATTTCTGCCCATTCTGACAATCATCATGGCGGGTAAAGGCATTTCCTTAGCGTTCCCAGTGCTCAGGGCAATCTCTAACCCAAATTGACGATGACGAGGGGAAGCTGCGTTGATACTCCATCTCATTGGCCGTGAGCCGAAGGGGGGTTAACTGATTGGGGGTTTACAGCAGCCGATCACCCAATGCCACAGAACCTATGCGGTGTGTCCCAAGACCTGACAGAGGCACCTTCTTGGTGAATATCTGTTGTATTTATAACAATTCAATAAGCTTACTTTGCGATTCATGATGTTCATCCGTCGAACATGTTCACCCAACTGAACCCTAGAGACGACCTTTACGTCGCACGTTATAGATCTATATTCACGTTTGATTCTTATTTAACATGATCACATATCAGCTATAACGCTGTAGCAAAACTCAACTTGTTATTGCGGTACGCCAAATGACTAAGAGTTGCAGTTTTGCTACGTTGCGAAATGCCGATAGATCAAGTTAACTCAACAACGAGAATGTATACTATGTGAAGAATTACATTATTCACATGGCCAATGGCTCATAAGGACATTTTGCCTAAGTCCGTTGAGTTCCTGTGAAGAATTACATTATTCACATGGCCTATGGCTCATAAGGACATTTCGTCTAAGTCCGTTGAGTTCCGTTATATCCCCGTCGACGCGTGTATTTACGCGTCATATTGAATCCTCCTTCTTTTCCCTTTGGGTTTTTTATATATAGTTTTTCCCCACGTTTATAGGGTTTTTATCGAAGGAGGTGGCGCGCATATGTGCCGTTTATGTGTGTGTGCATATGTTGTGTCTATTATTTATTTGTATTTTGTGTATTACTTTAATATGAGAGATTTCTTGATTTAATTTGTACCTGTTGAATTAAGTAGTTGATATTGAGTTGATCCCCCATCCTCTATCACCACGCGCGTGGCCTCGCGGCGTGATCTCCCCTTCACTCTTAGTTGGATGACAGTCGACCCCTCTGCCCCCTTACCACCTGGTGAAGCTGCAATCCGGCCGTTTGAGACGGAAGGCTGTGATGGAATCCCTCCTCATTCACAGTGTCCTTTAGTCAAGGCTTGGTCAGCTACATTCCACCTCTGGTGCTCTCCGACCCGATGATCAGGCGCTAACGGCAGGCAATGAGTGAGGTTACCCTGTTCTAAGCTCTGAGAGGCAAACGAGAGCCCATGTTCCAAAAGGTGCCATAGTAGGGTGGCATGGAGACTTATAGCCATCCCCGATTGCCAGGAGACAATCTGGTGCTCATATTGGTTTATTAGCAAGGTAAGTCAACATAGAAGATACTAAACACGTTCCCTTCTCCCTTTATTAAGCAGAATCTCGCGATCACTCACCCACACCATCGCCAAACAACAACATCACTTAGATTCAGGAGTACATCCTGTCCCTAGATGCTCTGTGGACTTGCTCTGCTGGAGCAACTCCTTTACTCTTCTCCCCTACCCCCTAGTCGAAGCTAGGTAGGGAGGGATGGGTCAAGAGAAGATCACAATTGACATACTTGTCTTGATGGATGAGCTTTCTGTGATCTTCTCTTGACCCATCCCTCCCTACCTAGCTTCGACTAGGGGTAGGGGAGAAGAGTAAAGGAGTTGCTCCAGCAGAGCAAGTCCACAGAGCACCTAGGGACAGGATGTACTCCTGAATCTAAGTGATGTTGTTGTTGTTTGGCGATGGTGTGGGTGAGTGATCGCGAGGTTCTGCTTATGTAAAGGGAGAAGGGAACGTGTTTAGTATCTTCATTATCGACTTACCTTGCTGCTAAACCAATATCAGCACCAGATCGTCTCCTGGCGATCGGGGATGGCTATAAGTCTCCATGCCACCCTACTATGGCACCTTTTGGAACATGGGCTCTCGTTTGCCTCTCAGAGCTTAGAACAGGGTAACCTCACTCATTGCCTGCCGTTAGCGCCTGATCATCGGGTCGGAGAGCACCAGAGGTGGAATGTAGCTGACCAAGCCTCGACTAAAGGACACTGTGAATGAGGAGGGATTCCATCACAGCCTTCGGTCTCAGACGGTCGGATTGCAGCTTCACCAGGTGGTAAGGGGGCAGAGGGGTCGACTGTCATCCAACTAAGAGTGAAGGGGAGATCACGCCGCGAGGCCACGCGCATGGTGATAGAGGATAGGGGATCAACTCAATATCAACTACTTAATTCAACAAGGTACAAATTAAATCAAGAAATCTCTCATATTAAAGTAATACACAAAATACAAATAAATAATAGACACAACATATGCACAGACACATAAACGGCACATATGCGCGCCACCTCCTTCAATAAAAACCCTATAAACGTGGGGAAAAACTATATATAAAAAACCCAAAGGGAAAAGAAGGGAGGATTCAATATGACGCGTAAATATACGCGTCGACGCGGGATATAACGGAACTCAACGGACTTAGACGGAATGTCCTTATGAGCCATAGGCCATGTGAATAATGTAATTCTTCACATTCTCCCGTTTTTAAGAAAAGACTTACGTAAGAAAAGTCTAACTTAGTTATCAGAAGTATAAGAACTATCTGTATATATATCAGAGCTTGCATTATCGGCAAGTCTATAAGGCCAAGTATTGGCAAGGGTTATATAATTGTTACCATCTAGCATTTCGATAGCTAAAGGTACTTCAAAGTTAGTATCAGGATAATCATCATCAAGAGGATTATCCATATCAGGTTCCAACTGAGGAACTTCATTGTCATAGCATTCTGGTCATCAGAATCTATATGCGCAGCCTGCCGTAAAGAACGTTTAGCTTGCGCTTACGTTTCTTTATGGGGCTAGGAGGGTATCATCAAGGATACCTTCATCTTCATCCTCACTACGATAACCATCATTATCTTCAGGCATCGTGTAGGATATGGGCTTAGGCGCAAGTCTCTTGCGGCCAGCATTCTTTTCATACACTACTCTAGAGCATATGCTGTGGGCTGTGTTTTAGCAACACGGTCCCAGTAATCTTTAACTATGGATGGGGGTAAGGCCTCTTCATCCATTAGAAGGTTATGCGCGGTTCCATGACCGAGCCATTTAACATAATACTTATACTTGTTGTTATGAGAATCATAAGTATGATAATCCAGTTTCTCAACATAGAACTCAGGATCATTATAGTCGGCATCAGCGACTTCTTCATCAAATCGTCGAAACAATTCGCGATTAACTCCAACTGCTACCTTATTCTTAGGCATGCGTCTAATAACTTGGAGTTCTTTCCATGCTGCAATCTCAGCAGCAAAGTCATCTGAAGCTACTTCTGCAGATGCAGCATTAGCAGTTTCTGTAGGCGGCAAAGACTCAAATGGTCGGAGTCTAGCAGCATTAGCAAGTCGTGATAAGAGCTGGCCTCCAGGGAGGAGCTCTACAACTGTGTATCTATTGCTGTCCATAGATTTACTAAGGACACGCATAGGGCCAGCCCATCTAAATTGGAACTTCTTAGTGGGGGCATTCTTGTTCTCTTTCCCTCGACGTTCAGTCTTCAAGGGAACAGAGAGCCATACCAGGTCGCCAACATCAAACGAGTGTTTGTTGCGACTGGGTTTATTTTGTTGTGCTCGTCTCTTGCGTTTGAGTTCTGCACGCAAGAGTACAGCTTTGAATAGGCTAGTCTAGCAGCTAGCTGGGTAACATAATCTTTAGCCTCCAAACGATCATCTTCATCGTTGAGGGATTCTTTGACAAAGTCCTGAAGGGCTTGTCGAGTATTCATGAGCACACTCACATGTGTGTCAGTGTCTATATCATCTTCAGGAGAAATATAATTGTCAGGAGGAACATAATCGTCCTGGTCGTTGTTGACTTCAAGGTCAATTATCTTTACGTGCATAGCAGGCCCTTCAGCAATAAGGGGTCTGCTGTTGTCTAGTATTGAAGTAGATGGCGATAAAACCAACAAGTCATGATAGTATAGGTTCATGCCAGTATCAACAAAAAGCGGATAACTATCACGCAAGTGTGGTTTCTCCGTCGCACATCCTCTATGGATAACAGTGGTATAGACATCTCTGTCTTTGCCCTCATGTTATGCGAACCCGTCGGGTAATGGCATGCATAGGGAGCGTTTGTTTTCTTTGGAAGGATCTCCATTGAAATGTATAACTTAATCTTTTCATGGGATGAAAGTGAATAAGATAGAATACGTCATACTCATATTTCTGAAGAACATCAGCAATGAGTAGATAAGGTTCGCGACCGTCTGTTCTTGACAGATCGTGAGCAGCTCGCGCAAGGCGGTTGTCAAGAAGATGTGGTTGGTTAGAAACCATAGCAAGTATTCTGGGAGGAGCCTCGGCAGTATCTCTAGTAGTGGAGACGGCAATCAGAGGTTCATCTCCAGTTTGAGCCCATAATCTGGGGTCTGGGTATTCTTCCGCAAACGTCGTCTGTGGGATATCCAAACTTAAGGTCAGCCGGCGTAAACGCTTCACGGCCAAACATCATCATGAATGGGGTTTCATTTGTGGTCTGGTGGACCGTTGTTCTGTATGCAAACAACACATAGGGGAGTATTTCATCCCAATCGTCATGTGTTCTTTGGTTTAATATACGCACGTATCATCTGGCATAGAGTTTTTGTTTGTTCGTTCAACTAAACCGTTGGCCTGAGGCCAATACGGCATAGAGAAGGATTGTTTCATTCCTAGTACAGTAGAAACTCTCTTAAAGAGGTCACTAGGAAATGGTTGTCCTTGATCTGAGTGTAAGGTCAAGGGAATGCCGAAGCGGCAAAAGCATTGCTCAACAACTATTCTAGCAATGGTGTTTGCTTCTAAGTCGGGGACGGCAAAAGCATCAGCCCAACGGGTAAGTAGTCCGTGAGGACAACAATATACTTGTTGCCACGTTGGCTAGTGTTCATAGGACCAACAATATCGATGGCCACACGATCCCAAGGTCTATGACCAAAGGGTATGGGCCTCACGGCACCTTTTCTTGTTAAGTTATCTTTAGATTGTTGACATGTAGGGCATCGTCGTATATATGCCTCTAAATCTTTTTGGATAGTAGGCCACCAGAACCTATCTAGGGTAGTGGCAATAAGTCTGCGGACACCAAGGTGTCCTCCAGCCATCATATCATCATGGACGGCGTCAAACGCAACGTCCTGAAGTCTTTTGGGGACACATAAAGCGACTCGCACTGGCGATCGTCGCATGAGGTAGTCCTTCACATAGAGTACACGGTAGAGAACTCTACCACGCATCACCATATTCTGGGCATTCATTAAAACACCCTTTCTTAGATCAGGATCCTCAGGAAGGATTCCTTTCTCTAGGAACTTGATGACGTCTGCAAATCTCAAGTCATTTCTTTGGGCTTTAATAAAGTCACCAGATATCTGTCCGTTAGCCATGAAGGCATTGGGAATAGTATCTGCATTCCTATCATTGACAGAAGGCCCGGGGTTGTTTGAGGCTTCATGCGGTGGCTCTTGATCAGGTAAGTCAAGTGCTGGCAATGAGATCATGTTATCATAATCATTGTGGTGAGCATCGCTGTGCTCTAAGACCAATTCAACCATTTCATGGTCAGTCAGTGAAGCCACGAAATGGTGGTTAACATTCCATTTACAAGGAATTCGTTTATCTACAAAGGCGTAGTCTATTCTCCAAACAGCTTTATAGAACTCTGTTGGGTCATGCCAAGTATATCCTGGCGTATGCGGATGGCTATGACGAAATCCATCCTTTAAAACCTAAGTTAATGAATGAGCTAAGCCAGTAGCGTTCATCGTTGCGGAATCCAGAGTATCCATAGAATCTGGATGGTTCTCGAACATCAATTGCTTTGTGAGCAATATTGAAATCGCCTACAACAATTGTATTTGACTGAGCTTTGAGACTCTTTACAAAAGTATGTAGTCGTTCCAGGAACTTCATCTTGTATTCCTGTCTGTGATCATGCCTCGTGCCATTTGGCGCATAGACATTCACTATATTCATACCTAAAAGGCAGAGTGTAAGGCATCGTCCCTCTTCAACAAAGTCGTCGAAGTCAGTGCGCATCATATGAGTCCCACATATTACTGAAAGTACAGGGATATCTTCGCGGACCATGGTCATAACACCATTGTGTCCATTTCTTTGTTCGTCAGCATACATCTTCCATCCGCGGACAGACTTCAGTTGTTGCCAAAACTTTTCATGACCATCGCCGACCATAGTCCTCTTGGAAGCAGGCGATGTCACATTTCATTTCATCCAAATATTTAGCAAAGAATTCTGCTCTATTGGATTCATCACCTTCAATTCTCTTTGCGAAGTGTTTCTTAACAAGAGCTTGAAGGCTGTTCACATTCCAACTTATAATCTTCAACTTGGAAGAGCGGAATGGTGTTTGTATATTATCAATGGGATATATCTTTTTCATTGACTCTGGTGGGAAGTCATGGATCATACGAGAAGGAACGTCAGGCAGGGCCGTCGTTCTCTCAACGCCATATATCTCGCGTAGAGATGGGGGTGATTCTTCAGTAGTTCTCTTTCATTGAGGGGTGAGAAGAGCTCACGTATCTCAAGTATTTCGTAAGCGTAAAAACCACTTAGAGATTTTGGACCAGTGTCAGGCACTGGGTAGTTTACAGCATCTGGTGGTATACCGGCATTAACTGTTATGACGTGGGTGGATCTGTCCAGGTATGTGCCTAGGTGCACGAGAAGAGTTACTCTCAGGATCAGGCACCTGGCAAATCCAGAATCGGGTAGTTCCTATGAACTCCCGTTTTTGATATTCAAATAGTCTGCGTCTCTCGAGAATGTCCTTCAATCGAGATGACTTTATCCTGACAAAGACATTGTCAATGAGCTGTTCAGGGAAGATAACTTCACTGGAAAGCAATGGTCGATCAGATCCAAACTCCCGTTTTTGAGAAGGAGAAAGACATGGGCGGGCGGGTGGGTATAATCAATGCTAATCGCAGAAGTTATAGTTTGCAAAAGTTCTTTGTTCTTAACTTTAGCATCTTTTCCGATAAAGACTCGAGGGGCGGTCTCAGGGAAGTCACCAACCTCTGAGTCATCATCAGGTATAGGCTTTGGGGGTTTGAAGCTGCGTGAGAGAGCGTCGGCAACGGCCTGGCTCTTGCCGGGAACATGAACCAACTCAATCTCATGATCCTGTAGAGAGTATGACCATCGGGCAAAGCGGCCCTTCAGGTCACCTCTAGCAAACAGGGGATTAAGGCTGAGTGATCAGTCTCAATGCGGTATGGTTTGCGCCATGTGTAAGTCTCAAAGAGGTTTGAGACCACACAACAGCGAGACCCTCGCGGTCAGTGTTAGAGTAGTTCTGCTCAGCAT
>JAHLKC010000079.1:0-188119 GCA_025449115.1 Chytridium lagenaria
GAGCTTCCTTGGCTTGGAGATAAGCAACAACTTGACTAATCTTCGTATAGCCATTTTGCTCGAATAGATTCTTCAAACCATCGTTAATCGTGTTGTCAATAGTCAAAGCCTCCAGGTAATCTGTGTAATAAGACTCAGCGGTAACCACCGAGTCCCCAAAGCAACGAGTTTGTTCCGTTTCTCTTCAAATTCTTCAGCCATCTCAAGCGGAGTCAAGTATCCTTGCACAAGTCGTTTCATCTCATCACGAATAGCTTCAATCGTCTGAGAGGCATCATGATGAAGGTAGAGTTCAAAAGCTTTGAAGCGGGAGTGAATGGAATCGTAAATCATTGCGACGTTAAACTTCGCTCGCATGGCATCATCCATATGTTCGACAAGTACACCTTTAATGATGTATTCGACCTCGTTCCACTGCCTCGCCTTCTCAACTGCTAACTCTATCTCCCCTATGTTTGTAACCACGTTGGCTACAACTATATCAGACGGAATAGGTGGCGGCTGAACTTTCTTGACGAGCTGGTCCGACATCTTGAGGACACCCCTTGCGTAATATTTTGTAGGCAATGACGATGCATCGAGACGATCAAGGACCAAAGCTTTCCATTCAGGATAGTATTTCTGCTTGTTGGCCGCCGTCAGTAGCTTGTACGTTGACTTCGGATGGGATGGATTAGATGGGGCAGACGACGTCGACATCTCGGTGAGGCTCTATTGAGTTTCAGGTGAGCGGATCTTAAATATCCCTCGGATTCACCCAACAACACGCCTAATCAACCGACGACACGTCACTGATACTTTTATGCCCAATATTCCACGTCCGAGCCACGTAGTCGCGTATGTAGGTCTTTATATCAGACTCTTAATCTGTAGGATTTGGTGAATACCTTGATTTATTCACTAAATACACTAACCTGTAGGATTTGGTGAATACCTTAAATCCTACAGGTAATACAAGAAATGCCCTATACATAGTGGGCAACAAAGTGTACTGAAATGAATTAAACAAGATAATAAAGTGGAAAAAACCAACAGATCTGACCATTAGATCTTGCCACAGGACGGCGACAAGTCTACTAATTATTACTTAAGAAAATTTGAAACTTCCGACGCTTGTACGTCGCTCAATTTTGACAATTTGTTTTAGGGTTAAACCGGTTTCGAGATCTTCGCAACCAGGGCTACATTTCATATTAAGTCAAGTCACACAACAAAATCGATAACCCTGTGGGGACCCCATGTACCCTTTTTAATTAATAAATTTTTTGAACTTTGAATGCTCATACGGCAGTCAATTTTGCGAATTTCGACCGGGTAAAAAGCATTCCAGCATCGTGACGGAATGTACGACGTTTCTTACTAAGTCACCAAAAAAACCCCTCGGGGACCCCTATGTACCCTAACCCTTAAATAGAGTCACTTCGTACCACCCTATTCTGAGTGACGCATATAGTTCTTGTTATCAATATCTATGCTTGTGCAAAGTATCAGCAAATTCTGACCATTTGTTTTCACGTTATACAGACTCAAAGTTAGAAATGTGCCGATTTTGACGGAAAATCCACCAAACATATAGTAACCATAAATTCCATGCTACCCATTTGAGTCATACAATATACATGTAACACTGTTGCTGACATCTCTGCAAAATTTGAGCAAGATCTGACCGTTAGATATTGCCGCAGGACAGCGACAAGTCTACTAATTATTACTTAAGAAAATTTGAAACTTCCGACGCTTGAGCGATTTGATTGAGGGTAAAACCGGTTTCGTGATCGTCGCAGCAAGGCCTACGTTTCATATTAAGTCACGTCAAACAAAAAAATCGATAACCCTGTGGGGACCCCCATGTACCCTAACCCCTAACCCCTAAGACATGTTAAAATAAAAATGCGTTCACTTTTTTGTAATGTAGATATCTATTCTTTCCTTGACGCTTTATTTGTAAAAACATTTGCAGACTCTTTCATATCTTTTGCCTTAACTGTTTCTTAACTAGTCGTTAGGGGTTCAGGTCGTTTGTCTCTTCTTACGTGCGTTTCAACTTTTTATGTTTATTTTCTTTTGTTCTTTATACGCTCGTCCATTTATTGCGGTTTACATATGAAAAATTACCTAACCTTCTAACCCACAGGCCCTTATAAGATTGGAAAATACGGGTGAGCTTGGAATCGCGGTAGGGGATGTGGGTGGATCTTGTGAGAGAGTCTTTAAAGGAGAAGAAGCAGCAAGACGGTTTACCATTTGTCTTCAGTGAGTTTTGAGATGACGTTTGCCGAGGGTAAGGAGGGATCTAAAGTCTGTGGAAAAGGTCGTTGAAATGATGGGAGGGGTGGTTGCGGCGGTGAAGAAGAGTACTGGAAAGGTGGAGAAGAACGTTGCTAAGGGCAATGATGAAGAGGCGGCATCCGCAGATGCCATCTGCGGATAATAGGTTGGATACGGATGTCGGATTTTGGCATTATCCGTATCCGAAGATTCGGGTGACTTAATCCGTAAAAACTAGATTTAAAAAACAGTAGTGTGACGTTATTGATGGAGTTGGTTGCCTTGGATTTTAAATATCTACATCGTGGATGGGTAAAGACTTTGATTCGAAAAACAGGAAGGGAGAGGGTGTGCGAGGGGGATGGGTATTCAACAGAAGATTGTGAGTTTGAGGTCGAAACTTGTGGCCTGTGAGGACAAGTGGGCATTTCTTGAGCACTTGAAACCAAAGAGTAGGAATGCGTTGTTGGAGGAGCAAGTGGATCTGGCATTAGAACCATCGCCTACAGCGATGTCTCACCCGTGGAAAGGGTTGAAAGTCTTGGAGATGTCAGAAGTTGAGGGGCTCAAGGTTGAGTGACGCGCTCTAGTTAAGCGTAGTGGTAGTCGGCAACGCAGATAAAAAAAACAAGAAAAAAAAATTCCTCACAAAGTGATGTTTATTACATATTATTGTTATTAATTAACTATATGGTCCTTTTGGTTGAAAATTATCTTTCATTAAATAGTTCACCTACATATATTCTGTGCCAAGTCAGATTCCAAAATCATAATCATGACATCAATAAACACACACTCAATAGCCTTTTTTATCTTGATCACTTAGGGTTAGGCCTGCAATAATTTATAATTTTGAAGTATGCTTGCCCTAAAATCATTTAGCAAAAGTTTTGGCTTACAAATAAAATACCAGGAATCCATATTGAGCTTTTCGAATTCACATATGACCGAGATGGCGCTGCAAGCAACCTTACCATCTCCAGCCATTCCCAATTGACTCTCCTTGTTCAATAAATCGGTAGTCTTTGAAGGTGGCCACATTGGAACTGACGGTCGCTTGATCGAGTCTGAACAACTTTTGCCATAATCTCCAGAAATAAAAGTTGAAGTACAAATGGAGAGGTATCGTTGTATTATTTATCCGCACAGATTGTCACAAAATCTTGCGGATAAATAAGAAAATATAGGGAGTGACATTTGGTTAGTGTCACCATCTTTTTCTCTTCTTGACGACCTGTTGGAGAGTCGTCAAGATTTGTTTGCTTGCTGTCGCTTATAGGTATGGCTGCTGTAGTTCTCCTCCTCTTCTTCCTTCCACTACGTCATGGGACGGGGTCTTGGTGTCAGTCATGGATGGAGCTTCCCTTACCCAGGCTATTTCTGATTTGGGGGATGATCGGCCCATCCCTGGATCCTTGATTAACCGCAGGGCCCGCCTTTTGGAGGTCCTGTCCATTTATGAAGCGCGTCCAGTTCGGGTAATGGGAGTGGTTCCATTTACCATGGATATTGTGAATGATATCCTGGCTGGCACCTTTGTCTGGAACCCGAGGACTGGTTGTTGGCAGGGGACGCGGATGAAAAGGAGGTGGAGGATGTAGTGGACTCCAATGCGGCAGATTCCGATCGGGCCAATTCAGAGGTGGCCCTTGGGGACATTGATTGGGTTTCTAGGATCAAAGATCTCCAGCGAGAGAATCAGCGGCTCCGCCGGAAGGCTTCCAAAGAAAGGAAAGCGTTCGGCTTCATCTCGCCGTCATAAGGGCTTGAAGCGTCGTAAGAAGTCTCGTTCTTCCTCAGGGAGCTCCTCTTCGGACTCGGATTCTTCATCGGCCTCCTCGTCTGCCTCTTCGTCGTCGTCGGATCAAGAACGGTTGAATTTGGGTCAGGATTTTGTCCCTGATCTATTGGACAGGGTGAGTGTTCTCTCTATTATTTTTCTGAGTAGTTGGTCTACCTAAGGGCCGGAGATTTTCGCTAGCGCTATCTCCTTGAGAGGTGCGCACGGTTTTCTCACTCACTTTTTCTGTCTTCTTTGTTGTTTATTTATTTGCGGTTTTCGGTCTGGGTTCGCTGTAAGAGTTTTATACTACAGCAGCCCACTTTTATTTATTTGGTTACTTTTTCCTTAGGGGCGTTGGTCCCATATCCTTTCGGGTTCTCCTGTTGTGGAGGGCCTTATGCCCTGTTGGGGGTTTTTTCTTGGTGGTGGCTAGTATATATGTGTTGACATATGGGGTTTCTCTAACTCCACCACCTTTCTCTTGGTTTCGTTAGAAACATGAACGATATCACGTCTTGTTGCGTGATCTTCAATCGGCTTGTGCGGCTTCTGCGACATCATCGGTTATTTAAGGTATTGACGTCATGATCTAACAGCTACTGATATTTGGAAGAAAACTAAATTCGTTTCGCTTCAAATATACAATATGGGGATGGAATTGGAGCGAACCGAATGCAACTGCACTCGTAGAATATCGACTTGTATACATAAAGACGTTATCCCCTTTGTTAAAGATCACATTAAATATCCGCAAGGTGAGCTTAGTTTTTTCTCGGACGACACAGTTGTCCACAACAGCGGTATCAGACAAGTTGTACGCTTACCGCTAAATACGTACGTTTACTAGCGTTGTTACACGCATAAAGCCGCATTTGTTTGGTTGTTGCCATAACTGCACGCATACTGTTTTCAGCTTACTGCACCTTTATTAGTGTATAGCTGATCGCAAGCGTTTTTTTTTTTATCTTCCACACAGATACAGACCCGTTTATAAGTCTTCACTTTGACAAGAGATTTAAGATATTCGCGGTTCTTGATGAAAGAATTACTACTGGATCGCAGTGGCTTATACTTCGCATGTTCATCAACAAAAGCAACAAGGTGGCTTTCCACTGCGAAGGTATCCATTGCAGAAATGGGAAAGTCAACGTCAGCCCATGTTATCACATTGATGTCCTACGAAAAGCTGATCCAAGTACATTAAGCTTCAGTCAACAAGTCGTATCTCCTGAAGAGGACGAAAAAAATGGTTCGGTGTCTTGGAAGCCAATACCCCCACCGCATTATTCACTTCTTGAACGTGAGGCTAGTTTTTGGCCTCCAAGAATCTTCAGGGCTGGAGAAGATGCGATTCTGAACCCTGGCACTGTCTTCTACCTTGAAGGTGACTCTCAATGCGTCTGCGGATTAAAGATACGAAATTGCGATTCTGAAAAAAGATTTCGGTGGTGTATGCTATACACAGAACAGGGTGCCGTTCGCTGCTTTATTGAAACAGCAAAATGCTCTCGTTGCCCTCCAAGGTATAACAGATTTATTGGGCCTGACCTTGGAGATCGGGGAATATTCAATAAGAACAATTTCTGTCTTATAACGCACTTTTTCCTGGACAAGATAACGGAACTGATTACCTCAACAACATTCTCCTTTCACGCTTACTCAAAGCACTTACAGTCAAACTATAATGAGTTTGGTCGGGGAAGGTGCCTGTACAAGCCTCCTTCTAGTAAAGTCATATCTGCGGTAAGTCATCACTTGTCATAAATTTTTTTCCATTCCATTCCTGCAAGCTGGCCAGGTACTGCTTGACCATCTGGATCAATGATCCAAATGCCCGCATACTAACGTTAACGGCGGTAATACACCGCACATAAACGTATGTTAACGTTTGCGGCCGTCTGTTTAAGTGTACAGCCGTAAACGGCCGTATGCGTTAATTTTGTACCTACTTCCGGGAATCCCTAACTTTTTTTTAGGCTTGGTTTTCCTTTCGTAAGATACAAGATTTAACCATGGGCATGGATATACAATGCCCATTCTGTAAGGAAACTGGCTACGATATGGTTGCTTGTGACGGTATCAGCATTGGTTATCAAGAAGACAAAAGACAAGCAACCTCATCCCACCAACATTCATCGATTCATACAGCAGTGAGAACAACACTGTGAACTACTTAGCGTCAAAACAGGTGAGAAATTCTTTTGCAGTGAATATTCTAATATGGCATAGTTTGTGCCTAGCAGAAATGTTAGAAAGGCAGGACGAGAGTTCTGCGATATATTCAAGCATGTGCATAACGGTGTTACGCGTCAAATGAAAGCAGCTGGAAAAGAGTTGGGATTGCTTTTAAACGTATACTGGGACAATGCACCGCGTTTCATGGCATTCATACTTAGAGATGAGATATGGACCCCAGCTGAAATAGCGGCGCTTAGAACTTTGCTTAAAGTAGTGAGTATATTTCATTGTGCCGTATTACTCTTTGACCTATCGTAACATCTATAAAGATATTCTGTGAACAGTCAGTTGTTACAATCATATTGCCTGTCGGTGATAAATGTCTTCAGGAATTAGAACGCTGGGAGCAGCTAGATGTGCAGGAGAAGTTGACTTTGATTGATGATCTTCGTCAAAACGTACCTTCAGTCGGCAATTTGTTATTTGAGGTCATTGTTGTTGGAAACAACACATATTTACCGGAAGAATTCATCAAACTTGCTCAATGGTTAAGAAAGAGAAGGAATGTTGTTGAGAGCCAACATAGCCGCCATCCTGTAGCGGATCCAAAGACAACCGAACATGGAGATTATGTGAACAAAAACTGGCAAAAAGTAAGTACAGAAGCCGTACAAAACCCCATGTAACCGTATACAACCGTATACTGTTATGTACCTTTGTATACTGCCGTTTACGTTTGTGTGCGCCCGTCTCTGGACTGTAATGTTGGCATCTCTGTTGATTAACGCTTTCAAAAGACAGGTTCCTTTTACTTTTTACCTGAAATACGGCAACGTCCACGATATCTCAACCTTGGACCTGCAGACAATCTACCTACAGCAGCTAAAAAGGGGACAACGGAAGCTGACGTTTGTCCTAAATATTACGACAGGCAGAGGAAGGCTAAATCAATGACGGCCGGAGCAATGGTTTTTTATGTCGTCATCGATTTTATATTGGATTTCACCTTTTTCCTAAAGCTGAAAGCATCAATGATATTTTCGCAACTCTATACACAAGGTACCATACAATTTAACAATTTAACACTAAATCTTGCAGGTTTCAACAGTGCCATCCATTTGTGTTGCTGATAATATATTGCCATGCTGCAGACTACTGCACTTTGCGGGAGTATGAACTCTTCAAAGATTGTCGATTTGTTATAGACGATTTTCAACTCAAATGCTCACAGGGGCTGTTCCGCTGCTTCTCACGCAAAACACTACAGAAAGCACATTAAAATTGGAGATCTTAATACGAGCTACACCGAGTCGGCCAACCACAACATGGGAGTCCTGCGTCAAATGGTTTCATATACATGACTGAAGGACATGCTATTATGACTATATTCACCTATATTTGTATGGCAAATAGGATGGTTTGGAAGGAACTGTCAGTAGAGGGTAGCGAATTTTTTTTAAAAAAGTTTGCATGTCAACAATGAAGAATATATACTGTCTTATTACAAAAGTTAGTTTACAATGACTACGTTGAAAAAAAAAACGTAAGTGCAAAAGGAGATAACCTCACAAAGTTATTTCAAAATGACTACGTTGAAATGGAACCGTAAAAATTCAAATGAGTGCAAAAGTAACTTCCAAACAACCATCTGATACCGTAAACGGCCGTTACCAATTACTTTTTCGTTAGACAAACTGCCAATCACGCCCGTTTACGGCTACGCGTCATTATTTATGGCCGTTAGTTTTATGAATGAAGATGATATAATTTATATTAAAATGGCTAACTCTAAAAACAAATGGCATAACACTCCAAACATAACGCTCCTATACGGTTGGAGTGATTAGGTGGCATCCAGAACCATTTAATGCATTCAAGCGCACAAAAGTAGTTTCATGCCGATAGCAGAAGAAACAGTATACAACCGTAGACGGCCAAATGCGGTCCTAATTCTACAAGTAGCATTGCCGTCTACGGCCGTGTACGGTGATGTGCGGCCTTTTAATTTGGTGCAACATTTTAAAACAGGATTTGCTTGCTGGACCATGTTGACAGGTGGCTGTCAGTTGAAAGATACAAGGTTCATCTTTTGCTATGCTGCTGAAGATTGGCAGAGCTATGCCATGGCAAAGATTGGCGTGATTAGGTGGCATCCTGAACCATTTAATGCACCTCTGTACGAGTCTCAACATGCCTTTCATTAATTATTAAATTCGAAGGCCTGAAAAAAGAAAAAAAAATACACATAAATATAATAAATCTTATCAATAAAATGTTTTGACCCATGTCTCCAGCACTTCTCCTAGTCCGCAACTACAACCACCACAACCCCATCATCTTGGTTTCCAATGGGGTGAATCACCACCACCATCATGATGATCATGAGCTTAATCAGTTGATGCAGGATGTGAGATCGGACTTAGGTGCGCTGCGAACGGACATGAAGGCGCTAGACACTAAGGTCGGGGCACTTGACATCAAGGTCAGGGCACTTGACACTAAGGTTGGGGCACTTGACATCAAGGTTGAAACTTTGAGAAGTATGTATCTTGGACCTCACTTTTTGAACTTAAACTGAATATCTGTTGTATTTGTCTCATAGGCGATTATCACAGCTCCAGTCAACGGCTTTTCGGAAAGGCATTTTGATCCGACATAATAGCCATGCTTGGGCAGTCTGAATGCAGCTAAGTTGCCAACAACCAAATTGCCCAAGTCTTCAAAGCAGCCAAAACATCCTGTTACGTTGCGTCGGTTTATAGTTCTATTATATTTTCTTTTATCATCTACTTTAACATTTAACACTTGTTAAGGCTTGCGGCCGTATGCAATGGTATATTGTTATAAATAGACGTATACTTTTGTCTATACCCGCTTAGGGCCGTATACTTAGGGAAATTTTTTCCAAAGCCTTTTTATTGCAACCAAGAACGTGTCTATCGGGTTGAAAGCAAGAAAAAGAGGTATGATAATTTACTATATTAAGGTTGTAAGTGTGAACGATTTTTTGAAAGAACAAGAGGTTGAACCACAACAAGGTAAACCTTCATTATATTATGAAACACCTTTCTTTGCCAAACATGTAACGCTTACGCTTCTTTGTCATTCTACTACGAGACACGTAACAACAAGAAGAATGGCTGAAGCCGAGGGTGAAGGTAAGATATGTTTGTAGTATACCTTCACAAATCTATAAACTTTTCAATTTTTTTCGCAATTGTCAATAGAATCTGCCGAGGAACCACATGCCGTAACCGAGGAGAGTCCTCGCAAAGCATCCAAAGAAACTCATAGATCGGAAGAAACCGCCCTTACTGAAGAGGCACCTGTGGTTGGTGGAAAGCGGAAACATCGGGAGGAGCGTGTAGGTATGATGGATATGTACCATTTAATATTTTTTCTGCAGTAGAACCAAAAACAGCCAAAGGCTTCTTCAAAGAGCACTGACAAGATGGTTAAAACCTTAGCGGTATATCCAGAATGTATGCTATTTGAATTACTTCTTGCTTACATTTGCTTTAGATGTCACAAAATCCTCAACAAAAGAAAACTTCTGGCATACTCTAGAGCTGTTAACCTCAAGTTCACACTGGCATACTCTAGAGCTGAGTTCACAAAGACTGATAACAAGGAAGAAGAAATCTTTGCTGTAAGTTACCTTAATTGTAAATTATTTCTAATATATATCTTTTAGGGACTGTCTCACTTGTGGTTGTCACTTCATCCAACAACACCATCGGTCACAAAAATCTATGCAAACAAGCTTGGCATTTCAGGTTCTAATTAGTTGCACCTTTCCTTCCTTTTTTTTATTTGCTGTAGTGGTATTGTATGTATAGCTGGTGCTTGTATTTTAAAGTAATGTCATTTTTTCTATAACGCTCTTGTATTTGCAGTGCATACTTCAGTATGTATATACATATTGCCGAATAAAGTCTGTCGGCATTTAAATCTTGATGAAAACTTAATTTGGTATACATTATAGGTGTTTACATTACTTTTCACTTCAATTCATAGTCAACTTTTCATATATTGCATGTTCTAGAAGGCAGTGCTGGTCACCCAGATGTTTAATCTCATTATGGGAAGCAATCACCTTTATCAACACTACCAACCTGCCATCCAAAGGCAAATAAGAACCATGACTCCCCAGTACTTTAGGCTTAAAGGAGGCCAATTCATCCAGAATTGAATTCCCTACCGAGGTTATCTTCAATTTCAGTCATTTGACGAAGGTTCCAAACCAATTGGGGCGGCATTCATCTGGATCTTTGTCCAATACTGGGACCATGCTGCTGCCGCAAACATCTGTGTAGACTATCCTAGCAATTTGGAGAGTGAGGTAGGTATATACCATCTCACCTACAATGATCTGTATCAATTCTGGCCCAAGACCACCTAGTTTCAAAGACGTATGCAATAAATTGTTTTTGCGCAGCTACTGAAAAGATAAGGTAAGTATATTGATAAAGGAACCAGTTCAAACCGTTGCAGCTCCTTTACTGCATACATGACAATTGTCTTTTGCGCCTATCTCTGCAGCTAGTTCCTTGTTAGTGGAAAGAGTAATCCTGGGGGTCCTTGTTCTTTGACCAAAATAACCCAAAAATTTTACAACCTGCCCATCCCAACTTTTACCCCCCCTTATAATATGCCACATATGGCTCTCAAGGAAACTATTTTTGAATTTTGCTTTCTCTGCCAAAAATTATAAGGCAAAAGCATTAACACAAAAAAATACACCAAAAGTATCGAACCCCAACTCTGATCATAAGAATGTAAAAATAAAAATATAAAAAAAGGTAGAGTAAAACTAAATACATACAAGCCCGTCCAAACATAAAACTACTTTATATAGAAGATAAATTAAATGTAAAATTACTTTAAACTGAAGATAAATCAAACCAAAGTAAATAAATCAGCAAAAACCCGCGTAAAATGCTGCAACTGATAAATAGGAAGCTCCAACGGGTGACTCTTGATGCCGTCACTGCCTAATCCCTAATGTAAATACTGAAAAACCGCATTCAAACTAAATTTCTGACATTCGCTTTATAAAGCATTGTCTTCTGTATCTTCTTTATTTTTGTGTTGAATAAGTGTCTCCATTTCCTGTATAATGTTATTAGATAGATTGTTTACCTTCATGTTTACCTTCATATCTACTCTTTGACATGGGAGGCTTCCCTGAGGCTCTCTTTGATCCTTGTTCCCCTAGCCATTGCGAAGCCATACCGTGAGATTGAGGGATGGAATGAAAATTTGGATTAATTCAGTGATGGATGATAGATGAGATGGATAAGTTGATGGAGTGAATGATGGAGGGCTTCAAGAATAGTGGTAAGCGACTTTCAATAAGTGTTGCTCCTTTTACTTGATGACTGCTCCATCGCTTTTATCTTCTATAAAGCGGACACTTACAAAAGGGTTGGAAGATTCCTATTTTCTGTTCGGGTACCCCTGACGCGAACCCTGATATCATAAGCGCTTCAATTTTAAGGTCGGTCTAAAAGGAGACAGAGCTTTGGTCGTTGATTAAGTCTGCAGTAAACGGTTCATTCGATCCCATGCAACAAAAATCAAAAGAAAAGAAATAGCTTTTAACTATCATAAAGATTTATTGCAATACCAGGACTTATGTGAGTGTTCAGCAATCAACATCAAAGAATTCACGAAATAAAGACGTTCTTCACAAAGCTCTTGAAGTTGAACCCTTCCCCAGATTTTGGAAGAACTCGCTTAAAGTAGTCTACAACGGCCGGAGAAACTCCACCCACTTAAGAAATACAACGTTAATGAAAGTTACATCAATTGATAACGTACTTATCAAGTCCTTCTCAGTAATGTATTCTTTATCAACCGCAAGGTTCTTGAAAGCCGCCTCACAATCCGCCGCCGTCATCCTATCTTCCGCCGTCGACTTGACATGTTCCATAAAGGGTTGGAACGACACATAATCATCAGATGAGATAGCTCCAAAGATGCGTTCGAATTCGGCATCACCGCTGACATCTCCTAAAGCTTGAAGAGCACCACGGAACTGATCCTTATTGAGCGCGTTCTTATTGTCCTTGTCGAAATGCTTAAAGGTTTCGGTCCATTCGTCCAATTGAGCGGCGGTCACGTTGGTCACCCCACGAGCAATGATTTGGTTCTCAATAAATGCGATTTTTTTAGTCAAGCTAGCTGAAGTGAGCCTATACAAAAAAATGTTTAAGTTACTACGGCGGTATTGAAAGAAACACGAATGTAAAAAAAATTTATAATAGGTACCTGTAGTCGAACGAGAGATCCTCATAAGTCAAAAGAGTGTATTGGTTGTCCACAATATTCGCGGCTGCGCAATCGGCAAACCTAGCCTCCGCCAACTACACAACATAAACATACAAACAGACGAAAAAAGACTAACCTTTAAGTGTGAAGAAAGCGCCTCAAGTGAAACCAAAAGACCACGGATGTCGCGAAGTTGCTCCTCCAAATCACTATCGCCTTTATAAAAAAAAAAATCAGGTCATGTAAAAAATAAATAATAGAAATAGCATACCATCAACAGATGCAAGAGATTTAGCAATCTGTTTAAAGTTCAAGTTGAGCACATTGGCCACCTCAGCAAAGTCCCTCCTGAGGCGATCACGAGATTCGCGGACAAAGGCGAGAAGGGATTGCTTCCGACCAACTTCTTCCTTCAAAAAGTTTTCCCACGACGCTTCGATATCCTTAAAAATACCCTTAATACATTGATCACCCGTTCCTTCATATTACCTGTGGCTTCAAACCGTCCGGAGGAACGTATGGAGATAACTTGTAAGTCTTGAGCTTGGTCAATATATTTCCAAGTAGAGAGTCAATCTCTTGTTTCTCGCTTATTTAAAAAAAAAGGAAACAGTTTCAATTAGTTTAAAAAAGAGCAAGATTTGATAGCGATTTGTGGATACTTACACAATCCAATCCCTCTTGGTCGTGACTTTAAAATTCTCAAACTCGTTTAACTGACTCCTTGCCTGCTGATAATTCTCCCTCGTCTGCGCGACCACCCTTCAATAACAAGGTTGATCCCAGCCAACAACCTCTCAACCCTCTTCTCATAATCATTCTGCATCTCCCAGGCCCCAATAAGAATCTGTCCCAACTGCGCAACTCGTCGTCCAGCAACCCCAACCTTATCCATAGCGGAGAAGGCATGATAGAATTGTGAAATATAGGTAATGACAGATCTCTCATCGGGCTTAGCAATATCAACAAGATCCTCGACTTCCATGAGCTTGGGGTACCCAGGTAGGCTTCAGCAACGTCCATTGCGAGTTTAGTGTTTTCACGCTTGCTGGATTTATCGAGAGCCCAGTAATCAATGAGGTCGGGTCGGTGGCGATGAATAAGTCCACATAAAGCAAGACCGTCCGTCCAGGATCCTTGGAAATCTTTGATCTGTGCATGATGAGAAAAGTCAGCCACCAGAGTATCTTTTTACATGAAAGTCCTTTGCGTAAGGCACGGTTTTCCTCTGACACCAAAGAAGAAGACCCTCCTTTGCACTCAAACCCTCCTCACTTAAACGTTAGATATAGAATGTAATGGGTACTGCAAACCTGATTTCAGCAATGTCGAAGCGGAGAATGATACTCCAAATGAGTCCAAGAAGAAGCTTTGCATTCTCATCGACAATATCTTCAGCTAATTCGGATGTTCAATGACCATCCAGGCACATTCATTACAAACCTCCAATGTTGGTCAACGCAACACCGCGTTTCTTGATAAAACTCAAAGCCGTCCCAACATTCTCCACCTTCTGAATCCTCATCTTCGGCAACTTGTTATACCTTCCCAACGAAGCATCGGAAAGTGATTCCATTAACAAGATGAGCTTTTCCCCTGACGAGAAATCCGACTCTAGGGTATTTCCCGATACCACAATGTTGGGTCCCTTCTTTTTAAGACTACCCACAAGAAACGGTTACATCATCGACTTCACAAGTCATGCTTACTGGTTGTTTACCCAGTTGGCGAACGTACGCCTCTGAGTGGTTTCCACTGCCTGTCTTGCTGGAGGACATAGACTTCTTGAGAGCGTGTAAGCCCCTCTTGAGAGCGGGAGAATGGCGTTTCCATGGTATGAACAAACAAAGGAGCGGTGTTTTTGGACTTGTCCCCTTATTTATTAAAAATTTATATTCACTATGAGAAGGAGAAGAGGCGCATCAAACGCAGGACGTCTGTGACGGTTCTCGACAGCAGCGACGTGGATTCACTCTGGCATCTGCTCTTGCCGGAGATTGCTGCAATAAATGGAAGATACTCGAATGCATCTTGATAAAAGGTGTATTTCGTTAGCTTTAATAAATGGGATTGGAGAAAAGAATAAAAACCATTACATTGTTTTTCTCAGCATTCGAAACATCAATTTGGTCTCATCCGTCACCTCAGCCTCTTGCGAGAAATATGCAATCTTGATGGTTTTTTCGCCAACCTTGTAATTTCCATCGAAAATCAAGTTTTTCCAAATATTCTTTGACGAAGGATGTTAAGAAGAAAACACTATATGTCAAAAGGGCTTACCCCATCGTCGTCCTTCTGCACACCATCTTGAATCTGGAAAACAACTTTGGAGCTTGAAACATTTCGATTACTTGGACTTCGCCTGAACGAGAAAAAGGACGCGCACAATCCAATGCCAAGTTCGCATGCCTCCTCAACAGCCGGATTCTGACCATTTAGACAATTCCATTGTACATTCATATTTACCTTAATTATTACATGGTCTATCCCGCTATCTTTTAAAGTGGTTGGCCCCAAAAAGTTCAGACCGACTTGCGACATTTTCTAGTAAAGTTCAATTAACAAAAAGAAAAAATGAATACCGTGAAAAAGAAGTGACGGCGACATCAATTCACCCTTCAATACGCTCTCAAGATATTTTGTTGTTGGTTTTAAAAGTCGACAGGCGCCTTCTCTAATCTCAATCTCGATTTCAGTCACCGCACCCTGAACTTTTAACAGTGTGCTTTTGCTGTCTATAGGCTTCAATTCCCAGTGCTGGAAAGGGTATTCTGCAAACGTCCGCTGTATACTTTCGTTAAAAGGCACGATATTTTATATGTTTATATACCTGGACCAATGCGGTGGGACCAAATTGTGTTGTTCTGAATTTAATATGGCCAAGTTCTAATTCATTCTTGTTAGACAATAATACACAAAGAAGAAGGAATACGAAAGGACGCACCAACATTGATCTCAACATCTCCAATATTTTCTTCCGACCAAGCTTTTTCAGATTCCTGCCATGACATGATTTTCGCAGATTCCTTATGAATAAAGCAAGAGGGGAATATCTCGTAAGAAACTAATGTTGGCCAAATATTTGTATCCGCTGCTTGGCCTCCACCTCCTTCCTCTTCCTCATCGTTCGCTTCCGTGACGGGTTTTTTTGAATGGATACGTTATTTTCTTTAATTTTCCAGCAGGCGACAAAACTGGAAGAAAATACGGTGAAATCAGTACAAATAGATTGGCAGAACGAACTTTGACGGATGATCCATTTATCAAACGACTTGGGAGGTTCTGGCATTTCAAAAAGATCAAAGTACAAATTCCGCCGACAATGGAATAATGATTTAAACCTTCCTGTTCCTGGAAAGGGGCGGAAGCAGTGAATCCAGTTTCGTAGAGCATCCGAACAGAGACATTGGCGAGGGCTATGGGCTTTGGTAACGTCATTGACAGGTTGATATTTGAAAATCAATGGCTTTGTGTCTTTAAAGTCAAATGAGCATCAACCATTACGGCATAGTAAACGAACCGCGGATTCTTGGTTAAATTTCCCCAAACTCCAAAATAGTAGCGATCTGTTCCGCAAGAATGTTGAAAGTTTTCATTTGCTTCTACTTGAAAGTGATCCACGTGCTAATACAAGTTTAGGCGGGCGACTCATTTTTGAGTAAACTCCTACCTGTAATACACGAGTGGTGACCAAATCCCATTTTAATTGCACCATAAACCGTAATTCCAGCAAATGCGCTCTTAATGCAGATATTGAGATTCGTTTGTTTATCTTTCGAAACCGCCATGGCCTTTGCGATTTCGTCACAGAGCTAGAGGCGAGTTATAAGTCTGCTGTGTAATTTACACGACTCCAAACCTTTTCGATGTTGGGAAGGACATGTAGAAGGTTCTGGAGAGAAGATTCGTCATCAGCACCAAGCGACTCCTCCTTCCATAATGACAGGTATGTGTTGAGCTCCCTTTCATTATTTGGTTCCGGCAATGCATGACAGTCCAGAAACCGTTCCACTGCAATAACCATATCAGACCAAGAAGAAGATCGTTTTGTATAAACCTCTATCTCTGATAATGACTCCTTTGCAGCAGACGCAATTTCGCCGTTATGTTTGTCCAGCAGAGTTCGTTCCTGCTGCGACTCTTCTTCGAGTCTTTCCTTGTTCTTTGTTGAGAAATATGCACCATGTCAGTCAGACAATTCCTTTATGATTTGACATGTTCAGTGCAGTAAAAACGTACCTGCAGAAAGAGCTGTTCCAAGGCCTCCTTCTCCCTCTGCTCCTTTTGTTCACGCTCTTTCCGAGCTCTCACCTCCGCCAGTCTAGCCTCTAGTTTCCGAATAGTATAAAAACAAAAAGAAAAAAGGAGATCGCACAGTCAGTCCCTTTCCCCCAATGTGAGTGAGTAGAGGATGAAGATAGCTACCCTCATCCGCCTTTCTCTTTCTCTCATCTTCCTCGGCTTGCAGCTTTTCCGCATCAATCTTTTTGCTCTTCTTTGCCGACCCTCCCTTTTTCTTTGATGACATTTCTCTCTAAAAATGAATGCAGGATTTGTTGTGATTATTAAATATTGAAAAAACAGTGTTTTTTCCGTTTAGCTCTTGCGGTCACACCGACATTTGTCCTTTGGAATCCTGGAGCAATTCGTTTTTGCTACCAGTTTTGCTGCTGACTGAGTGACTGACGGACTGTCTGTGTGTGATAAAGCACTTTTTGGGTGGCTGCGAGAACAGAGATAGTTTTGAAAAACCATTTGAAAAACAGAGACTATGGTCGTCGGTACATTTGGTGGAGATGAGGTTGGAGCTGTCGTGCTGGACATTGGCTCTTCAACCACCCGTGTCGGACATGCCAGGAGAAGATTCTCCAAAAGCAGGTAACAAATAAGCTCCCATCCTTCGACATGGCCACTTTGAGCTATCTGAACTGACTGACTGGCTGACTGACTGACTGACTGACTATCTTGTGAACCAGTATTCCCATCAGTCGCTGGATATGTGACGGATGCATCAACTGGGAACAGGAGCAAGTATGTTGGCGAAGCACAGGTCTTTCCTTGGAAAGAGAATATGGATATCATCTCCCCACTGGAGAATGGAATAGGTTTGGAACCTTCACAATTTTACCATCAGTTTGACCAGAGACTTAGTCCGGGACTGGGATGTATTGGAAGCACTTTGGGATTAATTCCGTTAGACAACGACTGAGAAGCAATCATGAGGAACATCCGTTACTGATGGTGGAGCCTGCATACAATCCGAGGGAAACACGAGAAAAGATGATTGAAATGGCTTTCGAAAAGTTCAATGTTCCTGCATTTTATCTGGGAAAGTCTCCTGTTCTTGCAGCGTAAGGACGACCTTTGTTTTTGTGCGTTACTTAAAGTTTATAAAAGTTTCGCTGCTGGAAAATCCACTGCGTGGTGCTGGAATCCGGGTCAGATATGACCACCGCCGTACCCGTTTCAGATGGATTTATTCTCAAGAAAGGTTGGTTTTCACTTTACGCAAAAAAAAATCTAACGTAATGAAGGCATTCGGAAGGAGTCTTTGGCCGGAAATACTGTTTCTAATTACGCTCAGCAAGTTTTGGAGTCGATGAACGTCAAAGTCATACCCCCGTATATGATATCAAGAAAGATTGCCGTAGATGCAGGGACCCCCTCAAAAGCCACCATGCACAATCGGTCAGCCATTCCATCCTTCCACCAATTCTCCGTCAACGTGGGTTACAACACATGCACCTTTGAAAATATTTATTGGAATTTAGAGGGTTCTCGCCGAATTCAAAGAAACCGTGTGTCATGTCTCAGAATACCATTCACCGAAGAGTGAGTTCTCGCAACCGCAAACCCCTTGTATCTAATCTCGGGTACCCCCCTTTAGATTTATCGCAGGTCGTGCCGCCAAATCCTTTGAATTCCCTGACGGTTACAACAATGCATTCGCAGCGGAACGGTTTAGAATCCCAGAAGTGTTATTCAAACCCATCAATTGTAATATTTCATTTTTTAGGTAAAAAATCATTAACCGTAGTTATAGGCGCAATTGCAAGAACCTGTCGTGGGAGCACCACAGTTGATTCAATCAGCCATCTCATCATGTGATGTGGATGTTCGGTACCAATTAGGGTTGAATGTGTGGTTTCTGGAGGAAATACGTTGTTTGGGGGATACGCTGATCGATTGGCAAACACTTTGACAAACAGTGGAATGGGGTGAGTATTTTGGAATAGGCACATTGGTCTATTTGTGACTGAACGGTTTACGCCATGAAGATTAAATTCAGAGTCACGGCTACAAACTCTACGGTTGAGCGCAAGTATGGACCGTGGATTGGAGGCTCTATTCTTGCGTCATTGGGTACCTTTCATCAAATGTGGATTTCGAAGAAGGAGTACGAAGAAAAGGGTGCCGCGATCGAAAAGCGGATACCTTAATTTATATATAGTTTTGTATGTTGAAATAAATAGTCGATCTAAAAATGAAATGATGAATGGCTCATGTTTGCTACTCTATTACCATACCACCCATAATAATTTATTTTCCTACACAACTATTACATTAATGCTGCCCCAAATCGCCCGCTTAAGTATGTATTTCATTTCTTCTTCTTTTTGAGTGGTGTGATTTACGATGACTCTTATCCTCAGACTTGATTTTCTCAACAGCAGGTTTGATTCCGGCTTTCTCAATAGCAGCTTTTGCAAACTTTTTTATCTTTGCCTTCATTTCTTCTGAGACTGAAGTCGGTATCGGTTGCTTCTTTGCTTCCTTTTCAAGAATCTGATGTGTAATCTGCGGAAAACATTTTAGGAAAACAAAAAAAAACTGAGGAGAACAAACCTTTCGCGCAAGCTTTTTAAACTTCTCCGGATCCATTTCACTCTTGTATTTGCTTAAAGTCTTGACCACAACTTCCGAACCTTTACAGATGTTAACACAGTTCCCTGAAATCAAAAAAAACAAAAAACAAAAAAAAAACTCACCCCTGGCCGCAACGCCTTAACTCTTCCACACCCCCCGACGCAGACTGATTTCCTGCCGCATTATTCACCGCTGCAGCCTGCGCCTGTTTCACGATGGCCTCAATCTCAGCCTCTGAAACTCCCTCAACGATCGACGAAAGTGTCCGAATATCCTCTGAGGACGTCCGCTCGGCCGGAAACTCCCATTGGGTCTTTCGCGTGATAACGTTATAATAATACGTCTTTCCCTCTGCTTGTGCTGTTCTCCATGATTTCGGAAGTGGAAGTTCAGCGAGTCCTTCTACCCTTGGAGATGACAGAGAGTTGGGTGCGGAATTTGTTGAAGGGGTTCTATTTGGCCAAGACTTAGAGTCGTCTGTACGTCGTGATGGTGCTCTTGGAAAAAACACAGCCGACTCATTGCTTTTCCCGCTTGCCTCCCATGCTGAGAGTGTTTGACGGTTCGCCTTGTAAAGAATTTGTGACAACGGATAGAGGTTCGTCAGAAACATCAGGTTTCGAGCGCTTCCTCTCCGCTTCGGACCCTTCGTCAATGCTTCTCTTCTATCAGGATCGCCAGAATTCTATAAAAAAGTCAGCACAAAAACCTGAGGGCTTCAGCCGACCTCTGAATTTGCACGTTTCGGGATTCTATAAACGGTTGGAAGTTGTGACCACTGACTAAGAAGCTATAAATAGTGAGCAATGAATCCAAAGTAATTAAATGAGAACCTCTTTTGCCGTGTTTTCAACGTAAAACTGGGGATGGTCCGTGAGCTTCATGACTACTTCCTCAATTTGATGATCGACTATAGAGTTTCGTGATGAAATGGGGAGAGAGACAAGTGTTTTCAAGGTCTAGATTATAAAGTATTTAAAAAACAGGAGCATATAAAAATAAGCTGACCTCATGACAAACGTTAGCATCGGACTTCATAAAATGCATCAGGAACGATTTCAAGACAGGTAGACCATGATATTGGAAGAAATTTTCTTTGAAGCGACGGAGAGGATGTAAGCTAATCGAGTTAGCTTTTAATCCATTATTGCTATCACCTGAAGACGCCTGAGCAATTTCTGAACACGGCTACCTTTTGATATGGAATAAACATGGATTTGACAAGCTTTTGAACGGACTCTTCCGATTCCAGACCTCGTTCGTCTCTCTAAATTGCATGTAAGTCGCTATTGTTTATCATGAACGATTCAAACCGAATTGGTGGGTCCTTTATAGTCCTCATCGTCACTATCCATGCTACTTCTTTTTACAGCTTTAACAGATCTCGACGAATCTATGTATTCTGTTGTTTCAACGTCTACTAAAGTCAGAATATTTATATCTCCTCAACCGACCTTCATCTTCATCATCATAACCCAGTAAATCCGCCTTCTTCTCCCCCCCAATTACTCCTTTACATATTGGCTCTCCACAATAACATGCCTGCGGCTCATCCCTTTCACCAAGGTTAATCCCAACCTCAAACAGATCCACCTACCCATATCTCTCAAACTTATAATCAAAAGTGAGCTCTTCGTTCGCAAGCGATCTCACGTAGCGTGAATATCCCCATTCTCAATTCCGATCCTACGATCCATTTCTGTAATTCGCAGTTGGGTGCACAACTGTGGTTCATGAATCTAGCAATATTTCCTCGTCGTCCGGCATCCAGTACTTCATCCGATTTAAGACTCATGAAATAAAAGTGCTTGGCTCCTGATTCCCCGTATTCCCTCACTCGTTTATTAAACATCGGTCTTGTCACAACTTCGCCGACATACTGAAGGATGTGGTTGGGCCAAGCACATAAATCCACTCTCACCTCAATTACGAATTGATTCCTTTCAAATGTTATTTTGGCAAACAAAGATAATCTACCTCTTAAGCTCCCGTTTTGACCGCAATCCGTATCCTTTCTTCTCTGTGGTAAAATACCTCGATCGGTGCATACTCTCGGTTCATAAATCTTTGACACATTTAAAACACTCCTCCCCGCAAGGCATATATCACCTTCTGTTTAAGCAGTACTATCCCACATGGACAGTGCTTAACAGAACACTCAAATAAAAGTGCTCGATTGATGCATCGGAATCATCTCCGCATGCGGTCCCAGGCTCGTCCAAATCTGACAGGTTTAGCAAGTCCCCTAATCTTTCTCGCCGTACCTGGATCGTATTTACAGCTACAAGGGACGACCTCTATTTCTATCCTCCCATTCGCCGCTCCCTTGTACTCGTTCCGGTCAATGTCTGTGTAGACCGATTTCAGCTCCGTCCAAATGCTTTCAGACTTGTGGTGGGTGTGAACTATATTATTTTCTAGAAAAATTGCCTGGTCCCATTCTGCAAAAGCGACTGTTCGGATGAAACGGGTCAAGCCCGAACACCATGATGAGAACAAAGGACCTGCATCTAAAGTCAGGGCGACTCATGGCCTGGGATATCGTTCGCCGCTATCGCCCGTCGGTCTGTCCAACATGTCGCTATCTGTGGCAAAGCCATTCAAAGTATGCTCTGGGCATGATGACAATCCTGATAGTAATTAGGTCCCAACGTTCAAGGGGTTGGAGAATCAGAAGGCAGCTGGGTTAAAGAATGGATCTCAACTTGGTGTTAGGCGGCAGCCCTTTGTTAGTAAAAGGACCGTTGCATGATCCGAATGCTCCCGGGTGCGATTATTCTATATACCCGGAACAGCTCAGCGATATGGACATTTTTGAGGCGAGCAAGTTGAAGAAGCTGGAGAACCGCAAGTGAAGCAGAAAGGTCCACGTTGTGATCGATCCCTATTCTTGGGAAAATTTTGAGACCGCATCAGGTGGAAGGAGTCCACTTTTTGTATGAATGCGTGACAGGGAACAAGGCTGAGGATGCCTTCGGATGCATTATGGCAGACGAAATGGTATAAGTTTAAGGAAATCCCGCGTTTAACATTTCTTAGGGTCTTGGAAAAACACTACAGTGTAGGATCACGTTTGGTACGTCGCATTAATGTCAAATTTCAGGCATAACTCTGCTATGGACCTTTGCTTAGGCAAGCCCTGAACCTGGAAAGCCCACAATTGAAAAGGTTTTTTTAACAAACTTTGAAATGTATCTTACTTATGCGTCACTAGGCCATTATAGTCTGTCCTTCTAGGTTTAAAAATAATTATGGCTATTTGTTTAACTTTAAAGTCTTGTGAAAAACTGGGGAAACGAGCTAGTCAAATGGCTGGGTGCCGACCGTATTCGAACCATTATCATGCGACAATAAGGGCTCAAAGGAAGAAACTACAGCAGAGCTTGAGAATTTTGTTTCGTCAAAGGGCAGAGCCGTCACGCGTCCAGGTTTTATATTTCTCATCTGATTTTGGATGCTAATTTTTCAAAGTTTTGATCATATCTTACGAAAGCTTGCGTTTGTACTCACATGTTATCGGCAAAACTGAGATAGGCTTGATGCTTTGCGACGAAGGTTTGAATTTTTTTAAGTATCTTCTTTGCTTAAGAGGCAAAAGGTCATCGGTTGAAAACTCGGATTCCCAGACTTACCAGTCTTTGAATGGATTGTTGGCAAAACGGAGAGTGATTCTTTCTGGAACCCCTATACAGGTAGATATCGATTAATTAATCTCTCTAACCCTTTAGAACGACTTGACAGGTAAATATGTTAAGTTTGGACGGACTCTTACATTTCAGAATATTACAGTTTGCTGTCATTCGCTATACCCGGAGTTCTTGGAACAGAGGCCGAATTTCGCAAAACTTCGAAAATCCTATTCTTAGAGGCCGTGATGCGGAATCTCTGCCCAGAATAAAGCCACTAGCGAAGCTAAGCTTCAAGAGATGTTAAGCATAGCGAATAAGTTTATCATTCGCCGGACTGCAGATTTGCTAACAAAATTCCGTGAGTCTTTGACGGCTTTGCTTACATGCTTATATCCCCACAGTTCCTGTCAAATTCGATTACGTTGTCTTTTGCAAACTTTCAGAACTTCAAATGAGCCTTTACAAGCATTTCCGCGAGTCACCAGAGCTTAAGAGATTACTGAACGGAGCGGATTCTCAACCGTTGAAAGCCATCACACTTCTTAAGAAGCTTTGCAATCATCCGGCTCTGGTTTATGGATTAAAGGAGTTTGGAAAGGGTCTGTTCCCGAAAGGTATTCAACTTGCTGTTTGAATTATTCACATGAAAGATTTCTCAAGCTCGGCTTTTTGGCCGGAGGCCTCTGGAAAATTACATCTCTTATTCGAGATGCTTGAACAGATCAAGTAAGTGATTTCAACAATTCGCAGCTCACAATGATGCAGACAGAAAGGCGAGAAAATTGTGTTAATCAGCAATTACACTCAACGTTAGATATGTTTGAATCCATGTGTAAGGGCGAAGATACGGGGTTTTAAGATTAGATGGGTCTTTGTCGATTGCAAAAAGACAGAAACTTGTCGATCGGTTCAACGATCCTACCACACCCGAATTCGTTTTTTTGTTGAGTAGTAAGGCGGGTGGATGTGGAATCAACCTTGTTGGCGCGAATAGGCTGGTGTTGTTTGATCCAGACTGGAATCCTGCAAATGACGCTCAGGTTTGGAGTTGGTTTATGAAATTAAGACTAATAATCCTTAGGCTCTAGCTAGAGTTTGGAGAGGTATATAGCAAAAGTCTTCTCTCTGTGCTTTTCCGATGTATATCGTGATGCTTATCTTAATGTGTTTTTTTTGACGGCCAAAAGAAGATCTGTTATATTTACAGGTTTATCGCAACAGGGTCCATTGAAGAGAAAATCTTTCAAAGTAGGTCCACCTTGTTCAATATTTTCTGATTTCTTTTCCAGGGCAAGCACATAAACAATCTCTCAGTAACTGCGTCGTCGACGAAGAAGTCGACGTCGAACGCCATTTTAGTCTCGACTCTCTCCGCAAACTCTTCCAACTCAACGAAACCACCAACTGCGATACCCACGACGCGTTCCACTGCAAACGCTGCGTCAAGGGTCGTCAAACCTTTAAACCTCGTGACAGTGCTGCAGGAGCATTAGGGACCGATACGAGCAATTGGAACCATTTCAGTGAGATTGAGTTTAATAAGACAGCGGATCAGATATTAAAGGACATGGCGAAGAAGACGGGGACAGTGTCGTTTTTGTTTGAGAATAAGAGCCATGATGAGAAACCGGTTGTGAAGTTGCCGGTGAAGGTGGTGGAGATTGACGATGAAATGGAGGATGATTGAGGATTTGTTATTCGCATTCTGATATATATGTTTATACAAGAAATATTTAACAGAAAATACGCTTTAGAAGTCGTGATATGAAGGCCATTTAAAATCAGACGTGAAATCCCAAAGTGAACGAAATAAAAACCCGAGCGATCATCATCATTCCAAACTAAAAATCAAATCCAGAGAACCTCTCTGTTCATTAAAAAATGAATTACAAGGAAAGGGGCCGAGAGGCAAACAAAATAATATTTCTAATACAATGGGGTCCTTCAAAGATTTAAGCAGTCTTCTCCTTTTTCAAAGTCTGGTTCAAGAGCGAGTCTGAAGACGAGAAGAGGTAGAACGGCACGAAACAAGCCAAAGCGCTAGCAACAAAGAACACACTCCACTAAGAAAAAAAAATATGTTAAGAATAACCATGAACGGTCGCGATTTGGTTTTACCTGAACAACGTGAGTCTCGAGCCTGGCAGCTTCCTGCTCAGTGAGAACGGTGATGGAGGCCAAGCTAGCAGAGTAACCCGCTCTATAATAACGGTCAGAACACATCAACGGTGGACGAAGTTTTACCCTGTAGTCCTTGTCGACCTGGTACTTGTAGATAGCAGGGTGATCAGGGAGCACACCCGCAACAATCGGCTTCACGACAAACGAGAATGAGACATTAGCGTTACTAGTAAAGGAATCAGTCCCATGTTTCCATTAAAAGGGCGCATACGGTTCAATCGAGGCAAACTTTGCGCTGTGCTTTCCACTAAGAGCGGGCGAACGAAGACTTGTTGCGGAAGGTCTTGTCTTCCACGATCACATTCTTAGCAATGTCTTTTCGCTGGTTAGAGAAACCGGATGGAAAAGGTATGTGTTGTTTCATGTACCTGATCCTTGGTTGTAGATGACGATGGAGATGGTGGCGTTACGACCAGTGATGATGTTTTTCTCCTTGACGACCTTGTTAACGATCAACCCGCATTGGGCGACGACGGCAAAGGCGAGGACGAGCAACAAGATGAACCCCTTCATTTCAAGGTAAAGAAAAAACTGCCACGGAGAAAAAATTTGCAGCGTTGCGCTATGGGCGAGACTGGCATGACCGTGATTGTCCGTTTGCATGGGGGAGTTATGAAGCTGTATGGCCTAACGACAAAAGTAGACGAATGCATCGGCCGATTTGAATTGCCCATGTTGGGTTTGTGAGAATGGAGGATGGGCCGAGGTTCTTGCTGGATTGTAGTCTGGGAACAGAGTTTATAAAGGCACCGTTTACGTTACGATCAGTGCCGACTATCAGTCTTGATGAAATGGACCGCGTGGATTTCATCCTCATCTCATGCAGTCTCAACATGCTTGCATTACCGTATTGACTGAATATTCGAAATTTCGGGGGAGGGTGTTTTGCAACGGGAGCCCACGGTGATTTTTGGGAGGTACTTTGTTTTCGTGGTGAATTGGTGTTGACTGATGTTACGGGTAGGCTTTTGTGCGAGACGTTTTTAACAAGGTAGAGAGATTCTGCATTGAATTATTATTGACGAGTGGGAAGCGAAACGGGTCTGGCGATGGGGAAGGACCAACCTGTTCGTCGCTACACTTTGCAAGACATGCAGTCATCTTTTTCAAAAATAACCACTGTCCGATTCAACGAAAGCGTCTCTTTGGGCCCTGATTTACGCATTCAAGCGTCCAGTTCAGGATTTGGTCTTGGCGCGTGTTTTTGGACGATCACCCGAGGTTTTGAAAGGGTACGGTCCAACAAAAAAACCGCGAATGTTTTGACTAAACGTTTTTTAAAAAAGGTGGTGTATATATCGTCATCAACATTATCGGGAAGTCGGCATTCATGCGTGTTTGATAAAGATAGCGCAAAGAACGCAGATGTGGTTCTGATATCGGATGTGGCGGGTCGTGATCTAGGTATTGAGAAATCTATAGGGACGATATATGCAGAGATAGGTTTGTTACGCAATTTAAACATATCAGCTAATAATTCTCAAGCGAGAGCTATGGAAGTGAACAGATATTCGCTCATATTCCCCGTCTCCCCTTTTGGCATTATTTTTGATTTAATAGAACTCGTGAATCATTCACTATCGAGTACAGGGAAAATCAGTGTTCCGATCCATTTCATATCGGGTGTGGCGAAGGAGTGTGTGTATTTAGGGAATATATTGAGTGAATGGTATGAAACCTTTTTAATTTTACGATATTGAAAATGAGTATAGGATGACAAGTGAACGACAAGCGGCCGTATTCAGGTCGTTACCACCTTCAGAGCATACGAAATTATTGGAATCGAACAAATTGTTGGTGCATAAGGATGTACCGAGTTTTCTGGATCAATACTCAGCGGGTTGATTTTGTTAGGGTACCCTCTTCCACCTCATGAGCTTGATTTGCTGATATCGAGGCTGCAAGATAATGGACATGTGACTGTTATCGCGACAGGTATGGCCCGCGCGTTCTGGTGGCTCTCTAAGTGTTTTTTTTTTTCCTTTCTTTTAATTCTTTGCGCTTTACTCTTTTTCTAAATTTTTACTTTGGGCCTTCTGGTCATGTCGGCTCTCATATTTTTTCTACGGTTTATTGACTGGTTAAATCTCTCAGAGGAAAATCTCTTCCCATACTCCACCTTTTCAACTGACGGAGACGTATCTATAAGACAATGTCCACTCCAAGCCCGTCTTACTCCACCTGAATCAGCGTGCTAGAAGACATCCTCTCACCCCGCGTCCTAGTCCTCCCAGAAACTCCAAGACCCCCGCATAATCACGAAATCATCCCGTCTCGCTTATCTCCCAAGCTCGCAAGACCTTAAAGTGTACTTTGACGACGAATGGAAGAGAATAACTGTTGCCAAAGAAGTACGTTATCCCATCAATTTTTCATTGCTTACCGCTTGGGGATTTTAATACTTTTTTTTATTAGGTGGCCCAGAAAAGCGTCACGAGTGAATCATCCCCTCAACGATCGTTGATATACGGACAAATGGAGTTTCGTGAACATCAAACGAGTTTGGTGACATCTGCGAACATAGCAGCCCGAGAGTTTACACCACCCCACGTTAACAAGATGTTGCCGTTTAAGGCTCGAGAGCAGGTAAGCCCTTCTTTTGGTTCATGACTAATGTTTTTAGCTCCGCGGAACGTTTTCTTTACGCGAGCGATGAGAAGAAAGTGCTTGAGGTGGATGAAGGGGTGATTTTTTTTGAGGCTAGTGAAATCACGGTGGAGAGTTCACGGTTGGATAATATGAATCACATTATATCGTGGTTAAACCAACAATAAAACCGTGACTATCATACTTCGAATATACCACCAGTTGTTAAGTGTTTTTATATGAGCCAGTGACGTGAGGTATTAGGGTCACCAATGTCTAAAATGCTACAATCCCAAAGCTACACTTGCAGGTACGAGTGCTGTACCTGGTACGATGAAGATATTTTCTTCTGGAAATCAGTGTATTAACCTTTACCATTTCCTCTGAACTTTTAAGAAATTAACGGGATGAACACGCAACCCACATGACGAAGAGACCAATTCACCCATATTCAGTAATGCTCGTAGAATAGGTATTTTTTGACTCCGCGGACTGATACACAACAACGATACACGTCATAATGGCCCCAAAACCAAAGGAAAAAACAAACGGGACTGATCTTTTTCAGCTATATAAAACACACCTCAAAACCATTTATTGAGCAGCAGCCTTACCCCTGAGCTTCTTAGCCTTGGGGGGTGACGGGCTTCTGGGTGTCAAGGATCCTGACAGCGCGGGCAATAGCAGCCTTCTGAAGATCAGGACGGTAAGACTTGACAAGGTTGCGGACAGACTTGACAACGGTACGGGCACCGGGCTTGGCAATGGTGGCCTTTTGGATGGAACGGCCGGGCTTGGTGGCAACAACGGTCTTCTTCTTCAAGGACACAGTGACACCCTTGGCGGCGGCGGACACGTCGACGGTCTTTTGGGAAGAGTTAGGGGATGAAGGGCGAGTGGGAAATGATTTGGGAATGGGAATTGAGGTGCCAAGGAAAAGGGGTTACCTTGGGGTTGGCAATACCAGAGTACTTGAAGCTGTTCAAGTTGGTAAGGTTGCTGCGAGGAGGGAAGTAGATGATGTTAGGAAGGATGCTGCGTTTGATCGTATTGTTATTGAAGGTTTACTAACCCAGCCTCCCTGGAGAACTGGACACCGCTCCTCTTGACAAGGAAGGAGGAGTTGTTCCTGGTAAGGAGCCAGATCAAGTCGGAAGACATCTAGCAGAAATTCATGTTAATGCCAGGGCTCTCTCTCTTGTAGGTGTATTATTTGTGTAGGTAGCGAAGGCATCCAGTAGGCATTCCTGTGCGCTTTGGTGTTGGTTTGTCAAAAGGTGAGCTTGACTGCCATCCATCCATCCCATCTGATCCATCCGATCCATCCCATCATAGGTTCAAACGGACGTTCCAGCATGGATGCATCCTGTACAGCATTCCCCCAACTATCCATCCGTCCTCCTTGTCCGGTTCGTTCCATGATGTTCGTATGCAGCATGCAACACAGTGTCGATAGATGACGCTTTTGTACCTTAATAATTGGCTTTAATTAGAAGAATTGAAAAGGGTTGAAAATTTTCACATCGCAGCAGCTTTACAGTGCGAACCGGCGCTGCTTGGGGAACTTTACATTATTCACAGAGATTTCTGTCCGTCAGTGTGACATTTTTACAGTTAGTCGCATTCAAAAAAATGGACGTTTCTTCACTCTTCAAGGTCAGTTCGTCAGTTCGTCAGTTAGTCAGTCGGTCAGTCAGTCAGTTAGTCAGTTAGTCAGTTAGTCAGTTGGTGAAATCAAGTCTGCGTCATGAATGGAATGCACATTGATACGCGAGGGCTAAAACTTGTTCTACGTTATTCTAACCAATCGCATCATAAAATAACAGGTCCCAGCTGTTCCCAACAACAAAAAGGGAATAGTCTCCAACAAGCGAAAACTCCCCTCAGAACCATCAGACACTGTGTTGAAACGTCTTAAAGGCGATAGTGACTTGAATGAACAAGAAAGTAAAGGATTCAGCTGGGGTGTCGGTGTGGAAGCCGGAAATGCTTCATCTTCATCAAATGCGGGGGACGACGAGTCTCGCTTTTACGGTGACGGGTTAAGCGATAAACAAAGAAGCATTATTGAGATTGTAGACGCAGGAGAGGAGGTAAAAATATATGCTCTCATAATATATTACTGGGATATCTAATATCAACTCTCCTTTTTAATAAGCACTCCGCGACCATCAGCCTTCAAGGTCTTAAACGCCTAGTTCTTAAACTCGAAAAAGCCATCAACCGCAACCAAGAACTCCGCATGCGTCACGCCGACGATCCCTTGAAATTCATCGACTCTGAGGCCGATTTGGACGACGAAATCACAGCTCTTTCCAAAGTCTCTGCATCGCCCAACCTGTATCCTCACCTCGTGAGTCTGGGTGCAGTCTCGTCCATCACCTCGTTAATGTCGCACGAGAACACAGATATTGCAATTGCCTCCATTAATTTGTTGAATGAGTTGACGGATGAGGATATGATGACGGATGCGGAGGAGGAGGAGGAGGAAGGGTTGAAGGCTTTGGTGGCCGCACTGGTAATGTTAATACTTATTGTTTTTAATGACAGAGTGTATTAACCCTTTTGCGGTTTAGATGGAAAATCAAATCTTGGAACTCCTTGTTCAGAATCTGGAGCGATTTAATGAGAATAGCGATGAAACGGATGATAAGCAGGGTGTCTTTAGTTCTCTCGGTAACGTATCCCCTTAAACCTTTGGTTAAATTTCTTTGAATTAAAAACCATTTTTGCTTTACAATAGGCGTTTTCGAAAACCTCATCGCCGCCGACCCCAATATCGCAGAACTCGCAATCGACAAAACCACTCTTCTCTCCTGGCTTCTCAAACGCATATCTGTCAAAGGCTTTGACTCTAACCGCCAATACGCCAGCGAGCTCCTCTCTGTTCTCCTCCAAAGTAGCCGCAAAAACCGTCTTGCGTTGAACGAAGCAGGTGGGGTTGCAACACTCCTTAAAGCTGTGTTTTACTATAAACGACGTGATCCACAAGAAGCGGATGAGATTGAGATGATGGAAAACTTTTTTGATATTCTTTGTTCAAGTCTTGCGGAGCCGGAGGTGAAGGAGACGTTTTTGGTTGAGGAAGGGTTGGAGCTGATGTTGATGATTATAAGGTAATTCCTTTTATTCCCATTTCCCACGTGTTAACGATGGTGTAGGGAAAAAAAGATGGCGAGGATGCGCGCTCTCAAAGTCATTGATCATGCGTTATTGGGGGATTCGGGAAAATCTTGTTGCGCAAAGTTCATTGAAGTCTTGGGGCTGAAAGCCATTTTCCCCATCTTCATGAAAAAGGGCCAACGTTCCTACAAGAAGCAATACAAGGGCTATTCTGAAGTCGAAGAAGAAGGTAATCTCCGCCTCTTCCCTCCCCTCTAACACCCTCTTTAGAACATCTCATCTCCATCATATTCTCTTTAATCAAAAGCTCGACCGACAAGACCCATCTTCAACGTATATTTGTGAAATTTGCGGAAAGTGATTTTGAGAAACTGAGACAGCTTTTCGATATGAATGATATGTACCGGAAACGAGTTGAGCGGGCAGAACGGGAGATGGGTGACATGGAGGATGATGATTTGAATTCGGCCGAGGAGATTTATTTGAAGAAGTTGGAGAAGGGGCTGTTTACATTGCAGTTGATTAATCTTGTCGTGTGTATTTTGAGTGTGCAGGATATTGAGGTTACGGTAAGCTTTTATCTTTTTTTTGGGTTTTCGTTTTCTCTTTTTTGGACGCGTGGAATTCTCATGTTTTTCTTTTTTTAAAAAGGTTGCTTCTGAAGTTCAGAAACTTGTTTTGGCGCGGTATGGCGGCTACAAAGATGTTGTTGCGGTTGTTAAAGGTAGCATGCATATTTTCAAGCGCGTTGCTTATCCTTTTTTTTTTTTGTGTTTGTATAGAATACGCGGCAATCTTGGAGATTCCGGAGAAGATAACGCGTTCAAAGCACATCTTCAAGAACTTATTACATTCTTTGAATCATAAAGGAAAAGTTTTAATAAAAAAAAAGGAAGCTTGGAATTCCTTGCTACAATATATAATAAAACTCCAGTTGGGAAAAAAACAACTTGCAGTCTCTCTTTATTTCTTCTCATCCGCCTTCTCCTCCTTAACCCCTTTCTTAGCCTTCTCCTCTGCCGTCGCAACAGGTTTTTCCTCCTCATCCTTATTCTCCTTCCTCTCCGCCTCACTGTTTGAAATCTTATTCGTAATAAGATTATGCAAAGCAATGACTGCCCTTATCAACGATGACAAGTAAATCACAAGCAACTCATCATTCGATTTAACCGCAAACGCACGAACGCTGTCGGGAACGTTCAAGTTGGGCAAAAGGTTAAAGATATCTTGAAGGTTGCTGATGATGGATGGTTGACGGGGAGGGTACCGTCAACGACTTTAGTCAAATATTCTTGAATCTCTTCAAGACGGATCCCGAGACCTTTGAGAGAGTTGAGTTGGTCAGTGATCTGAGTGGAAAGAGTTCCGACGGCATTGTCTTTAATGTCCCTCAACAGATGTTCGACACCGATTTCTTCGGCTTCTTCCGCCTCGATGGAGGAGGGACGTGGTTAAAGGTTTTTGTTGTAGCAGTGCCATCCTAGAACAATCGTTAAGAGTGTGTTTTGTTGAAAAGAATGCGTACATCATGGACTTCTTCAACGGCAAAGTAGGCGTCGGTGGGTAACCCGAGATCCTTGGGCTTCACGTCAATGATGACGAGAACAGGGTTAGGATTGTAGCGCTTAAACAACTCGTTGATTTCCAAGTCAGATGAACGAAGCTTGGGGCCTGTATGATACCATCCCACCATCTTCTCCTTTGCTGTTGAAGAGGGCATCAGTTGTTAATCCCAACAAACGCCGCAACTTTACCATTCACTTTCTTGAACATATCATACATGGCTTCATGGTAGTTATGGTCCAAGAACCACACAGAGGGATCTTTTCGTCTTCCTCGAAAGGCACTGGGAAAACGTTTGAGTAAGCGATGGCGGGGGAGGAGGTGTTGTACCTGCATAGCTGTTTGCTACATTGACAACGTTACCGACGGATTGACCGAGAAGGATACCGACGACACGCTTCTGGTGTTGCGGGCAACGCGAAAAAAGTGGTCGGTGACGGAGAGAAGGACGAGGGGTGGATGACCACAGAGTCTGGCGTTGCAGCGGAGTGTGGCATTTCTTTGGGAAGTTGGTTCCTGTGAAATTTTTTAGAGTGTTGCGCGGCTTCCTGGACAAACCAGTGAATCGATTGTGTGTGATCGTTGAAGTGATGGAGGACTGCTGGATGTATATGACGCTGTGATGTTGGGTTTTGTGTTTGCTGTGGTTTGATGTGGAATGCAGTGAGATTGAAATATGGACTTTTTTTGCATGCTTTCAGGCTTTGTTTATTTTCATTCACTCGTTGCTGTTGTGTTTCCAGTACCATCAATTATCCGTATCTCCATTCATTCCATCATTCATCGTTTATTGGATTCTTTATCACATCAAACTGTGAATCCCGCATCACTTGTATCAATTATCAACAAACCCATCAACACCCGTCTCGAATTACTTTGACAAATACATGATCTTTTTGTTCGAACTTTTTTTTTACCTGACATTCCCTGATCACTAGGCGAATATCACCCTAAAGACATAGATTCAGCTAGTTGTAGTTGACATCCACAAGAGCCATGTCCTCTCTCAGGAAACAACTTACGGCCCTCTCTGCAACCCGTCCTTCAAAGCATCCCGTCTCCATCCTCTTTACAAAAGATGAGGCCGCAGACATTGATCTCGAAGCAGCCTTTGCCATTGGCTGCAACGGTCTAGCCTCTCTCATCGACCTGGATCCCAGATTCGCCGTCTTTGAAGAAACCTTGTTCTCGGAACGATTTAAATCTATGGACAGGAATCTTCTTGTATGTTTACCACAAAACTTTGGACGGACGCTGATGCAAGTTTTTACAGGATAACAAGGAGAATGCGAGCCTTGATCGCCTTATTACAGGGTTTTTGGGATTATTGTCGAGGGTTTTCTTCAAAGCCCTGCTTTGAAAGCGTTGGAATGGATCGTGAGACGGTTTAGGTGAATTACCCCCCTTTTTGGGAACTTATCCAGACGTCAGTGGCATGCAGCAGGAAACTTATTCTTCTTTCTTTGCAGCGCTCATATTCATAATGTTGAGCAAATGATGGCATGCATTTTACCGTACCATGAGACTCCACAGTTTGCGAGTGTTGGAGCGATTCTTTACGTTAGGTGGGTGTTTAGGAGGTGTTGATGTGGACTTATCGTGGCAGGAATTACGATGATATTGCGTTTTTGGAGTATCTGAGGAAAGATCAGGTTCCTTTGGATCGTATCAATCTTGCGCGCAGGTGCATTAAGAGCACAGCTTTGTTGAACAGGGTCTGCAACCTGGTGTGTTATTTTGCCATTTTCGCATTCTGTCGTCTCCTTTTAGGGGGTGAAATTTCGAGTTAACGCTATTTCATAATAGTTTTTGACAACGGAAGACTATAACCGAGCATGTTTACATTTTTCGCACGTACCATTTACGAATGTTTCGATCAACTTGAGACGACGGATGAGAATTTCACGCGCACCGTTCTTGACGCTTTGGTTACGACCATCAAGAAATCGCAGCAAAAAGATAAGAAGGTGGTTTTGACATTCCTCTCCAATGTTTGACATTTTTGGACTAGCTCGCTGCGTATGTTGTTCTTGGCCGGCTTATCGAGAAGACGAAGTTGGCGCAGGAAGCTGTTGATGAATTATCGAAATCGGTTTTGAAGGCGATGGAGGGAGAGATGAATGAAGCTGCGACGATTGTGGTTTTGAGTTTGTACCATTTCAATACCGAGTGTCTGATGTCACAGACGACGGTCACGATGATTTTGGAGGATAAGTGAGTGGCTGTCAATGTGGAAGTGGATGATTGACGGTTTAACAGGACTATTTATAAGGCTGTTGTGCGGGCCTTGAAGGAATTTGATTCACAGGCTTTTATTCATGCGTTGGTTCTTTCCATCAGCAGCCTTTGGTTAGGCGATTTTACTAGAACTTTTTCTCACATATCATAGCACCAAGCTCCCTGCAGAGACCTCCCAAAAGTGCTTGGAATTGATTGAAAAGCTCTACGTGGACGGTAAAGTCGCCGGAGACCTCTGCGACGTGATTCTTCAAACCCTTTTCGCAAAGAACTCGGAAAAGGAGACCCTTGTGTTGAAGTTTTGTGAGGGATGTTTGAAGGTGCTTTTTAGCCAGCATCCTGTTTTGATTAGTTCGAGGATTGCGGCGATGACGCAGGTATGTGGGTCTATTGGTGATGGACATTGAAGGTAGTAGGATGAAAGTGTGTCAAAGTTAGAGGCAAATAGTATTTTGTATCGCATTGTTTCGTCGACTTACAAGGTATTTACCAAAGCTTACCATGAAAGATTTGACGGTTTTGTAGAACACTGTGTTTGAGCCGATGGAGGAGACGGGGACTATTTTGTTTTTGAACTTAAAGCATGCGGACGCGAACGTTAGGCTTGTGGCTTACCGCCGTCTCGTCAAGATTTTGGAGTCCGGCTCATCAGTTGTAAGGGCTATTTTTATTGTTTCTGTAGTATTGACCCCCTGTAACAGGATCTTGACTGCCTTGAAGATATTCTTCTCGATGGTTTGAAAGACGAAGACGCCATTGCTATGGCTGTTCTTCAGCTTAAAAAGCTTTATGAATTTATTAGCGGTGATCATTTGCCGAATGTGATTTTAGAGTTGACGACGGCGTCTTCGGCGAAATTGAAAAAGTTGGCAGTTTCTGCTATGATTAGGTTGGCAAATTCGAAACAGTTCAAAGATCATGTTGAGGTTAAAGAGGCGTTGCTTTCGTTCACGGTGCTTGCGTACAATGTGGGTTTAAAATAATGGCGTGGCATCGCTAACCTCATTTTTGTAGCGTCGTTCTGTGTTTGTCCATTTCGCTAAAGAAGCCATCGAGCACCTCCCGGTTTACGCGCGCTACTTTAAGGGAACCGAAGTGCTCCTCTCGAAACTTGAAGAACTTTCTGGAAAGGAGAAACCATCTGTTGATGAAATTGATGAGTTATCTGCCGCGATTTCAACTATTCTTGCAGGTTAGGCCATTTGCTAATATTTATAAAGCTGATGGATGTTTTTGTTTTTTCGCGTAACAGCCAATATGGCCAAGAATGAAAAGTTTGAGTCGGAGGTTAGGTTTGCAAAGAAGGCCGTGAAGGCGGAGAATGTGGAGACACGTGTTGCGGCTTATGTGTTGTTTACGCATTGGATTGTGGCGGGAGTTGGTGAGCTCGTTTGTTATTGTTTTTGCGGTTTAGTGAAGGTGCTAAATGGTTTTGGTTCAAGTTGACCAAGCTGTTGCTTCCGAAGCGGTGCATAGCTTTGCAACGAAGCTCAAGACTGTTGAAAGCGATGACAAGGTAAGCTTGTAGAGCATGTTTTATGGTGTTTCTCATTACTGATATCGGATCATAATTTAGAAATCCGTCTTCTCGTCTGAGGGCTCCGTGTTGCTCTGGTGCATCTCAAAGATTTTGTCAAACGCTGAATCCGTCAAGATTTTGTCATCTTCCGGAAAGAAGACCGTAAGATATCTACCACTTTGACTGAAACTGATGGAATACAGGATAACACTGATATCTGGTTTGAGCTTTTCACCAACGTCGCGTCGTTACGGGATATTGCGCGTGGACAGAGTATCCTCAAGGAATTGTTCACGAAGGTGGTGAAAGGGGATGCTTTGGCGCTCCTTGTTAACATTTGGACCAGCGATGGTGAGTTTTGATTAAATTATGGGGTTATTAACTTTTTTTAGACGCGTCTTCTGTTGCCAAGGCGAAGGCCCTTGAGATGGCTTGTGTTTTGTTGGACGCGGCTGTTGGCAAGTCACCGATTGAGGATTTCCAGATTCTCATTCCTCCTCTTTTGTTGACGCTTTTGAACACCAAGGAGGTGAGGGTTTTTTTCTCGCACTTTAGTTGAATGTGGTCATTAACGGATTGTTAAGATGGTGAGGTCTTCCGGATTGGTTTGCTTGCGTAGTCTTAGGGTTTTGTATTCGCGTTTGCTGAGTGCTGGGATCAAGAAGACTGAGATTTTTGGAAAGGACACCTTTTACGGCGCAGCAACTTGTTAGTTTTAAATATCGCTTTTCGATTGCTTATGATGCGGTGGTTTAACCAACAATTTTTAACCAGCCCACGTCCGCTTTGTGCCTTCCGCTATCGCCTCCAAGTTTGTGTCTGTCTGCCTCGAATCTGAGAAGGAAATCCTTGCGGACCCTGCTTATCTCCAGAAGAAGATCGCCGCCGTTCTCTCACCTGATTCTGCAGAGAAGCAGCTTTCGTAAGATTTTAAACCTCCAAATCGCCACTTACATATCTGTTTAGTGAACCCATTACCACCTTTTTGCTCTCTAACGTCCTCGCGGCACCCCGCCTTGAGGCTAAATCCGGAATTCTTACCTTGATGAGCGCCCTCAATACCCCGTTGAAGGTGACGGCCGTTCTACCTCTCATTGAAGAACGTTTCTCGGACGATGTGGTTGCGGCCCCTGTTTCCGACAAGGACTTGAAGTTCCGTCTCCAACTCATCCAAGGCTTCACCGCCAAATCCTCCAGCGTTTTATTCTCTGTCAAGAGCGGAAAATACCTGCGCCTCTTCTTGAACGTGTTGCTTAAAGGTCTAACCCTGCTTTTTTCCCCACGATTAAACTAAACGCGTTTGTAGGTGGACCTGAGGAAGTCTCTGTTGCTGTTCAACTCATGCATGACGATTGGGTTATGAATGTGCCTCCTGCGCATCAGTTGACTACAGTTTGGAAATTAATGGAGATTGTGGCGGTCGGAGCAAAGTCGACGTCGCAAATGGTTAAGAAGGCTTTGGCGAGTATGAATCTGATGGCGGAGTTTGTGGTCTATGCGTTGAATGAGTGTCATAAGAGCTTAGTGGCGGTGCTAGAACATTCCTCAAAGAGGGTAAAGACTGACAGGTGGGTGACGTTGTTTTCATCGTTTGCGCATTGGGTGAGTATTAAATGGTTTTTCGTTGTTATTTTTTTCTTTGATTTAGCTCCAACCATCAAGTGTTTTACATTCTTTCGGCCATTCTTGAGACGATTGAGTCGAATCAGAAGTTGGTCGCGAATGGAGACCTTTTGTCCATTTTGTTTGAGATCATCAGTGATATCCTCTCTGTCAATGCCGATGATGCGCCTTTCCCCATTGAATACTTGAAACAGCTTGTGGTGTCTGTGTGTTTGAGCGTCGTTAAGCAACTTGAGGTTAGTTATCGCCGTCTCAAAGGTTTATATATTTAACGGTGAATTTCAGGAATCCAAAATCGCTGTTCGTGAAGACTCGGTCCGCATTGACCTTATTGTTCAGTGCATTAGGGGTACTTCGATTGATTTAATTTCAGCCGATTTCTAACACTTATTAGCCTCCGACAACCCCCAAACCCACAACGCCGCTCTCCTCCTTTTGGCATCTCTCGCGAAGCTTCTCCCAGATAGTGTCCTGGTCAACACGATCCCCGTGTTCACGTTTATGGGTGCCAACGTTATGCGTAGGGACGATAATTACAGTTTCTTTGTGATCCAGCAAACATTGGAGGTGATTGTCCCGGCTCTTATTTCCAGAAAATCGACCAAGGAAACCTACTCCAAAGGTAAAATTTCGTCTGTCTTTCCCACCTTTTAAAATTTCGTAGAAGTCAAGCAGGTGTCCCAGATCTTTGTCGACTCTTTCACGCATATCCCGATTCACAGGAGATTAAGGTGCGTCGCTTTTCAATTTTAAGCAACTTATATGTATTTCAGGCTTTTCATCCTCCTCGTCTCTACTCTTGGACCCCGCGAATTTTTGCATATGATCATTTCCATGTTGCTTCATAAAGCTTCCAGTAAAGCTCCTGCGACAAGCCAAGACGCTGATGAGATCCCAGCGTTTTGTTTAAGCCTTCTCCAACATTTCGACTGTTTCATTCAATTTGAGGTGAGACCGATTATTATCACTTCAACGACTCACCCCCTTACTTAGGCTTTGATCCGCTTCGTCCAATCCGCTTACGTGATGCACGATACCACCGATGATGTTTCCGCTGTCCCGTCCTACCCGCTCTCAATGTAAGCGTCAGCTGTTTTCTACCTCGTCTAACGCGTTTAGTATAATTGGCGGAAAGACGTTACGGTACTTCAAGCTTGCTTGTTTCGAATTTACGGCGGATGCTTTGGGAAGTCGTGGATTTGGGAAGAAGTTGAAGGGGAACATGGATGAGGCTATTGTTGGGCAGTTGCTGAGGTTTTTGGAATTGCTTTTGGGGGTTATTGAAGGGACGAATGTGGAGGTTGGGGATGATGATGATGTTTCTGGATCTGTCTCAAAGTACAACAGGGGTGAGTGCAGATCTTGCTTTACAAATTTTACGATAGTTTCTCGTGTGTATAGTGCTCTTGTTGTACCTTTTTTTCTGAGGGCGAAGGTTGTGTTAATAAGCTTTTTGCAGGATTATTAAAACGCTTGTATGGAGCCTTAAACGCGTTGAACCTTCTCCTCCCCTTCAACGTCTTCCTGGAAGTCGCCACGAAGTTGATCGAAAACAAGGATCTTTCGGTACGCATCGTTTTTCTCCACTTTTTTAACTAACAAAACCCCTCCAGCTTCGTCGCCGTTCCATCCTCCTCCTCAACGACCGTCTCCTCTCTCTCACTGAGGAAGACTACAGTCTTAACGAATCCCTCCTTCAAAGCATCCTCACCCAGCTTCTGGCCAACATTGGTGAAAACGCAAAGGAAGCGCAAAGATGCGGGATATCAGGATGTCGACGCTTGTTTGCGTGACCAGTATGGCGAGAGGGATGGCGAAACGTGAGCCAGAGGCCTTTACGAAGGTTTTGAAGGTGATCGTTGGGAAGGGTGGATTGGGACACGCGGAAAGGGCGATTAGAGGGTTGGCGGCTGGTTGTGTTATGACGTTGTGGTAAGTGACTGAAGTCTGATTCTTTCCACCCTTTTCTTGTTTCCTTTCCATTTTTCTCTTATTTTTTTTTCCGTTCCTTGGTGTGCTAATTGATATTTGTTGTTTTTAGCAAGGAACTGGGACCGCGTGTCATCCCGCTTCTTTCCAAGATTTGGATATATCCTTCAAGACGTGCAAGAAGGTAAATAATGACTTTATCTATACATTATTGTTAATTCTCTTATTTTATAGATTCGCCTGACACCGAACACCTTACGTTCCTCCAAACCATTGACGCGATCATCGAGTCTATTCCTCTCTTTGTTGGTACTTACTTGAGCGACGTGTTGCGCAACCTCCTCGGAAGAAACTACGAAAGCCAAGCTGAAGGCAGCTTACGGAACCAAGTAAGAACCCCCCATCTCTTACCTCTCATATTTTCTAACATCATTGGGCAGCTTGAAACCAAGAAGCAAGATATTCTCAACACGATTGTTGAAAAGGTTCCCATTAGGGCCATCATCCCGGTTTTCCAAAAGGTCGTCCAAAACGTTATGGAAGGAACAATGTTGTTTACGAAGGGACGTGAGGTTGTGGCGGACGCTGCGCTTGATTTTGTTAGTGTTTTGGGGATGCTTATTGGGCGCGTTGAGAAGAGTGATGTTGGAGTTTATAGTAAGGAGATTGTGGAGATCTTTTTGAAAGTTTTGGATGTGAGGAGAGGATTAGGTGGGGATGCTGGAGAGGAGGTCAGTAATTTTATTTACTTAAATTTTTTTTGGCCTTCCGAATATTAATATATTGATTTTCTTTCGAATAGGTTTTGATGAAGGTTGAGACGAGCGCTATCTCTGCATTCTTGTCGTTCGTTTTGAGGTTGAATGAGTCATTGTTCAAGCCTGTGTTTATGAACTTGAGGAGTTGGATGGAGGATCGTAGAATTCAACAAGGTGGGGTTCAGCTTTTCTGCTCTTGTAGCTGTGACTAACTTTTACTAGGCGCTGAACTCCGCAAGTTGACCTTCTACCGTGTCGTTGACGCACTCATGACGAAGCTCAAGGTATCGTTAATGCCTTGGCTCCCTTAACTTAGCTAACGCACCTTTAGTCAATTTTCGCACCCTACTTCTCTGGTACGGTCGATCCATCCCTTGCGACACTCACAGAGTACACGGACAAATTCGTGGTGGATGAGACGTGGAAACTCGTGATGACGTGTCTTCAGAAGTATTTCGCGTTCTGTCCAGAATGTAAGATGTTCACGCCGACGACTTTTCTCTTTATTGACGCTGTTTTTAAAATACTTTTTGTAGTTACGTTCTCCCCTGAAAAGTTCCAAAATCTCTTTGCGCCTATTTGCGAGCAGATTGATTTGGTGACACTTCATGGAGATGATTATCTTGTAAGCTATATCGTTTATCGTTACATTTGTTGAATGGTTTATTTTAGAACAATGCTACGCTTTACATTGTTCCGTGCGTGGGACATCTCGCTGTCGCAGCTGGAAAAGAAGTATACTGGAAACCACTTAACAAATACATTCTCAACAAATCCCGAAGCGAGGACTACATGGTAAATAAATTGTGTTTTTTTTCCTTTTTTCTTTTTGCTAACATAATATTCGTTTCAGGTGCGCCTTGTTTGCGTTCGCATCCTTACCGAGTTTTACTCGAAACTTGGAGAAGAGTTTTTGGTGCTGTTGCCCGAGACTGTGCCGTTTTTGGCGGAGCTTATGGAGGGTGAGTTTTTTTGTTTTTTTTTTGTGTAGGGGAAGGCGTTGACGTTTTCGCCCCCATTTTTCAGATACGGAGGAGGAAGTTCAGAAAGCATGTCAAGAACTTTCGACCGAGATCAAGAAGCATCTTGGAGAGGATCTCAACAGTTTCTTTTCTTGATGATGTTGAGTTATTTTTTAAAAGGGTTATTTTGGGAGTTTTTTGTGGAGTTGTCGACCTTTTTTTTTTTTGTTTGTCTGCTTTTCCATTGCATTTTGTTGAGAGGTGTCGCTCTCAGGCTTTTCCTGTTTCGTTTTTGATGGTTGTCACGTTGAAGAGGTTTAAATGTATACGGGATTGGATATTACGGGTTTGCACGTTTTGGAGTTTAGACATGATAAACCTTTCAAGCTTAATATACTTACTCCTGTATACATGCTTGCGTACATGGTGTTTTTTTTTTGGTTCAAAACCGGTCCACCATGACCGCTCGAACGTACTTTGTAAACGAAACCGCAACCGCGAAAGTTAATAATGGAACAAAAGGAATTCGTAGAAGATGGACGGCGTACAGCATGGTTTGAAGTCATGTCCAAAGCTAGGCTGGACTTCAGTGCACGTTAAAGAGTGGGCATGGGATAACCCACAAGTATTCACTCCAATATACGCGGTTTCAAGTGAATGAGTTTTTTTCGGTTCAAGCAAACGTTCCACAATGAACGTATGAATGTCATTTGAAAACGTATATAAACGGCGGCATCGAGTTGTTGATTGGGCGTTAGTGTGGTTATATTATAGGTTACGTGTCAAAAGATAGGACAGAGGTGGATGGAATGGGGGGTACACGAAATCGCCATGAGTTTGACGCGAATTCTGATGGTTCATCATCTTTATAAATCTGTTACCGCATAGTTTGATTTTCCTGCATGATCCCCATCCAAAAACCAAAAAAAAAAAAACACGCCAAAAACAAAAAAAAGTCTGCTATCCAAAAAATCATAAAAGGAAACCCCTATGAAAAACACGCAAAACAAAAACCCTTCAAATCGGTAGCAAAGAAAGAGGAAACCACCAAAAAAAAAACAAAAAACAAGGATTGAATCGGCGCGGGGAAGGGGGAGGGGGAAACAAACCACGCAAAAAAAAGAAAAGAGGGGGGACGCATCACCCCATATTAATACATAAACGCAAAACACCTTCTCATCACGTTGCCCCTCCACCTCCACCTCCTCCAAAAATTCCACCCCCTCCTCCCAAAAAACACCCACATATCCCTCCAAACCCATCTCTGCACCCCCCAACTCCAGCTTCCACAGCCACCTCTCTCATCCTTCCAAAAGCCTCCACGTCAAGAGGGGTGGGGACGATCTCCAAGTCTCCAAAAGAGGGAACGCGCGTGTGGTGAGCATGTGGGAGAGGGCGGTGAAGAAGTGAGCGGGCGGGGGTGTGGGGGTGGTGAGGGTGATGTGACGGAGATGATGGGGTGGGAGGGTGAGGAGGGGGAGGGGATGTGGGGGGAAGGGAGGTGGGGTTTGGGGAGGGGGTGGAAGGGATGTAGGGTTTGGGGAGGGGGGGGAAGGGATGTAGGGTTTGGGGAGGGGGGTGGAAGGGATGTAGGGTTTGGGAGGATGTAAGGGATGCGGTGTTTGGGGAGGTGAATTGAAGGGTTTGGAGGGATGTGAGGGATGAAAAGAGGGGTGTGAGTAAATTGTGATCGCCGTCATCCATCATTTGGAGGCTAAAGGATGTAATACGTGAAAAGAGACTGGAAGGGGTATGGCAAGTCAAATGATGAAGGTGATAGAATGAGATGGCGAGGTTAAGATGGATGAGGTTTTTAAAAGGTGGGAGATGGAGAGGAATAGGTTAGGGGTTGAAGTGGAGTGACGGAGGGTGAGGGCTTGAAGGTTTGGGTAGGATGTGTGGATGGCGTTGATGATGTGTTGGTTGAGGTGATGGATCTCTAGGGCGAAATGGTGAAGGTGAGGGGTAGCCATGTGGAGAAGGCGGTGGATAAAGTCGCTGGATTGTTGGGGGTTAATTCTTCAGAGATGTGGTAGGGTTGGACTTTGATGCAGAGAGTGTGGAGGGAGGAGGAGTAGGAAGGGGTAGGGAATTTGGTGGATCGTTTGAGGAATAGCCATGGATTTGAAAAGGTGATGCTGAGGTGAGTGAGGTGTTGGAAAGGAGTTTTGAGAAAGGTTCGAAAGTGTTTGGGGGGTTCAATGTGCAAGTTCCAGATAGCGGTCAAGAGAGGTTTTTCCAAGAGGTCATCCAAGAGATCGTCCAGATCCGTTTCTCCATCACAAAAGAGGACGACTTCGTTAGGAAAAGAAGGGACGTGACGATGTCTTCTTCATCATCAGGATCAAGATGATGTTGTTGCATTGCGTTCGTTCCAGGTTTGGGAGTTGGGCCATCATGAGGTTGAGGTGATGGGATGCTTTGTAAACGTCGTTAGAGATCCATAGCGTTTTGATTCTGTTGAGGAGATGTGGTGGGGGTGGGGAGTCGAGGAGTTGGTGGAGTTGGGAGGTGGAGCGGATGGCGAGATGCTCCCAGCGACGGGGTTCAGTGATGCGGCGAAATAGGGTGGAGACGTTGGCGATGGTCCAGAGAGTTGGAAATGGTGGACGTGAGCGACGACTTCGAGGAGGATGGATGGGTTCAATGACATGATGGTGGTTTAACGTTGAAGTGAATTCTTGGGCGTCCGAAAATTAGGTTGGAAACTGGGAGTCATGAAAACAAAAATGTTTGACTTGGCCATGCCTGTGACCTTTTACGTCTTCGTCGTTTTCTCGTTTAAAGAGAATCAACGCAGCTATGTCAAGCGTCTTCACCACAGGCTATTGAATGCTATAGGACACGAGGAGGAATGGAGGAGCAATAGATGTTGTGACGTGACGGTGCTCGCAAGAACATGCAAAGTGCCGGTTGAATTCAAACACATTATAAATGATATATTGTGAATGTATAGAAATGAAGAAAAATAAATGACACGTAAGCACGTTACAGACTTTTAATGTAGTGATCACTGATTACAAGACAAAGCGTTTCGCGTCTTTTTAAACCATAAAAATCATTACATTTCCACAAAGTTATTATAAATAAATACTCTCAAAAACAAAAAGACTAAACCAACAAACAAACAAATAAATACTCTTTCAAAGAAAGAAAAAAACAAAAATCCCCCAATCCATTCGTCATCCCTTCCTCATCTCTGTCATCATCAAGAATCATCCGTCTCCTCCGTCTCTTCATCCTCCTCCTCTTCCGAATCCTCTGTATCCTCTTCAAACCCTCTTCTCCCACCATGATGATTCCCATTCTTATGACTAGACCCGCTGACAATGACCCTCGTGGTGTTTTGATGATGACACAGGGATGGTGGTGGTGGTGTTGTTGTTGTTGAGAGTGGGTTTGGATTTGACGGTGCCGTCTTTTTGGGAGACGAGGAGATCGAGTTTGGTGGATGTGAGCTATGGCGTGTTGGATGAGAGGAAGTGAAAAAAGTGTGAGTATGAATAACATGAGAGATGGGTCACGTGGATAAAGTATGATGTGGTGATTGTTGTAAAGTGATGGGAACTATTTCTTGTAGAGCGCAGCGCATGATAAAGAAAAGAAAAGAGACACACACACAACAACAACACACACACATACAAAATAAAACACCACAAAAACACAAAAAGCAAACTCACCATGTCCAACATCAAAGCCAGCTTGTACTTTAGCAATTGGTTCTCTCCCTCGAGCATTTTATTCTTTTCGAGGAGTTCTTGGTTGATGGAACCTTCCGCCAGCCATGCTCTGTTTTCGTAAGAGAGGAGAGCGTCACCGAGTGAGATGGTGATGGGGAGTTCTTTCTAATAATGGATAATAAGTATATTAGATATAGATGGATGGATATAATAAATAAATGATGAATATAAAGTAAATATGTGAAATGACAATTTGATCAGAAAAGAAAAAGGGATGAGGATAATAGAAGGGGAATATGATTGAATATTATTAGTAATCAATCAATAAATAATGATGTAGTAGTAATGAATAATAAATAAAATAGTATTTAATATGTAATAATAATAAACACAATAACTAATAACAACAACAAATAATAAATAATAAATAATAAATAAATTACCTCTTCTGATTCAAAGTTGAGGTTTCGTTCTTTGATAGGAGACTTGTTGCGAAAGCTATAGTGGTGTCATTCATGAGGGAATGAGTATACAAGTGTAGTGGTGTCAATGAGGGAATGAGTATGTAAGAGTGTAAGAGGAATAAGAGTCATAAGAGTATGTATAGGATGTATGTGTGTATGGGAAGTATATATATACAAGATGAATTGTGTTGTTTTGTTTTTTATACCTTTCAGAGAACCTTCTTAGTCGATTCATTCTTCTTCTTATTCTTGTTATTCTTATTCTTATTCTTTGTTGTCTATCGAGTGGGGGATACGATGTGTGTGTGAGTGTGTGTGTGTAAATGAGTATATCTATATATATATATATATATGAGTGAATGTATATATCATATGTATACAATGAGTTGGATGGGATGGATGGATGGATGGAGTATGTTGATGTGTTAATATTTATATATGAGATGTATGTATGCAATGGTAACAAGTAGTAAGAGTAGTTAGTGTGTTTGTCAAAATAAATAAATAAATAAAGGATGCTGGTGTGTCGATCAAAATGCCTTTTTCTTTTTTTTTTTGTTTTGATTCTTATTTATTTATTATTGTGGAAAGCCCAAATCTTCTATATAATTATTTACTTAAATGAATCATCATCAATTATTAATTAATAATATATAATAATATTAAGAGGTCATACAATATTGTACTACAAAAGATCGTGTAACATCTCTTATCGCTAGATTTTACAAGATTGAAATCTCAACTATATAAAGCAAGCCTTTCCCCCTTTCGATCTGCTTTCCTTCTTTTTTTCTTTACTCTATTCTATTCTATTCTTTAAATAAATCACACTACACCTTATTATTCCTCTCCACCACCATCATCACTTGTGACGAACGACAACACAACGACCATCTTTGCAAGGTGAGGAAAAGAGACCGAGAGACCTTGAAATTCATATCCCCATTCATCCATTCATTCATTCATTCATTCGTTTTCTCTTTGCTACTTTTCTTTACTCTCTATCGTTCTCTCTCTCTCTCGCGTTTATGACTGTCTGTTGATGGGACAGTGTAGGGATGATTGTCATGCAAGCAGTTGAATGCATGCCATGCAATGCATTTAGAAAGGAATGGAGATGATGGATGTGGTGTGGTGCATGACTCTATATTGGATTGATTGATGATTGATTGATGATGAGGTGTCGTCTCCTTGTTTTCAATATTTCTCTCTCTTCTCTCTTGTTCATCCATTTGAATGTTCCCACGGAACGATATTCTCTTGTTTGATTGATTAAAACGGGGGAGGAGGAGGAGGTTGGAGGGTGTGTGTGTGTTTTAGAGAAGCTTACGTCAGGGATATATGGATAAGATGATCTTTTTATTTAATTTATTTATTTATTTATTTTATCAACTGTCTTTGTGGACAAGAAAAAAAAGGATTTATAGTTGGTGTTACCAGAGATATCATTGGCTTTCTTTAATTCACCTATTAACTCATTCATTTATTTATTTTTCTGTGTTATTTATTATTAAATGTTACCCATCCCATCTTTCTGCTCTTCTTTCTTTTTTTTAAAAAATTTCTTATCGGTTCTACAATCATCATCATCATCATCATCACTCGTTTCAACTTGCTCTGCTCATTATAGAGGTACTATTCACTCATAGTTGCTTCCCCCATTTGCATTCCATCCCAATTCCTCACTCTAGTCTTGTGCATGTGCGTGTACTGCATTCACCACTAGCTGCTTTTATCCATTTGTTTCTAATCTTCTCTTCCTTTTCATCATCCATCATTAGTAGATTAAACACTTGAAAAAAGGACTTCAAAGGACTTCTCTCCCCCCATTCTCTCTTGTAATTACATACTGAACGAGGAAAGAGTACCAATCCCCCCCTCCAATCCAATCCTTTCTTTACACAACCCTTTGGAGACATCTCGGGCCAACATGGTCAACGCCTCGCTGAAAGGCGCACACGACGATGCCATGCCATCGTCATCATCATCTGCAACAAACAACAACCATCAGGAGCAGGAGCAGTATGCCGAGGAGAATGTGTAAGTCTTTCTCTCTCTCCCATCCTCCACCCGCAAGCCTCTTTATTTTCATTATTCTTGGCTCTTTTCGATCCATTTTCTCTCCTTGCACATTCATCCGTCAATTTCACGCATGGGAGCATGCATCGACAGCGCGTTTGTTCATCACACTATGTGCCCGCGTTGGGCTCTCACTTGATGGGACTGCGGACTCTTTCTCCCTTTCTGCTTTTCCCTCTTTTCTTCTTTTTTCTCTCCCTTTCCTTGTCTTGCTTTGATTTGTCGGGTTCTTTATCGCAATTTTTTTTTCTCAAATCTCATCTCTGCTTCCTGCGCACGTTTCACAGCTCCTGGGCTGATGCCCTTCCTCAAGCTGTTGGTCTTTACAACCCCGAGCTCGAAAAGGACGCCTGCGGTGTTGGATTCATTTGTCATATCAAGGGATCGCCTTCCCACGAGATTCTCAGCGATGCCAGGGGCATCCTTTGCAACATGACCCATCGTGGTGCCGTTGGTGCCGATGCGAGAGACGGTGACGGTGCTGGTGTTATGACGGGTATTCCCCCACGACTTTTTCGCTACCGAGGTTAAGCGCCTGTTTGGCGTCTCTCTCCCCCCTCCCGGACAGTACGCTGTGGGTAACGTTTACCTCAAGCCGGATGAGAATGTTTATCACGAGACTCAGGAGAAGTTTGAGGGTGAGTTACTTTATAAATAATATTTGATTATACTTTATTTTGGAAAGCTTTCTGTCTCTTTAGCCTTTTTTTCTAAATCCCGCCCCGTTTTTTTATTTTACAGAAATCGCCGGTTTCCTCGGTCTCGAAGTCCTCTGCTGGCGTAGTGTCCCCCGCGACAACTCGATCCTCGGGCCTTCCTCCCGCGGCAAAGAGCCCGTCATCATGCAACCCTTTGTGTCCCTCGTCGACGCCAACCCCAGCACCTTTGATCCTCGCCACTTTGAGCGCCAACTTTACCTCCTCCGCAAAAAGACCACTCACGCCAACACGCTCAAGAGATGGTTCTACATTTGCTCCCTCTCTCCCAAGATTATTGTCTACAAGGGATTGCTTGCACCCGTGCAGGTCTACACTTATTTCCATGATTTGACGAACCCGATGTACAGGACTCACTTTGCGTTGGTCCACTCGAGGTTCTCGACCAACACGTTCCCCAGTTGGGATCGTGCTCAGCCTATGAGGTGGTGTGCTCACAATGGTAAGTTATTATTTTCTTATAATTGATTATCTTAATACTTAAACAAAATCCTTATTAAATTTGTTTTAGGTGAGATTAACACTCTCCGTGGTAACAAGAACTGGATGCGCGCCCGTGAGGGTGTGATGAAGTCTGAGATTTTCGCCGACCATCTCGAGACCCTTTTCCCCATTATTGAAGACGGTGGTTCCGACTCTGCCGCATTCGACAACGTCCTCGAACTTCTCGTGATGAACGGTGTCGTCTCTCTCCCCGAAGCCGTCATGCTCATGGTCCCGAGGCTTGGCAGAACCAGCCCAACATGGAGCCCGAGAAGCGGGCCTTTTACGAGTGGGCTGCCATGTTGATGGAGCCCTGGGATGGACCTGCCTTGTTTACGTTCTCGGATGGACGTTACGTTGGTGCTTCGTTGGACAGGAACGGTCTCAGGCCGTGTCGTTACTATATTACGAACCGCGATACCATGATTTGCGCGTCAGAGGTTGGCACTATCTACGTTGACCCCTCTATCGTCATTTCCAAGGGTCGTCTTCGTCCTGGCAAGATGTTGCTTGTCGACACTCTTGAGGGTCGTATTGTTGACGACAAGGAGCTCAAGCATCAGAGCGCTACCCAGAAGCCCTTTGGCAAGTGGATCAAGGATGAGCTTGTGACTATGCAGAACCTGAGGGACTGGGTGATTCGCTCTGGCAAGTGGAAGAAGCACCAGCTTGATCACCATCCTATTGCTGAAGACAAACGCATGTTGGCGTTTGGATTCACTATTGAGCAGTTGACACTCATTGTTACCCCCATGGTGAACGATGGCAAGGAAGCTCTTGGATCTATGGGTACCGACACTCCTCTTGCGTGTCTCTCTCAGCAACCCCGTCTCGTGTACGAGTACTTTAGGCAGTTGTTTGCCCAGGTCACCAACCCGCCCATTGACCCTATCCGTGAGGACATTGTCATGAGTTTGACTTGCTACGTTGGTAACGAGGTGAACCTTCTCGAGATGCATCAAAGCCAATGTCACCGTCTCCGGCTCCCGTCCCCTATTTTGTCGAGCGAGGACCTCCACTGCATCCGCACGCTCCCTGAATACAAGTCGCACTGGCCCGTTGCCACCATTGACATTACGTTCCACCGGTCTGAGGGTGTTGCGGGGTACCTTGCTGCCCTTGACAGGGTTTGCAGTGAGGTGTCTCAGGCGATTACGGATGGCGTCAAGATTGCTATTTTGAGTGATGCGAATGTTGGGGCGGATCGAGTGCCTTTGAGCACGGTTGTTGCGATGGGTGGGGTGCATCATTACCTTGTGAGGAATAAGCAGAGGAGTAAGATTGCGGTGTTTGTGGAGACTGGAGAGGCGAGGGAGGTGCATCACTTTTGTGTGTTGCTTGGGTATGGAGCTGATGCGAGTGAGTAGACCCCTTTTTTTTTGTTTTTGTTTGTTTTTTTTTTTTAGTGTCGTTGAGGATGGGGTTTTGTTGACGCTATTTTTGTTTTCAAGTCTGCCCTTACCTTGCTTATGAGGCCATGATGAAGTTGAGGCGCGAGGGTCTTCTCAAGCCCGAGTTGACGGATGAGAAGATTATCAACAATTTTATCAAGGCGTCCAACGATGGTATCAAGAAGGTTATGTCCAAGATGGGTATTTCCACCCTTCAGTCCTACAAGGGCGCTCAGATTTTTGAAGCCCTTGGTCTCGACGCGTCCGTCATCTCCAAGTGTTTTAACGGGACTCCCTCCCGTATCAAGGGTGTTGGATTTGATATCCTTGCCATTGATGCTCTTGCTTACCATGACGCTGCTTGGCCATCGCGTGATACCATTTCGCTCAACACCCTTCCTGAAGCTGGTGACTACCACTGGCGTGATGGTGGTGAGTCCCACATTAACGACCCAGTGTCGATTGCCAACCTCCAGGACGCTGTTCGCCGCAAGAACATTACCGCGTATGAGGCCTACTCTCGTCAAGCCTATGAGCAGATCAAGAACTGCACGTTGAGGGGATGCTTGATTTCAAGTTTGAGGCAGCCAAGCCGATCCCGATTGAAGAGGTTGAGCCTTGGACGAACATTGTCAAGAGGTTTTGTACTGGTGCCATGTCGTATGGGAGTATCTCGATGGAGGCGCATTCCACGCTTGCTGTTGCGATGAACCGGTTGGGTGGCAAGAGCAATACTGGGGAGGGAGGAGAAGACCCTGAAAGATCGAATCGGATGGAGAATGGGGATTCGATGAGGAGTGCGATCAAGCAGGTGGCGAGTGGACGATTTGGGGTGACGAGTTATTACCTTTCTGATGCGGATGAGCTTCAGATTAAGATGGCGCAGGGGGCGAAACCTGGAGAGGGTGGGGAGTTGCCTGGACATAAGGTGTCTGAGGGGATTGCCAAGACGAGAAAGTCGACGCCTGGGGTTGGTTTGATTTCGCCACCACCTCATCATGATATTTATTCGATTGAGGATTTGAAGCAGTTGATTTATGATTTGAAGAGCGCGAACCCTGCCTGCTGCTAGGGTGAGTGTGAAGCTTGTGAGTGAGGTTGGGGTTGGGATTGTGGCGAGTGGTGTGACCAAGGCCAAGGCGGATCATATTTTGATTTCTGGACATGATGGAGGGACTGGGGCGAGTAGGTGGACTGGGATCAAGTATGCTGGTTTGCCTTGGGAGCTTGGACTTGCGGAGACGCCACCAGACGCTAGTGTTGAATGATTTGAGGGGTCGTGTTGTGATTCAGACGGATGGACAGATTAAGACTGGGAGGGATGTGGCTGTGGCTTGTTTGTTGGGGGCTGAGGAGTGGGGGTTTGCGAGACGACGCCGTTGATTGCGATGGGGTGTACGATCGATGATGAGAAGTGTCATTTGAACACGTGTCCTGTTGGGATTGCGACGCAGGATCCTGAGTTGAGGAAAAAGTTTGAGGGGAAGGCGGAGGATGTGATTAACTTTTTCTATTACGTTGCGGAGGAGTGCCGAACGATTATGGCGAGGTTGGGTGTGAGGACGATTGAGGAGATGGTGGGGAGGAACGGATTTCTTGACGGTGAATTCTGCGTTGAGGAATCCCAAGACGAGGACGCTTGATCTTAGCCCGATTTTGACGCCGGCGTTTACGTTGAGACCTGGTGTTGCGACGCACAAGGTTCGGGAGCAGGATCATTTGTTGCATAAGAGACTTGATAACAAGATGATTGAGCTTGCGGAGTTGGCGTTTGAAGGAGGGGAAGCCTGTGACGATGAGTATTGATGTTGTGAATACGGATAGGTGTTTGGGAGCCACGCTTGCGTATGCCGTGAGTAAGGCGAGGGGGGAGGAAGGGTTACCTGATGGAACGATTCATGTGAAGATGAGGGGAAGTGCGGGGCAGTCACTTGGAGCGTTTTTAGCGAAAGGGGTGACGATTGAGCTTGAAGGGGATTCGAATGATTATGTTGGGAAGGGGTTGAGTGGAGGGATGATTGTGGTGTACCCACCCAAGGTGAGCAGTTTTGCGCCCGAGGAGAATGTGATTGTGGGGAATGTGTGTTTGTATGGAGCGACGGCTGGACGGGCGTATTTTTCTGGTGTGGCTGCTGAACGGTTGTGTGAGGAACAGTGGAGCGATTGCTGTTGTTGAGGGGGTTGGAGATCATGGATGTGAGTATATGACGGAGGACGGTTGTGGTTCTTGGAGAGACTGGGAGGAATTTTGCGGCAGGGAATGAGTGGAGGGATTGCGTATGTGTATGATCCTAAAGGGGAGTTTAGGGGAAGGTGAATATGGAGATGGTGGATTTGGAGCATGTTGCGGGGGAGGAGGAGGAAGGGGAGGTGAGGGGATGATTGAGGAGCATGTGAGGATGACTGGGAGTCGGATTGGGATGAGGGTGTTGAAGGGGTGGGCGGCGGCGTTACCCAAGTTTGTGAAGGTGATGCCTCAAGATTACAAGAGGGTGTTGATGGAGAAGAAGGCGGCGAGTGAGGTTGTTGTTTTGGCCAAGGAGGAGGAGAAGAGGTCGACGTCACCTGTTCGAAGACAGAAGGTGCCTTTGTTGGTGGATATGGAGGATAATGTGTTGGATGAGAGTATGATGAAGAAGAGGAGTGTTGTTGTGGATAAGGTGAAGGGGTTTATGAAGTATGCGAGGAAGACGGATGGGTATCGGAATCCGAAGAGACGGGTTAGGGATTATGGGGAGATTAATGCGAGGTTGAGTGAGGCGGATTTGAAGGTGCAGGCGGCGAGGTGTATGGATTGTAAGTTTGGATTTACCTTTTTTTTGTGTTTGTTTTTTTGCTTGTGTCTCGTTGTTCTTGTTGTTGTTGTGGTTGTTGTTATGGTTTTTGCTGGCGTATTTGGTCTTGTTGTTTACTTTTCAAGTTGCATGGATGCTAAAACTTTTTTCTATCACATAGGTGGTGTGCCTTTCTGTCAGTCTGACACTGGTTGCCCGATTGGTAACATTATTCCCAAGTGGAATGATTTAGTGTTCAAGGACCAGTGGAAGGACGCTCTCGACCGTCTTCTCATGACCAACAATTTCCCCGAATTTACCGGCCGTGTCTGCCCCGCCCCTGTGAGGGAGCATGCGTTCTCGGCATTAACGAACTCCCCGTGTCGATCAAGTCGATTGAATGCGCCATCATTGACAAGCATTTGAGAGGGCTGGATGGTGCCCAACCCGCCCAAGATTCGTACTGGCAAGCGCATTGCCATTATTGGATCTGGACCTGCTGGTCTTGCCGCTGCGGATCAACTCAACAAGGCGGGTCACACTGTGATGGGTATGACCGTAATACCGGTTTGGTGGGTTGTTGATGTACGGTATCCCCAACATGAAGCTGGACAAGCGGATTGTGCAGAGGAGGATTGACTTGATGGCAGCAGAGGGAGTGCAGTTTGTGCCAAATGTGAATGTGGGCAAGACGGTCAGTGCCGCTGATCTTCGGAGTCAGAATGACGCGCTTCTCATTGCGACGGGAGCGACATGGCCCAGGGATTTACCTATCCCCAACCGCAACCTTGACGGGATTCACTTTGCGATGGAGTTTTTGCAAAAGAACACCAAGTCGTTGCTTGACAGTGAGCTTGCCGACAATGCTTACCTTAGCGCCAAGGGCAAGAAGGTGATTGTGATTGGTGGAGGTGACACTGGGACGGATTGTATCGCAACGTCGTTGAGACATGGAGCGACGCAGATTGTGAACTTTGAGCTGTTGCCGCAACCCCCTGCCACGAGGGCGCCTGATAACCATGGCCGCAGTACCCGCGAGTGTTCCGAGTGGATTACGGACATGCCGAGGTTCAAGTGGTGCATGGTCGTGATCCGAGGGAGTTTCAGATTCTGTCCAAGGAGTTTGTGTCGGATGGGAATGGCAAGGTCAAGGGGATCAATACTGTGAGGGTGGAGTGGACCAAGGATGAGAAGGGTGCATGGAGGATGGCGGAGGTGGCAGGTTCAGAAAAGTTTTTTGAGGCGGATATGGTGCTTCTTGCGATGGGTTTCTTGGGCCCAGAGGGGATGTTGCTAAGCAGCTTGGATTGAGGACGACGCGACAGACCAACATTGAGACGCCTGTTGGACGGTATGCGACGAGTGTGGCGGGGGTGTTTGCAGCGGGAGATTGTCGACGTGGCCAGAGTTTGATTGTGTGGGGATTAATGAGGGGAGACAAGCTGCGAGGGAGCTTGATGTTTATTTGATGGGGAATACGAGGTTGCCTTGTACTGGTGGGATTGAGAGACGACCTGTTGAGCATTTGGAGACGGGGGGTTGGCTTGGGTGCATGATGATAAGGGGTTGCCTTGAACAAGGCCCCTTGCGTCTCTCTTTCTTTTTTCTTGTTTAAACACAGCATGCGCACGATCCACCTTTTTTTTGTTTTTTTATTCTCCTTTTTTTTCTTTGCGTTCTTTGTGAAATGCCTTTTTTTTTATAAAACCCTGTCATTATATTTTCCTCTCATTTTTATATTTGTTTTTTTAGAGCATTTGTTTGGGCCTGCTGTTGCTGCTATTTTCTTGTTTGTTTTTTTAAATTGTTTTTTTCATACAAGTTTGATTTTTGACGACTTTTGTGGTGCGCTTTTTTTGTTTTAGTTTATATAAAGGTTGACAAGGTGGATATGATGAGTAGAAACTAGAGTAGAAACTATATTTTATTGAAATTGTTTTAAAAAATATAAATACTTGAATGGTTGTTTGAAATGAACCGATATTGGGATGACGATGGATGGATACGGGATCCCGAGACGATACGGATCTATTGGCCGTCGCATTTAATGGGAATGTCGTGTAGATGTTTTGAGAGGTACCTTGTTGTTGGGTGGGTGTTGAGTCCGTCGATTGTGTGTGTGGCGACGGTGGTGGAGATGAGGGAGGTATGTGCTTTTTTTGGGTTTTTGTTGATGATGTGTTGATGTGGAGGTTTTTTTTTTAGGTTGTTGGTGGGGGGAGGGAGGGGGTGGATGGGAGGGAAAGGTTGGATGCGAGAGAGAAGGAAGGAGCGATGGAAAGGTTGGATGCGAGTGAGGGGGTCGGGTGAGGTTGGATGCGAGGGAAGGAGCGAGGGAGAAGTTGGATGCGAGGGAAAGGTTGGATGCGAGAGAGAAGGAAGGAGCGAGGGAGAGGTTGGATGCGAGGGACAAATTGGAAGGGGTGAGGGAAAGGTTAGAGGGGTTTGCGGGGAGGTTGATGGGGATATCGGAGGGGTTGATGATGGTTGGGAGGTTTGTGGGGTATGAATGGAAGCGGTGGCGGAGAGGAAGGAAGCGGTGAGGAGGGGTTACATGGTAGGTGAATAATAGTTTTTTTAAAAGTGTTGACGTTGATGGCCCTTTTTTATTTTCATTGTATTGATGGTAGACAAGGCGTCGGATTTTTGGATAAGGATGTTCTGGAATCGAGGACGCGTGCCACAGTTATTGTAAATGATTGTCTTCGCGATGTGGTTTAACGAGATAGGTCATGCAAAGATGCCGGAAAGAAGCGTAGCCTCGACACATCCGAAGTCATCATCTACCGTCAACCCGCACCAAGACGCTCCAATACCTTTCCATCCAACCTCTCATTCTCGATTTAACAGCAGTGCGATCTCTTGAACGAGCGCAGGAAGAGCAGACGAGACATCGGGTTCGGAATTCACCGGTTCCGGTTGTAGGGAGACCGAGGACGGTGTTGGAGTTGCATAAAGGGAGGTTGTTGCAAAAGACGCCGTCGTTTTCAAAGATTATGATGGTCACGCCGCCGCCGCATCGGAGGGCGAGGGGGTTTGGGAGAGGGGGAGAGGGGGGGGTGAGGGAGAAGGTTGTTTGGCATACGAGACCGTTTGTGGGACCGGGGGAGGGGATCCGGGGGAGGCGTTGAATGATGTTTTGCAAAAGGTGGGGGCGGATGACTTGTGGTTTTGTTTTGTTTTTTTCTTCTTTCTTTATGAGGATGTTATTTTCTGTTTTTCTTGAGGGTTTGGTTTTTGTTTCTTTTGTGGGTTTTTGTTTCTGTTGATAATGGTATTTTTTAATTTTTTTCCGTTGTTCTTTTTCAAGATTATAGAGGGTGGGGGGGGTACACTTATTAACGCGCCTGGTTAACTTTTTTTTTCTTTTTTCTAGATTAACGAAACGTTTAACGTTGAGCGCGCCATCCATACCTTTTTCCGTCCTTCCGGCATGGTCGAAAAAGTCCGCGCAGTGTTTGTGAGATTCACTGCTCTCCTTCTCGCTCTCTGCACATGGACATGTCGTCCATTCCTTGTCATCGTTTTCATTCTTCGGGTTATCGCCGAATTCATCATATCCATGTTTAACGTCAAGTTTCCGAGTTCCAACGTAGCGTTAAAAGATATTTCTGCTGGTGGTGGGTGTCGCCCCTTCCTCCCCGCCTTTTTTTTTTTGACGTTCCCCTCGCCCCGTTTTTTTGACGTTTTGTCGATAGCACATCAAGTGGATATTCGATTGCAGCAGGCTTGTTTTTGGCCGTGGGAGTATTTTTGTTGGAGGTTGAGTGATCAAAAGCTTTCGGTGCTTTGTCAAGCCAGTATATAGGGTATGTTATGGTTTTTTACTGTTTTTGGAGATTGTCTGACGGTGAGTAGATTTTATAACACGGTTTGGTTGATTGCGAATGATGTGATTATTGGGGGCGCTTGGAGCTTTTTTAAGGATCAATTGCAGATGCGTTGGCAACCATGTTTTTAAACATGTTGGATGTGAGTTTGTTTCCTTTCGTTTTCTTGTTCGTTTTGTGACCTTACGTTTATGTATTTCTTTTGTAACCCTTTTTTACGCCGTGTATATCAAACAGTACTTTGCGATTGAAGGTATAGCCGCTGTCGTCAAGTGGTTGATGGGTTGGCCACCCCCAGTCGGTCTAAAACTTAACAGCGAGCTCAACCATTTTTTGGGCCAGCTGTTTCTATGGCTCTTGCAGCTTTGGAATGGTACATCCCTCCCTCTACCTCTGTTCTATAAATTAACGTTTGAAAATCAGATTCCATTATACCCCTGCGGCAGCATCTCCCTGATGTGATTACTCTAATTGGATATTCGGGCACCCTTGGCGCGTCAATGGTGATTGCGCTATCTTCCGATTTATTTGCAATCACAACGTTACATATCTATGTGTTTATAATGTTGCTGCCAAGATTTATAATTGGCAGGTGATGGTGATTTTGTCGCTGTTTACATTGTTTAGAGGTGAGTTGAAGACTTTAGCGTTTATAAAAGTTCTTATACATTTTTTTTGTGGGGTAGGCAAAAAGAGGAATGTTCTTCGAAATCGTGTGGATTCGGCAGAGTTTGATTTGGATCAATTACTTCTTGGGACGATATTGTTCACGGTGCTCGTGTTTTTGTTTCCAACTGTCGCTGTTTATTATGTGTTGTTTTCGCTTGTAAGTTTGTTTTTTTTTCTATTTTACGTTATTTAGGTGGTATGACTTGACGTTTTTTTTTATGTGTAGGTCGTGTTATGGTTATAGGCGTTCAGGCCGCGTTTGAGATTGTGTTGGCGCTGTTGAATCATTTCCCGCTTTTTGCGATCATGTTGAGGTTTAAGGATCCTGGGAGGTTACCTGGTGAGGGGTTTTGTTTTTTTCTTTCTCTTTATGCTTTGATTTATACGTGATTTAAACGTCCAAACAAAAGAAAAGCCCGTATAGTCTTTTAACCAATCATGCAGAGGGCGTTCAATTCACGTTATGTTCCAAGGATACTTTGTTGTCACCGACGTTTTTCGGGGTTCGGATGTTTGGAAAAGTGGACAATGCGCCGTCGCCCGAGACTGAGAAGTGGATCATGTGTATTTACGAATGGATGTAAGCCTTTTCGCATTTGATTATCTATTGTTTCAAGTGTCCTTCTTAAGGCTGTCAAGGCACTCATAAGCAAAACCCCCCCTTTGACACTTTTTCTAGAATAAACCCATCGCATGTCCGAGATTTTTACCAATACACGTACCTCCTCGAACGACTTCGATCCAACTACCTGACATCCAATGCCACGGCGTCATTGTTTACAGGGAAGAGACTTGAACGGATACCAAGACTTGAGGTGAGGATTTTCTGGTATGGGTGTACTGATGCGGGTAGTACCCGACTTTACCGAAACGACACGTGGATGCCAAGATTGATGTGAGAGAGCTTTGGAGGTTTTTTATGGAGATGGGGAGGGCGGGGAAGGGAAGGGGAAGGTGGAGTAGAGATATGGGATGGGCGGGTGAGGCTGAGGGAGTGATATACCACGATAGATTGCTGAAGCTTACTAAAGCAATAGAATACACCTTTTTCGCATTATTTGTCCACAGCGTATTTGGGAATTTTGGGTCAAAATGAAACTTACTATGAATTAGTAACTGACTAAAATAACCCAAATTTTGCTGTGCTGTTACGCATCTATGGTACCCTCCTCCGTTAGGATAGAGTGCATGAGGTTTATTTGAACCGAGGGCAAGCATCACGCTAGTTAAGCTTCCAGATAATTTATTACGTCCTAAACAGAAAACCACATACAACCCCCCCCTCCCCAAAAAAAGAAAAGCGATGTATCTACAAACACACCCAACCATTCCACGCTCACTGCGTTTTACAATCCACATCCCCCTCTTTCACCGGCTTCTCCGTCTTCAATCTCGCCCTTTCCTTCCGTTCCGCCTCCTCCTTTTGAAGTATCGCTGCAGGCTTACGGTACCGAATTACGAGGGTGTTGGCACCATGATCAAAGGAGAGTTGGGAGGTGTCGAGAGGGTGAGGGGGGTGAAGACGATCAAGGTCTGGGATAGGGATACGCGTGAAATATCTTGAAAAAAAAATGAGCATGAAACTCCAACACAACAACAAAAAACGTATGGATCACTTGAATGATGAAAAAAAAAAAAAAGGCTGCACTCACTTCTTATTCAAAGTTCTGACCACAATCCTCCGTTCCTCAACTCCCACCAAATAATTACTCTTTGGCCATCCCAAATTCCTAATCCTAAACACAAACTCCTCCCTCGTATCCTTCCTCGTCAATGTCGGATTCTCTTTACTCTCCACAATCACCAATTCCCCCGTCTTGGCCATCACGGGCGCAACAGGCGGTTCTCCAACCTCATAAGTCCACGGTGTCGTGGCCCCTAATATCGTTTTCTTGCGCCACCGACGGAGAAACAAGGTCGTCAGAGGTGAGGTCGTATTCTTCAACGAGCTCAGTGCCGTCGGGGAAGTCGGTGTGGACTTTTTTGCGGCCTGGGAAAGAGATGAGGAGGAGGGAAGAGGGGAGGAAGACATGGATGGAATTAATGAGAGTAGGTTACCGTCTTGAACTATGGCGGTACTCTTGCCCTTTGTCATATCCGTGACGGACCCGGCAGAGGAGCGTTCGGATGTTGACATCATCTTTGAAGCTTTGGTGAGTTGTTATTGTTTTGGGTAAGTCGGAGTTCTTGAAAATGGCACTGTCAGACAAATCATTCTGACTTTCTTGCGGGTAGATATGATACAAAGGTCGATTTCGCTTCATGACATCGAAGTTATGGAAATCAGTAAAGAACGACACGGCAAACTGAAGGAAACTTTGAACTTTATTCAAGCACCGAGCATCTTCAAACACTTTTATACACAACCAGATGCAAATCAGGACGGATTCCAGACGTTTAGTCGAAGAGACCACCACCGAACATGTCACCATCATCCTCCTCCTCCTCAGACTCCTCCTTCTTCTCCTCCTTCTTGGACTCAGCGGCGCAGGGGCAGCGGCACCAGCGGCGGGGCAGCGGCAGCAAACTTGCTGGGGTCAGCAAGGATCTCCCTGATCTGTAAATTCAACAAAAAAAAAGACGGGGTCAGCGTTATTCGCATAGTAAGAGAGGATGAAGAATGGGGAAGGAGACTCCACTCATGTAAAAATTAGAGTGTTTCGGAATTTTAAATCATCATAATTGATATGTAGCCGATATAATCACTGTGGGGCACGTAAAAGGGGACGAGGCATAGGCAAAATGTGTATAGAAACGCATTCTAAAAAATTGAAGAAAGGACACATACCCTGTCAGCAGCGGGGAAGCTGAAGTCGTGGCGAGGGCGAGACCAAGAACGTTCTTGAAACCGTTGATAAGGAGGTGGGGGACGGAAGCCTGCGAGGGGACACCAAGAGCCAAGGAGATGGCGGCAATGTTGGTGATACCGGTCTGGAGGTTCTTGATGAACACAGCCTCGTCAACGTCAAGGACAGAGGGCGAGAAGAGGGTGTTGGAGTCCCAGACCTGGGTCACAGTGAGACCGTAGGTGAACGGGGAAATGTTCAACATGTTCAAAAGGGCAGCCTCGGAAGCACCGACACGGGTACCCTCCTTGATCAAGTGCACGTCGCTGACGATTTCAATGGTACCACGGAAATCTTGGTGGGGACACCGAGAGCCTGAAGAAGGAGGTCTTTCCGGGTTCCATACCAGTGTTTCCGGGCGGGACAATGACATCGAGAGGGCGAGGGCACCAGCCTTGGCAGGGGCGGCGACACGGTTGGAAAGGATCTTGGAGCGGACATCCTTAAGGTCACCGTTTGTGAAGACGAAACCGACGTTTCCGCGAACAGCCTCCATGAGCTTAGCGTACTCGGGACGCTCAGTGGAGAGGTTGCGGAGGACACGGCGAACCATGGTGTTCTTGCCCATCAAAACGACACCGACACCACGGAGGGCGAGACGGATCTGGTGCATCTGGTTCGAACCGACATTGTCAACGTTGACAATGAAGATCGAGGGGTAGTCAGTGAGAAGCTGCTCGAGCTTGACAAAGTAAGCCTCCTTCTTTGATCGACCTTTAAGAAAATTATAGTCAGCATAAGATAATTAAAAAATGGTAAAAAACGTATATATGATATCGCTACGTACCGTCTCCCCTTTGACATCTTTGCAGTGGCAAAGGATTTTTTAAAGTTAGGCTGTTGTTGATAGGAACAAAAAAAGCAGTTAGCTCTCCGCTCGTATGTTTTTAGGTAATAGGCATCCGTCATGCACAACATCACTCTGTATGCAAAGACGTTGGTCCAATCCATCCAATCTCATCACATATTCATTGACGTTGGAGCATCATTTTGCACACTCTGCCGTTCACAACGGCATGCACGGATCCATGATAATGTTGATGATGGTGGATGCATCCCGTCATTGGATGCGAGCATGCATGACGGTTGACTGATGACGGCCCTCAATGATACTCACTCGAAAGTTTTAATTACAAAATGTAATAGGGTTGTATCACCCTTTCGCAAAATCCTTTTATTTCGTGTGCAGCAGATATTAATTGCTACGCGAAGCTGGTTTCTACATCTCTTTCGCTACACACAGGCTTGCACTCAGACATGCAACGTATTCTCTATGTGTGCAAACCATTCCTTCTTCGAGTCCGCATCAACACACAAACAGCAAACACGACGGTGCTGTCTTTCCATTCTCTCTGTGTAGGGGAAGCTCATGCATGCGCAGACAGGTCTAGTCAATGTCATCTCTTTTCATGCATCATTGATAATGCAGATTATATTTTATACGTGGCGAATGGTGATATTGTTTTCAGCCGTGAATCCCATTCTTTTCATCCGTTTTGATGTTATTGGAAAACAAACTTTGATGTGTAATGGATGAATTCTGCTGACATTTCATCCGAAAAACACAATCTCCCATCTTCAGCAAAAAGTTGTATTTCAGTATGGTCATCACCAAAGATCAGGGCTTGAACGGAGTTACTGCAGCTGCCACTGAATCCTCCTTCACCACCACCACCATGAGTACAGACGATGCAGGATCCTCGTCTTGGGCCCCTGATTCTTGGAAGTCAAAAAAGATTGTGCAGGATGTCAGCTACGACGATCAGGCCCATGTTGACAGAGTCCTCAACAAGATCAACCACCTTCCTCCTCTCGTCTCAGAGGCAGAGGTAAAGAACGTGCATTTAATCGATGTTTTCTTCCTGCGGCCGTTGGGCTAATGCATGCTTTATTATCCTTGAAAATACATCTACAGATTCAATCTCTGAGGTCGCAGTTGGCAGAAGTTGCTGAGGGAAAGCGATTCCTTTTGCAAGGAGGAGACTGCGCAGAGCTCTTTGAATACTGCAATCAGGTAATGCATACACTTCATTCTTATTCAGCCTTATATTAATATCCAAAACTTTAGACAGCGATTGAGAAAAAGCTCAAGGTTCTTCTCCAAATGTCCCTTATCCTCGTTTGGGGTGCAAGGACATCAGTCGTCCGTATCGCAAGAATGGCAGGACAGTATGCCAAGCCGAGGTCAAAGCCTACAGAAGTCATCGATGGAGTGGAATACAATGCATTCAGGGGTGATAATGTGAATGGAAACGATCTCAAGGATAGGAAACCTGACCCGGAACGTCTTCTCGGAGCCTATTTTCACTCTGCTGCCACCATCAACTACGTCCGCACACTTCTTGCTGGAGGTTTCGCCGATCTTCATCACCCCGACTCTTGGTAAGTCTCGTTACGACCAACTTTCTCTAATGAAAACGATCAGGAACCTTGAAGGCTGGGACCTTGCCCACGTCCGTTCCCCCCAAATCCGCATGGAATACCAAAATATTGTTGAAAGACTCCACGATGCCCTCGACTTTATGCGCACCATTGGTGCTGATGAGCAACAAAACACCATGAAAACTGTCGACATGTTCATGTCTCATGAAGGTCTTTTGCTCGACTATGAGCAACAGCTCACGCGCAAGGGAAGTGACGGAAAACATTACAACTTTGGAACACATTTCCTTTGGATCGGTGATCGTACGCGACAGCTGGATGGAGCGCATCTGGAATTTTTCAGGGGATTAGCGAACCCTATTGGTGTGAAAGTAGGTCCTTCTATGAAACCGGAAGAACTCGCACCCCTTCTTGATATCTTGGACCCGAACAATGAGCCAGGTTAGATCACTATTATTTAGAAGTTTTGTATTAACGATGCGTTTAGGTAAAATTACCTTGATCACTCGTTATGGCACGACAAGGTTCAGGATCACCTCCCTGGACACATTAAGGCTGTCAAGAACACCAACCACAAGGTTGTTTGGTGCTGGTAAGTCATACCCCTATAATATTCAATCTTTGCTTAAATCTTTTCAGCGACCCCATGCACGGAAACACTGAAAGCGTCAACGGCATCAAGACCCGGAGATACGAATACATTGCTGAGGTAGCCACCCACCCTCTTCCTTTCCCGCTTTTAACCCCCTTCCTTCTAGGAACTCGGCAAAGCTTTCCGCATCCACAAACAGTTTGGGTCCAAGCTTGGTGGTGTTCACTTTGAGCTCACCGGTGATCGTGTCACGGAAACCATTGGAGGATCCATGGAATTGAGCGAGGAAGAGCTTCCCGACAATTACCAGACCTTCTGCGACCCTAGGTAATTTATTCCACCTTTTCTCACCTCTAATTTTGTTGCAAGATTGAATTACGAGCAAAGTCTTGATATTGCATTCTCAATTGCGAAATTCTTCCAAGAACAACGGTCGTCTATTGGGTTGAAGTGAAAACTTTTCCTGTGATTTTTATTTTTTTTTGGTGATTGCACTCATAGCAATATTTTGAAAACTGTGTGTGTTTTCAGCCCGCCTTTTTGTAATTAAAGAGCCGCTTGTATGCCTCTTACCCTTCCGTTTCGTTAAATACATTGTCAGTAGAACAAGGCCCTCATATGTAGCATTTAGTCTCTAGCTATTCTTAAAACCACCTTTTAACAGCTTTTCTGACTTCATCAAACATCATATATTTCGATTTTCAAAAACACCACGACACCACAAACATTCACTTATGCCTCTTTCCCCCATTTTTATTCCTGCAAAGCAACATTTGCCTCAACGTTTCCTGGTCCGGTACCTTCCTATCATCACGCGTCCGCGGCCCGTTCCGACGGTCACGCCGACCTCGACGAACCTTCGCATCGACTTCAGCGTTCTCCTTTAAAAAAGAGTGTTAGACATTCAACCAAAAAAGGATATGGGGTTTACCATCGGCACCGATTCTGGTTGAGTGACGACGGGAATGTCTGTGTTGACGGGGTCAGCGTCGAACGCGTTGAGGTTGTCTTCGGCCTGGACATCCGTGTCAGCGTTACGGGTGTCTACATTTGCGACTTGAAGTGCGTCTGCGTCCTCGTTCAAGTCGGTATCGTCTTGAGCGGGGATATCCGAATTGTTATCCTCGACCCCCTCATTGTCAGTTACGTCCGCATTCCGGTTGATATCGGCCTGAACAGGCCTGCCCAAGTTACCGACCTCAACTTCCTCGTTGACAACATCATTTAATTCGTTCGCGTTATTCTCTTGAGCAGGCGTGTCCAAATTACCGGCCTCGACTTCTTCGTTAACAACGGCAACATCATCCGCATTCATCGGCTCGGCTTCTTCATCGTTAACTTGAGGCTCCTCTGCGTTCAAGTTGACGTTAGCCACTGGCATTGCCGTGGCTTCCCCCACGGCCAGAAGTTCCGCGGTGTCCACGTCCACAAAATCATCAATAGTGGGGTTCTAATGTCCACGTCAATACATGACAAGAAGCGAACAGTTCAGAATAACTTACTGTAGCCTCCACTCCACTTGACTGTCCTGCGGCCGAAACAGTTTCAGGTTCCTGGGTAGCAACGGGGATCTTTAAGCCGCGATTAATATGACAAATATGAAAATAAACAGGAGTCACTGCGTCTTCCTTAGAACTCACGTCAATGTTCGACTCAGCATGTGAATTCCGACCCGTGTTTGCGACAAAATGACCAAGACCAGTCATTTCCGCATGGTTGAGAGTACCTTCGTCCATCTCGACAGGGGGCGTGAAGGCTGAATCTTTCTGTTGGCCTTGTAGAATTCACTGGTCATACGAGGTGTGTCCTCATTCGATAGCATATCCATTAAAGCCTACCCGAACGACATTAGTATCAAATAACGTTTCATTTGATAAAAAGGAAGCACCATACCTCCACATCCAAGTTCTTGGCATCATCCTCATCCTCCTCCTCACCAATGCTAGAACCCGCGTCATCTTCCATAACATATTTCCGTAATCCCATTTGAGCAGCATCAATTATGTTTTGACGGGCGAAAGCGGGACTCTTTGAGGATCGTTATTAAACGACGTATAAAGTAAAAATAGAGATTGCAACGAGACTCACCTCGTCTTCCACTTTAAGAGTTGTCTCAAACGTGGATTCGGAATGTGAGTCAAGATTCACAGCTGCAGAAAGATGAACACGACGAGGCGTGTCGTCACGGTGAATGACAGTGTCGTCCATTTTAACAGGACAACGTGAAGACCAAATCTTTTTGTTGGCTCTAAAAAATTCACTGGTGACGCGGGGTGTATCCTCATTTGATAGCATATCCATATGAGCCTACCGAATATAAAATTAGTAGTCCGCTATTTCAAACTTTAAAACAGGCACGCCTTACATCGATATCAACGTCATCAACGTCATCCTCAGAGTCGTTCTCCAAGGTGTCGATACGAGCGTCATTGTTCATCAGACTTTTCCACAACCCCGCCTGGGCAGAACCGATTGTAGTTTGACTGGTAGCGCCGGGTACCTTTGAGACGGGTTATAATTAGATGTAAAAAGATAATTATAAAGCCCTTAAAAAAACTCACCACGTTTTCCACGTTAAGTGTCGTGTCATTCTTGGAAATTAAATCATGGAAATTAAATCATGACCCCCAGTCTCGACAAACTGAACGCGCCGAGTCGTTTTGGCACGGTAGGGACGGTAGGAAACAACGTCTTCCAATTTCACAGACACGCGTGACAGCTGATTTTTCTGTAGGTCTTGAAGAATTCACTGGTCATACGAGGTGTGTCCTCGTTCGACAGTTTATCCATCAAAGCCTACCAATAAAGAAAAGTTAGCAACGCGCAAACTCTGTCTTCGAAATCAAGTACGTCCTACATCCGTATCAAAACTATCAATATCATCCTCAGACTCGTTCTCAAAAGTATCCAAACGAACGTCATGGTCGATACCAGTTTCAATAACTTTGTCTGGTCAGAGTAGGTGACAGAGACGCGGGCAGCAACGGATTCCTATGAAACGCGGTTTAGACGACCCTAAGTTCAGGACGCCTGCAATACACAAACCTCATCTTCCGATTCAGCATCCGTGTCAACCTTGGATTCGGAAGGTGTCTCAAGGTCCATTGAACCAACGAAAACATTCCCGGATAAAAAGGGGTTTTCTTTGTATAGAATCATCTGCCGCTCTGCCATCCATTGTTCCCCTTCAAACGCGTCGACATCCATGTCGGTTTCCTCTGCGTTCGTAGTGAGCATTCCGTTGTCGACAGTCGTCAATCCCTTCGACATCTCGACGTTTGGAGTACCTTCGTTCAAAATAGTACCATCCTAGAAGGAAGCATGGGAACTAATCAATAACTGCAAGAATAGCAAAAGATTCTTACCAGTTTCTCTGCATCATGATCTGAAGGGCGACTATCACCGGTCAGCAACTCCTCGCTTACAGAAGCAGTCGTCAGGCTCCTCTCCTCACTATCGCACCCTTGCATCATGTTCTAGTAGAAATGTGAGCAACGGTACCCAGCAATGGCCCTGGACTTACCGTCAAGGATTCGTCGGCCAAGGTATCTGTGCTCTCTCTTCTAGGCTCAGTATCCTAACGGGGTTGTTAATAACTTAGAAAAGAAAATACAGCTGAGAAAAGTAAACTTACAGAATCATGATCACTCTTAAACATATCCACAGACAAAGATATGGCCAACTCTTCCAGAATAGGCGTTACGGCCGCCATAACAACGCTCCGCAACTCGTCGGTGTCCATCTTTTTCCGGTCATTGATATTCGAGGCTTGATGCTTTAAAGCAACCAAAGCCTTATTCGCCAGGCCCCGAAACTACGGGTGGTATCAATAACTAATTCGCATATGTAAAGAAAGAAGCGGCGCTCTTACCACGTCAGTCTTAAGGACGTCCCGACTAGCGTTCAAGGTCGTGCCAAGGAGGGAATTGAGGTTGATTACCTCCTCAATCGAATCAAGCCGCGACTGCATCGCACGCCAACAGTCTCCAGCTAGAGACATCGTTAGAAGCTGCACATATTCTTCCCTAGAATATAGAATTACCGACCTGCACATGTTACCACTGAGTTTGCTTGGTCCGTCTTCACCGTCTCTGACGTCGTCGTCATGTTGGAATGAGAGAGCGCAGGAAGTGATCTGATAATGTTCTTCAAGCTCCGTGTTCTTACAAAAGTAAGTTTCGTTGATTCCTTTTTCTTAAAGAAGAATGGTCCTTTTATGTTGTTTCTACAGGCTGAATCACCCACGGAAGTCCCTCCACCATTCATTCTTGTTGCAGCAGACGGCACTCCCTCCTCACAAGATTGTCCTGAGCATGACCTGCAATGGTCATCGCGCACCTCCTCGGTGCATTCTGATGGGCTCATTTTAGAGAGTCTCGTCGTGAATCAAGCATGATGGTCCGATCATCGTCGCTTGCATCAATCAGCCAATGAGCAAGGGGACGGATTCCCAACACTCATCTTGGATTTTCATGACATAAACAAAGAACTTGTCAAGAATACCTCCTTTGAAATTTGTCATAGACCGCAGGAGGAGCCACCGCGTAGAGAGTCCAAGTAACACTTGAAAAGAGCGAGTAGACGTAAGCGACCAAGAGGCGCGCATGCTCAACCTTCATTACTGATAATGAGAGTAATATTCTATCGGAAGGTAAATGCATCCGTTGAACATTTTATTTCATCCCACACCTTTCTACACGCACCACAACCCAATGAAAGTTCACTAGAGCGCGAACAAAAAACCATTGGCACAAGGGAAAGACCAAGACCAAACAGCCATGTCAACAGGAAAATGAAAAATAATGGTAAGGAAAAGAAGAGTGATGGTGGAAAATAGTGCTGCAGAAGCAAAAACGCTCTAAGACACATCAATATTAAGGTCCAAGCCAAAACAAAAGGGCATGCAAAAAAAAGATGGGTGAATATGGGTCTCAAGCAAGACAAAAGCTTAAGTATGCATTTAATCGATCTGTTACATTGTAAAATATAAGTATTGTTGGGTAAACACACAGTCAAATAGAAAATATATATAAATCAATCAAACATACCTTGATAGACGAGTAGATCTTTCGGATAAAGAAGAAGCATGCAACAAATCCAATAGTACCCTATATCGCCAAAATTTTAATAACCCAAACCTAAGGAAATCTAAATAAATGATACAAGCACTTACCGTAAGAACAAAGAAGACCAACGACATTACAAATGTCCATCCAAAGTATAAAACTGTGGACGCGGCACTATGGATCTCTAACCTTGTTGCATAGTATATAATGCCGTAGAGGAAGACGTAGAGAGCAGAGGCACCGCTAGTAAGGAACGAGCGCCACCACCTGTGAAAAAAGGTTTAAGTTTAAGAGCTTGTCGCTGTTAATTTCCGAAAATCTATCCATACCAATGGTAGTCCTAAATGACGCGGAACGAATTCGTTAGTTTTATGTCAAAATGCGAGCACGTAATAAAAATTCTGAAAAAACAGCACTCCTCACCTCAGCGCACAGATGGAAATAACACATCAAAATCGTAACCTCCGAGCAAGTAATAATCAAAATCAAAAACACAATAAACAAGAACCCAAACACATAATAAATCTTATGCGTCCAGATACTGTTCATAATGAAATACAACTCAATGAAAATAGCTCCAAACGGAAGAATACCGCCCATAAGAATAGCGGGGATGGGCTTAAGGTAGAATGCCTGCTCGGGAATTTGACGGGGAATCTGGTTGGTGCGAACAGGGTTCCGATTTTCTGCAAAACGTTGAGGATCAGATATAAAAAAATATGAACGCAGTAGGTCGAATAAGCTCCACATCACGTACCGCCTTCTTGAAACCGAAGTAGGCACCGATGAAGCAAAGTGGCGCAGAGATAAGGAACCACAATGCAATAAGAGCCAGCATGGATCCGAAAGGAACGGCACCAGAGGACTTTGCGGCAACGAGGAAGAAGTTGAGAACAATAAAGATAGAGAACAAAAGCCTACAAACAGAAATTTTAGCACAATTCAAATATTGACATTGCATGAGGTATTTACCCAGGGAAGAAAAAGGCGGTGAATATAACATTTCTGCTTCCAGCTCTCGCCGCCAAACATCTTATACAAGCGGGCAGAGTAGTATCCAGCAAAGGATCCAAAGACGACATAGAAGACGAGCATGACGGTTGTGAGAGATCCACGGCTAGAGGGGGAAAGGAAACCAAGGACAGCAAAGACTGAATAATAATAACAAGTATTAATACAAAAATGTAACGAGCAATACAACCCTGAAAAGTACTTACTCAAGGTCACCAACGACATGTAAAAGATCTGGGCACCGCTTCCAACAAGAACCGAGAAGAGGTTGGGGAAAGAAGGAGGCCTGAAGACGTCACCGTGAACAAGCTTCCATCCGAAGTCCTCCTGAGCGTCCTCCTAAAAGTCGAAAACAACATTAACAATCAGGGCCCTCGCCAAAATAGCCAGTCCTTATCTCACCTCAGAGTCAAGCTGGTTGTAACGAGCGATATCTTTGTGAAGAGCACGAAGAAGAATCATGGCCACCATTCCGGAAAGGAACAAGACAATAACGACAGAATTAATGAGGGAGAACCAGTGAATACGAGGCTCAGACGCCGTCATGTTCATAGAAAGGTAGTTCTCCCAACGTTGGCTAAAAAAGAGTAGGTGAGGTAAGTATCACTCCTTCTCAAAGGTGCAATTTAACGCAGAGAAATATAAATACCTCCACGACACTTTGGATTCCTAAGAATAAAAAAGACAAGCTGAATGAGTAAAAGTCACCACCACTTTAATTTCATGCATACCGTCCAGTACACACTGTAAGTGTAAGTCACATCCGTCTCAGCCTTTTCCTGCTCGGAAAGGTGCAAATGCGCATAGTCCGTCTTTCCGGAAGTCGGATCCGTAGCCGCCCGACAATCATTCTTATCCGCAATACTGTACGGCCTCACAAGAACTCCGACAACACGATGGTGAGTCTTATGCTTATCCGTGGTATGGTACGAAATGTGAAGATCAAAATGGTTGTTAAGGAACGGTGTAACAGTCTTCTCAGTCGTTTCCTTAAGGATACCGAGACTGAAGCCAGTGAGGTAGTAAAAGACGTTTTTCCTGTTCTTATCAGGGACTTGAACACCTGCGGGAAGACCGTCAACGACCCTAAAAACAAAACGTTAGAAAAATACGAGGAATAAGAGTGTAAACCGACCAGTTATAGATGTAATGCTCGCGAATACGTTCGTTGATAAACTTTGCATCCTCAGAAGGCACCTTCTGAGACGACTTGCAAAGCTCCTCGCAAGTCTTGTTCTGCTTCATGGCGATCTAAACAAAGAAACCAGATGAGTATTCGAGTTAGACACATTTATCATTTACAGATAACACTTACAGAGAACCGAGAATCATACAAACGATCTCCAAAGAGGATACTGCCCAGCGATTCACCCTGTTATTTAGAGAAGAAGTTGAGAACGCGGAATTTTAAATAGAGGGCTAAAGGCTCCTTTTGGCATCATCAACGCACCTGACTTTTGGGTCCAGAATCCGGTGCGCAAAAGTGCAGCTGAGGTAGTATTGATCATAGGGAAGAACCTAAATCATAGTATCGAACAAGGTGATCCATCAGCATCAAGAGACAAATGCAGCACCGCAAAGACGACCCCGATAAGCAATTCGGAAAAGCCTTACAGTAAGAGCCGACGACAGTGCATTCACATGCACCTCGACCTTATCGCCTGCCTTGTAGTCCTTTGGCGCGACACCGGGCAGGTAGAATGCCTGAGACAGCGCTGCCAGCGACGCAACTACCAGAAGCCTCCACATCATCAGTTTTTGTGTGTGTTGTTTTTTTCTCTTTGAAAAAGATTTTTGCGACCAGCCGCTTTTCCAAAAACCCAGGGGCCTTGCCCTTCATAAAAAAAAAAAAAAGGATGGTTTCTCTACTCCGGGAAAATAGTCTCTTGCTGCAGCAATGGGCAGCCTTTAAAAACAATAACAAAAGAAAGAACAAGAAAATAACAAAATAATGCAAGAATTGCAACACTCTGGGACGCCTTTCATCGACATGTCCCAATCCTTCCTCCCTCCCTCACATCCCCCAAGATATTTGCTTGAGGCTAAGCTGTTCACATTCAAGCTCGATGACAATAAGCTCTCTCCAAATGGGAATAAAATAATAAGAAAGCGAAGTTTATATGATGCCGAATATGTCTCAAGGAAGGTCCTCAAAGTTCTCGTCGTCGTACTTGAACTCAAAGTAGTCGTCATCCATGTGGTGCACACGAATAAACCCATCCTCTCCTCCCGATGCGAAGCTGTCGTCGTAAAATAGTGAGTTTGTTTCACGGCAGAAGCAAAGACAAAGAACAGAAAAGCTACCTTCTGCCGTTAGGGTGGAAAGCCAAGGTGTTGATGGGACCAAAGTGACCCTTAACACGGCCAATTTCGTCCTCAAACACAACGTGGAAGAACCGTGCCTCGAACTTGTTTCCCTTTGCAGTAGTGGTGGTGACGTTCATGGCGTCTTGACCACCGCCAAGAACAATGTGGGGTCGGATGGGTGAAAGAGCAGCAGAGTTGACGGGCCTCTCGGTAACAAACTTTTTGAGCTCCTTCAAAAGTCAAAGAGTCGAAGACACGAGCGGTGTTGTCTTTAGATGATGAAATGAAGTGGGATTTGTCCTTTGCGAATTGAAGGTCGGTAATGGCGCCAGTGTGTTCCCTGATTTGCTTCAATCTTTCTCCACTCTTTGATAACAAATGGTTAGTTTGAATATCATGATGAGTAAAAATAGCCAACCTCAGCGTCCCAAATCGAAATGCTTCCATCCTCATGGCCGGTGTAAATAGTCCTTGTTCAGGTTACCCCACGCCGCAACAGTAGCCTTGGAGCCGGAGACTGGAATCGACCTAATGATGTCTTCGGTTTTCTGCAGTGATGTCAGCTCATTGTAAGATCCGCGATAATTCCTACGATCTTCAGGATCCGCCTCGATGCCAATGATGTGAATTGTGCACTGCTGACCCATGGTAGCGTCGGTGACATAGAGGGCATATTCATCTCCAAGAGCGTACGCAACCGCCCTGACAGCGGATTTTGTCTTCCACGTGAAGACGTTCCTCCCAGTCTCAACTTCCCACATTTTCAAGGTGTTGTCTGCTGATCCTGTGAGAAGATATCTGCTGTTGTCTGTTTCATGCACCCGCCAAACGCAATTCGAGAATTAGCTTCAGAATGGTCGTTCTTTTATGTATAGGCAACGAAGAGGATATGGAAAAACGCACATGTAACGTCAAAATCCCAGACGGTTCCGTTGTGTCCATTGTAAGTACCGAGACGCTCTCCCGGTCTGTGCAAACCACACACTGGGCTTGCTGTCCTTTGAAGACGAGAAGAGAAGATCGCCGTCGGTGTTGTATTTGATCCTGGTCAATGACCGAGTGTGTCCATGTAGCAAAATAGGCCTCTGTTTAACGTTTTTTGAATCAAAACCGTCAGCCCATCTGGTTCTCAAAAAATGCCGTCCATATCGTGACGAAAGTTTCTATCCATCTAAAGCCGTTCATTTCACTACATGCCATCCATATCCATTTCAATATCCCCTATCATCTTCCTCTCGTTCCTCGTCCATCTCAACTATATACTATTTCGCTGCTTGCATCCTCCAACAGTTCCAAACGTCGTCGTCTTTGTAGTCGTCGTCGTCCTTCGCTCGTCGTAGTGGGATGTCCAATGCTTACCATGACTGATTGCAGAATTCGATGAAGACTTTTTTTTTCTCCTTTCTTCAAACTCAAGGAAAATAAGTGAGGTGACAATTGAGAACTTTGCTACGTTATGGCGACCACAAACAGAACACCACCGTTATTCCATGAGGCTCTGATCGTAAGCATCAGTCATTTCTCGCATTTTATTTCATTCTCACTGCGTATGGGCATACTTGGGGGGACAGATAGCCTTAGCTTGCTGTCCGAATAGCTGTCTGGTTACATGCATTGCCCGGGGTCACGATGGGGAGTTTGATAAGCAATCATGGTCATCGGATGGTTACTACTAGCAACGCAATAGATGCGTCAGCTGTCATATCTTTCAAAAGGTGTGGTGATGCATGGGGATGCATGAAGAAATGAAGCAGACTTCTTTGATGGAAAACTATCACATGTTGTGCGGAGTACGCCATTGTAGTTGGATACTTCCTCTTTGTGAATCCTAATCGCCATTTTCAACAAGGCTGGTGCCGTTGCAGGAACTTCGGTCGACACAGTCTTCTTTCCGCTGGATACGATCAAGACGCGGTTGGTAGGTTTTCGGGTTTTACCTTCTTCGTTAATATTCATGTTTTTAGCAATCCAAAGAAGGTTTTAGGGCAGCTGGTGGATTTAATGGCCTTTTCTCTGGACTCTCTTCTGCCGTCCTTGGGTCAGCACCTGGAGGTTGGTATCTCAAGTTCATCGTGAGGGTGTGTACATACTGACGTTCGTAAATCAGCGGCGGCCTTCTTTGTTACTTACGAATTCTTCAAATCGCACATTGGAAATTCGCTGTCGAAAGAGAAGAGAGAGAAAAATGCTCCTTTCATACATATGGCTGCGGCTTCAGCTGGTGAAGTGGTATGTGGCGCATTGATTCTGCCGCCATCAAACCTGACATTATTTACATTTTCAAGGCTGCATGCTTTATTCGAGTACCGACTGAAGTTGTAAAACAACGCATGCAAGCCGGCCAGTTCAAAAATCTCTCTGTAGCTGTCTCGTCTATAGTGCGTCAGGATGGATTATCGGGTCTATATCGTGGATACTTTATGACCATTTTCAGAGAAGTGGGTAGCAATGTTCTTGTAGATTTAAGGCTGATCTTTTTTTTGATGATAGATTCCATTCACATGCGTCCAGTTTCCCCTCTACGAACATTTGAAGGTGAGTAATCGGGGTATACGTAATTGTTGTTGACGTTTTAATGCAGAAATCTTGGAGAGAGAAGTACGGAACAGAACCTAAGGCCTGGGTGACGGCTCTCTTTGGTTCATTATCCGGAGGTATAGCTGCTGCCGTCACAACACCGCTGGATGTGATTAAAACTCGTCTGATGCTTTCAAGAAAGGTATCTCGATACTCAAAATATGTGCTAAACCCTATGCAGGATGGCGTCGAAGGTTACTCAGGCATTGTGAGCACATTCCGCAGAATTGTGAAGGAAGAGGGTACATCTGCTCTGTTCCGGGGCATTGGACCTCGCGTGACATGGATCTCTCTCGGCGGTGCAGTCTTTTTGGGAACGTACGAGTTCACTCTTGGCGTCATTCGCTCTCAGAAGTAAATTACTCTGCAATTCCCATCATTAGCATGTCTTGTTTTAGATCATTATTCTAGACTCCTGGAGGATATACCAGTTTTTTCTGTTCTAGACGCATCGCTTCGTTTTCCTTTCCGCATTCCACCCTGTAATTACTTTTCATAAAAACATTCCAATGATCCCCTCGTGACGACATTTCAGAAAAAATCTCAAACTGTTCCTTGTTGCCGAGTGTTGCCGAACGCAGCGACTGCCATGTTCACAAAGTTCCGCACCGAGGGGTTTAACGGCTATGCGGTGAGGATGATTGGATATTCTAGACATGCATCCGTTGAGAGATCTTAATGTCTAAACTGTCGCTTGTTTGGTTTAGTTGGAGTTTAGTCCTTTTTTCGAAAACAAGCTCGCTGTCTTCTCTGCGGCTAACTTCGGCATTGCTGGCAATGGCCGATTGTGGGTGATCAATGTTGAGCCAAACGGTGCCGTCGTCGAGAGATTGTAAGGATCAATTTGGAATGCGGTTTTCTCACGTTAACACTAACTCATTGAACTAAAGCTACGATACTCAGGATGGAGTCTTCGATGGATGCTGGAGTGAGGTGCATGAAAACCAGTTAGTTACAAGTAGTGGTGATGGGTCCGTCAAGCTGTGGGATCTTTCACTGGCTGTAAGCGTTGATACTATTGAAGTAGTCTATTGATCTTGTTTCTAATGATGCATTCCAGGACTTCCCCATTCGGAATTGGCAAGAGCACACTCGCGAAGTGTTTTCATCAAGCTGGAACCTTAGAGAAAGGACACTTTCCTGACAGGTTCATGGGATCAAACCATTAAACTTGTACGTTCTTCCTCTTCACAAACATGCATGTATCTAACCAAATATCTACAGTGGAATCCCGAGCTCCCCAACTCCCTCCGCACCTTCCACGAGCATTCACACTGCGTCTACCAAACCATCTGGGCGCCTCATTCAGGCGATATCTTCATGTCAGCATCCGGCGACCAAACAATGAAGCTTTGGGACCTCCGATCCCCCAAATCCACTTCCTCAATTCGCGGCCACTCTAACGAGATCCTCGCCCTCGATTGGAACAAGTACGACCCGAACCTTGTTGCATCGGGCTCCGTTGACCAGACCATCAAGATCTGGGATTTGCGGTACGCGCAGCGCGAGATGATGGTGTTAAGGGGTCATGAGTATGCAGTGAGGAGGGTCAAATTCTCACCACATTCGGGCTGTGTTTTAGCGTCAACTAGTTATGACATGACAATGAGGATCTGGGATACGTCGAGGGGCCAGAATGATAGTCTTGTGCATGTGCATAATGAACATACGGAGTTTGTGTTAGGGGTTGATATGAATATGTTTATTGAAGGCAGAGTGGCTACTTGCGCGTGGGATGAGACGGTTCACATCATGGATATTCCTGTTCTGGCCGCCAAGCGCTAATCATTCCCTTCTACCCCCCTTTCTTTGTCGCCATTGGCAACACCCGAAGTCTTTTTCCTGAACCATCTCCTCTCTTATTCCCATTCCGTTGTATTTAATCGCGTATCAAAATGAAATGAATAATCGCGTAACGAGTCGAAATGAAAGACACCGATAATGAAAAGACTCTGTTGTATCATATGTTTACAGCTTTTTATTGTCTGGATGTAGGTCTAAAGATCCTCATAACACTAGACTTCAAATCCGACGGCAATAAAGTTGACCTACTTGACCCCACCAATCCATCATCCTCCAACGTCGCCATTGAATTCGTCTTCGCACGAGTGCCTTTTAACCCCTTACTCTCCACAGAAAGATTTGGCGTCGACTTCGACAGATCCTTCTCCGTCCGCTCAGCAAGATGATGCGTTGACTTTGACGCATCCCATCTCCTCTCTGTCCCCAATAACTCCTTCTTATCCAAACTCTTCGCCTCCAATGACCTCGTTGACGTCAACGTATTTAGCGACGACTTTGATGGAGGTTTTTCGAATGAAGGTAAAACATGGACGCGACGAAGCCACAGATTCAGGTGTTGGATGATGGCTGTTTCGTCGTTTTTCCAGTTCTTGTCGATCCCGGCGACACATTCGATGCGAACGGATGTGGAAGTGCGGGACGCGAGGTCCCTCATAGTTTTACTTGGGCCTGTGGAGTCGGGTGGGAGGGGTGAAGGAAAAGGGTTGGGATGGAAGTTGGAGACGAGGGCGTTGTTGGCCATAGTAATGGAAGGGGATGGCTAATGAGGATTTGTCCTAAGGTATGTTTAGCGAAGAAAGATTTCAAGGAAACGCACCCACAACATCAGATCTGTTGTTGGTTACGGATGTGATGATCGATGCGCCAATCCCAAGACCCTTTTTAATATAAGTTTTGTAAACGTATGTGTTGAGACTTACGACGAAAAGGAAGGATTTTGGGGAAAGGTCGACACGTTTCTTGACGTAATCGCAGAGAGCATTGAGATCTTCAACTTCGGCTGTGCCTTTAAAACATTGAGGCTCGAGTATCAGATGATCCACGAACCATTCATGGTGCTCCGACCAGTGGATTTTCCTGTTCCCCTTGAGTTATAACGCACAGTTAAGATGTCTTGTTTTGCGAAGAGGAGGAAGCATTGGTTGATGACTGAAGCATTGTTTTAGTATGGACGTCGCTCACCCGCGTGTCTTTCTGTCACCTTCATGATACATATTCGCTCCAAACGCCCCATAAGGATGAACAAACACAACCGCGCTTGAATACATTAGCTAGGCACCATCCAAAAATACGCGTCATTACATCTCCCGCCTCAGCGGCAAGCCGTGGAAGATCCTCGTCTCAAGCGACACCTTCTCCCCGACATTCACAAAGCATATCTCTTCTCGCTGTGATTCGTTCATTGTACAATTATTTATTTTTGGGCTACCCCCATATATTTCCTATGTTATCACTTTCGTCAGACACCCATTGGCCAGCCGATGCAGAGGGGGAGGGAGCTTCCGAAGGACGGCGCGATTGGAAGGAGGAGGTGGAGGTTGCGGCTGGCGCGTTACCAATCTCGGTTAGCGCGTCATCAAACTCACTGCTTGTTTGCCAGGCACCGTCAGGGGATGACCGGAATTTCGTGAGTCGAATAATAGTGACTTTAAGATACGACGCGTTAAAATGTAAAATCCACATAAATGACGAGAGTGAAGAGATAATTTACCTATACGAACGTAACCGTCACCCTCATTGATGTGTTCAATCGCAACCTCCTCTGCAGTCTTCCCCTCCCCATCCACTAAATCAATCCTTGCGCCCCTCTTAATCAGAAGCGTAACAAGCGACGGATTTCCAAGCGACGCTGCATAATGTAACGGGCTCGTTTTACATCATCCAAGATATTAATATCCGCCCCCCAAAATAACAAAAACTCCACAATTCTTCCTTCCTGTCTCTCCAACGCGTAATGGATGGCAGCTTTATCATACATGTCTTTATCGTTCACATCGAGGCCTAGTAAAAGCGTCCATAAGGTTTTTACGAGATCGCCACTCCGGATGGATGACATGAATTGCTGGATGTTAGTCGTTAGACTAAGGTTTAAAGGAGTACCTGTGGAACGGCTATTGAGTCGCTGTTGTCTTCGGTTTTGGGGAGTTTCATGAATTGATGTTTGACATATTTAGCTTGAAGAAAAAGTTCCTTTTCTATGCGCTCGGAATTTGCAGTCGGTTTGGCAATATCAGAATCTTTTAGGCTGTATTCTAAAAGACTGTTGACGCTGCGGTTACCGAGGGAGAGAAGCATCTCAGAGGCTTCAGGAGTCCAGCGGTCAAGAGCGAGGGATCTCACCTTATACAAAATGTTAGTATCGGTGGCAGGATGAGCATCAAATAGAAAAGAAGAAGTAAATAAGAATACTTTTGAGACGTGGGATCCAAGACCACGATGAAGACCACTGCAGTCTGAAAATTGCAAATATGGAATATTGTTAGATAAAGGCATATAAATTGAAATTCATATTCGAGATGCCATATACCGTAAAGAGTGAAAAGAAATAAAACTTACCGATACAAAGAAGAAGACCGAGATTCACAGATGCCCAGACAACGCCATCCTTACACCCACAATCCGCACACTCTCCATTCCCTTCAACCCCGTGCAACCTTTTAACAATATCCGGCAAATCATCCTGTGCCGTCTCTCCACCTCCATTCCCCATCCCCAAATCATCCTCTCCAATGCCTTCTCCCGAATGTATCGCCTTTGATATCGCAGCCTGTATAGCCGAAATCCACTGTCTCAGGTCTAGTTCGACAACGCCTGCAACGTGATTGTTTCCGAGGGATTGATGATCTCAAACACATTTGCGCGGGAATCGTTGCGTTGTTCTTTCACCATGCAGATGTTGAGTGGTAGTGAAAGTTTTGTGCCGTCTACGACGTAGGAAAGAGTTGTACCGGATAATTCGAACCATTGACGACGCCAGATGTTTTTCCGACCGGGGGTGCGGGCAAAGAGGTAGCCGCTTCGGACAGCCCCAGAAGTGCGGGACTGGCGCGGTGAACCTGGAAAGTAGTTTTCGAGGGGGGCCACGGAAGCGAGATCTGCTTTTTGGGCTGTAGAGAAGTCGGCTTTCGTTTCTAGATTCCTGACATTAATGACGGTGTACGTAAACCTTCAAAAAATAGTACCATGCAGCTGTGTCGTAAGTGCGTCCATGATGGGTTGCAGACCGGTCAAGAGCTCAAAGCATTGATGGTGAAACGCCATCTCTGTATAAATAAGCCCAACAACATGTTCCGAAACCTGGCAGGCCCGCTTTCTCTTAACCTCGCTGTTTTCCCGCTTATTAATACACTAAAAAGAAAGTAACCCGCTTACTTAAGCTTTCCTCCAAGATCAATTGCAACTTTATGAAGCTGTAACCTTGATGCAGCAACCTCCTCTGCGGCAGCCTCTTCCAACTCCTTCTTGGCCTTCTTCACTAAATACTTATCCATGCAAGCCTTAACAGCCGTATCCGCAGCTTCAAACTTCTTCCCCAGCATTGCCACACTATCCAGTTCTTCTTGAAACTCCAACAAGGGTTCAATCAACACTGTATCCACCTGTACGGCATGGATAGCCCGTCGTTCCTCTATATCTCTCAAGGCCTTTTGGAACGTTTTGAGGGGTCCCGAGATCTTTTCGTCAAAAAGAGGTTGATCAAGTTCTTTGATCAGAAGGTTACGTTGGACTGAGGCGGATTCGGTGAGACGGACGATTTCTTTGTGGATCTTGACGAGACGAGTTATGGCGTCTTTACAGGCATGCACGCGGCGTTCTTCTTCGTGGAGACGATCGCGGAAGAGTGGGGTGTCGTCAAAGGCCTCGTGGATGGGGATGTACATGGTGACCATGGCTGCATAAGGCGTTGACGATTGAGGAGCTGATGAGGGGGTATGCGGTAATGGGGGAAGGAAGTCAGGGATATGTGCTGTTTGTTGCTGTCAAGCTTATTTTTAAGCCGTCTCGACGATTCTCAGAGTAACGTAGCGTTGCTTTTCCTCGCCGCTTGAGAGGGGTCTCTTGACGTAGCTCACAACGGTAGGATCGGTTTTGGAAGCGTATAGTACCTGGGTTCAGTCACCAACAAAACGCCTCGTCCAAAACGCTACCCAAAATCTGGCACACAAAAAACACTAATGGACGACATCATCAGGAACCCCTCGAAAAGCGCGGAACCTCAACACTCCAGCGATGATGCACCATCATCCCTTACACCGAACCCATTATCATCCTCAGCTACATCCCCTTCATCTCAATCTCCCACCATATCCACGCGAATGTCCCAGTGAAGCCATCAAGCCCATCTCGCACCCCTTCAACCTTAACTCCAGGCCTCACTTCCTTCCCCTCTCACATCGCAACAACCGCAGCCACAAACATCACCGCATACGCCACAGCTCTCGGCACATCCATCAGCGACGCTCTCGCAAATGCTGTGGCAGACCAATTGAGACTTCCTGGTCGAGATGCGAAACGGAAACCATCTCGAGATGGAGTTTCTGATGCAGTAAGGTCACCGCTACCAGGTGTACCCGGAAATATCGATAAAGTCAATGAGATCGCATTGCCTATCGTGGATGGATCAGAATTGCCATCGTCGGATGTCGCACCGCCGGTACCGCCGCGGACGCAGGCGTCGGGGATTGTGACGGTGGTGTCTGTGGAGAATACGAATGATGATGACCGGGATCTTAATTTCTTGACTAAGATACCTCGCGTAAGTACTTTTTAATAATTCTAGCTTGAGGGTGTCTTGCTTTGTTTCTCTTTAAATATAAATCTAATGCGTTTGTTTCTTTAATGGGTCTTTTTTTTTTAATTGATAGTTTGAGCCGTTGCTAAAAACTTCCGTCGACACTAACTTCAACTGGGGTGGTTTATTCTCCGTGAATAACACCAGACGTCGTGATGCACCCCGTAAGTCGGCGCTCATCGTTTGAACATCGTTTGACGTAATCACAAAACAGACACACTCGACCCCATCCCCTTTTCCAACATCCTCCATCGAATCCGAAGACATTCAAAGACATGCGTTGATATTGTCCTGGTCGATCAAAAGCTTCTCACTGAACGAGTGAACAGCATGGATGAGTATTGTGCGAAACTTGCGAATACGATTTCGGGTAGGGTGTATCAAGCGAGACAGAATGCAGATAATCTAACGAAAAGTGCGTTATTGTTTGTTTTTCCCCCTTCCGCTACAGTGTTTTTGAGCTTCTTGTCTATTTATCATGTGCTGCGATTTTCGGATACCTTCCGTTTTCGTTATCCGCTAAATACTTAATTTCCTTTAATTCCTTTCTCATTCCCGTAATTAGTTTCAAACATCAGCAAACACGCCGAAACCACCCGCGCGCTTCTCGTTAGCATCGCGAACTCATTAGACAAATTAGACGCTTTCCTGGCTCCTGGCGAACGTCTTGATAACTTAGAGAACAAGCAAAGGTGGGCTCTTTCGGGAAAAAACGCCAGTCATCAAATACTATTTCTTATTCATATGAATCTCCAGTCTCTATATTTGCTTGTGGGATTAATCTTTTCTGTCTCTTCTCTCTTTGGTTAGATATCCGGCTATTGTGAAAATGCGTAATAAGTTGTCGCCAAACTATGTACCTTCACCAACGGTATCCACGGAGAACCTTGCGAAATAATGTGTTGGTACTGCAAGCCTTACCTACCCGTTTCCCCTATGTTCTTAGATTTCCTCCCAACTCCAAAAAAAATTAACCTCACTTTAGATGTAGATGGACTGGACTACAAGCTGACTACGATCCCACCAGTTGTATGCTGCTAGATGTATGCTGCTAGATGTATGCTGCTAGAAAAATAACTCTGTAATGGCTATCTTTTTATTATACTTAATACTTGGCTTATTAAATGGGTTTTGTCTTGTTATAATACTTGGCTTCTTAAAACAAGTTTTGCATGAAGTTTGTTCAGCTGGAACGTGATTTTTTTCATACCGAATCGGATTATCCCCCAATCCCATAAACTCCGGAAGACGCAATATACGTTTAAATATAGCTTTATCAATGAAGCGGCGGAAATACAACGTAGAAATCGCCTTATAAACAAGTTTGCCAAAAAAAAAAAAGGAAAAAAAGGTGTAGCTGTTGAGTGAAAGAGAACGAAGGGTAATGATTCTGTTTTCTTGTGTTTTTTTTTACTCTTTTGGTTTCCTATTTTTCATAAAAGTAAATAGATGTGGTAGAAAAATGAAAGGACTTACTTGACGACTTGCCAAGCTGGATGATCGCTTTCCGCATTGTATTTGATGTGATCGAGAAGTTCTTGAATTTTCTTTTTTTGTTGGTCCATGTCGGAGGTACTGAAACCGTTATCGCTTAAACGCTGAAAGATAGGGTTACAAAGGTTGCTGGTACATTGATGAAAAGAAAAACCAAAGGTTCGTACTCTGCGCATTTCCCTGTAGGTGTGCCATAGTTGATGCGAAAGTGATGTTCAGATGAATGGGTGAGTGAATATGAAAGAAGAGTATACGTAAATATTAAAGGAGAGGGAATATACGTACTCTTCTGAAGGAACTGAGAGTTGCATTGTTGCGTATCCGGCGGCCATGATTCTAAAAAATAAAGCGATTAGGTCTTCACCCGTATCCCCAGTGCAATTTCCACGACATCAAAGCGACAAAGGAAGCATTTGCTACTCCAGAATGTCATTGTAAACCAGGAGAGAATAACCGAAATAAAACGCAGGCCATACATAAAATCCCCATCACGAAAGCCAACAAAAAGTGAAAGCATGCAAAACCCGGAAAACCACAACAAAAAGCATGCGTTACCACCTCGCTCACTCACCCCGTGAACATGATCGTGCTCTTTACAATAAACGATACAATCTTTGACATCTTGAAAACGTGGTGAATGGGGGGGAGGTTGCCGATGCAATGTCCTGATTATGAACTTGTTCCGTTTTTTCGTTGAAATTTTGGAGCATCGGCCACTACCACACAGTTCCAAGAAAGTTGAAACAACAAAGCCAGAGAAACAATAACTTTGAATAACGACTGAGGAAGGAAAGCAATGTCTGTAAATGCTGCACAGCTGGATGCGGGAGGGAACCTGTGCTTATTCAGGGGGAGCGGACGTTCTTCACACAAGGTTTGTGGGAGGAGTTTTTTGATGTCGCTGTCCAGTTCTTTTTGTATTGGTGATGATGAGAAGGCAGTTCATCCCGCTACTTACTTTCGGGTTATATTGTGGGAGGGTGATTCCTTGATTGTGTTGTATGCCTGATGTTGATTCTTGACTCTGCCACTGCTAATATTTCAACAAACATGACAGATGGCGTTATGATGGATTACTTAAGTGGAAAGTAAGTGAGAGTGACCCCCCATTGTGGGTTTGCTGTTTACTGTGAGACACGGGTTAATATGATAAATTGTATGCTAACTTTTTTACTAGTGGGTACCCTGGACAAGGCCACCACTATTACTGCGTCAAAGGAAAACTATACCTCAGTGAGTGTTTCAGCCAGCATCTTGCTTCATTTGTTCGACACCTGTTTCCTTTTCGTGCGCTCTTTGCCGCTAGGCTGCTTTTATATTGTTGGAGACGATGAAATTCGGAAGTGTACCTGACGCCTCATACCAGCAAACCGTCGAGTCATCTACGTACCCCCAAAACCGCAAGCCTTTTTTGACACCCTCACCGTCCCCCTTCCGAATCTTCAAGAAGGTAAACTCGTTCAACCTTGGTTTGGAGCCAACCGGTATGAGGGTGTGTGTGTTCCAGTAAGTGAAGCATTATCATTATTTTTAAATCTGATCATAGTATATATAGGTACCTAACGGTGGCCTTCCGGTGGCTGGAACGGTGACGTGGACCTTTAAGGAGGGAGGGGCATTTGAGTTTAGTACGTTCCATCGTCAGCTCACTTCGAGAATTGAAGGAAGTATGTATTGCGCTGTCTAATCATTTCATTTAAATCCATTTACCCCCTTCTCCGCCGTTGGATTGAAAAACTCTTTATTTTTGTTCTTCGATGATTACGACAACCTAACTTTCTTGACAGCTGCCCCATACCAACAAAGCGAAGACGACTTTCTCCCCGCCTACGCAGCCCCACCCTCCGATCCCCCCATCTCCGCCTACGATCCCATCGGTCCACCCCCTGGAAACCCTACTGAACAATCTAGTATCCCTATTTTCGCAGCATCCATACCTCCCGCAACTGCAGTTTCTGTTGCTGAAACAACTCCCGCCATTACTGCGTATGAGATTTCGCCATCATCGGAACAACCGCGGGATGTGCCAGTGTCTTTATTGGATGCGGGCGAGGTTTTGCCGGAGTCGGGGAGCGCTGTTATGACTCCGACGGTGGGAGCAGTTTTGACGGAGGAAAGCAAGTGATGGTGTGATGGATGTTGAAGCTGTGGATCAGTCGGTGTGAAAGAAGGCTTGCCTGTATTTGCTTACCGCCTGAGATGTTTTAAATGTCGCGTTTGTTTGCCTTTGCACAAGTGCAGAGTGAAATCTATATCGAGGGTCAATGCTTTTTGGGAATCTGTTTGTTGACGTACCCACCTGTTTAAAGATTGTGAACTTTTTTTTGCCTTATTCTATTGTTGTTTGATAGTTGTTTTATTGTCTTTTATATTCTCATGAACATGCATTACATTTTCTTATATCTGAGCATTGCCGTGTGTTTTTCGGAATAATACTTGCTCTGGTGAATATTCCATTGTTTTTGTTGAATATATATTTCACTTACATTAGGTCTTAAAAGTTAAAAGCACACCTGTGTGACATTGTTGTCAAAAAAAAAAAAAAGTTGGACCAATCCCATATCGTCTGTGTTGTTTGCGTTCAATTCTTCTCCTGGAATATTCAGGTGGCCCACACCCAAATTCCACACATCCACTGCAAGAATATTCTCTTTTCGACTCTGAGGAGACCGTCATCGTCTGTCTGGCTGAGTTTCCTACTTTGAACTCTTACCACTACAACAACACTTTCTTATCGCGTATATTCGCTCAAAAAAAGATATCTTTAACGCGTGAGAGAGGGAAGAGGCAATTTGGATCGAGCTGCAACTAAACCTGCAACAAAAGAGGCACAGCTTGACAATTTTTGTAACGAATTCGTCAATTTTGTTCAGCTAGAACACAGACCGAGAACCTTTGGACTCTTGAAATGGGAGTTCAGAAGAAGGTTTGTTGTAAAGAAGTTGATGGAACAATCAATTGGGGAAAATGGTTGCCTTTCTTACGCGACAGGATATACATGCAAGAAAAAGATAATGAACACCATTATGGAAACAATAGGAATGTCATAGAAACTTGAATAAACATTTAGAGAAAGTAAACGAGAGAATAAAACGAATAGACCCGAGTTCCTTCCACATTCCTTGCTGCCAACCCCTTTCAGCTAACAAATACCCACAAAATCCCAAAGGTAAAATCCCAATGTGACAAGTTCAACGTTCCCAACATTTTATTTCCAACATTTCCAACACGGACACCTAGGAACAAAAAGTTACATCGACTGCAACGCAAGTTAACAACAACAGGTGAGGAGATACCTTTCTTCCATAGCACATCCTCTTCTACCACTACATACACCCACTCTCTCTTTCTGTCCCTTTCACCTGTCGCCTTTTCGTCGATGGGTCTTCGGACGCTCGTCTGGTAGTTGGGCTTGCCACGATGGCAAATTTTTGGGTGGAGTGGTTCACGGACGGACGAACTGGACGGACTGGTCTGGTTTTTTGGGAGCCATCTCTGGAAAGGATTGGAGGCAAACAGCTGGGCCACCTCTTTCTTTTGAGCAGGGCTGGGAGGACGTCAAGTGTGGAGGCTACTCTTCCTTCACCCTTTCTGTTTGGGATACCGTAGGTTGGGGGTCGATGACGACGGACGATGACGACGATGACGGGCTCTGGTGATTGCTCTCTTATTCCCAATACTTTTTACTGTTCGTCATGAGGACGATATGGGGGAGTGGTGTAGGAGGGCCATTTTTTTTGTAGGGTGGCACCTTCCTCCACCCACTTCACATCCACCTCCTCAACCAAACAGCAATATGCCGCGAGGGCGGTCCAGTATCAGTTGCCCATTTACTGTGGACACTCTATTACAACATAGACCTTATCGGCTCCCCCTTCCATCATCCCTCCTCTCTTCACCACCCTTCCCCCTCCCATCTTGCCTTTGGTCTCCTCTGAGACCGTCTATTAGACCTGACCCGTCAATCCTCCCTTGTTTTGAGGAAAAAGCCCATTGTTGGGAAAGGGTGGGAATATCGGGACAGACCGGGATATAGATTGACAGAACTCTTATCTGACACTCCGATTGGGTACAATCCACGTGCACTTCTTTGTACGACAGTGTACTCTTATCAGAGCTGTTCCGGCATTTCCCTTTAATTGCGGACTTAAAAACTTTTTTGTTCTTGCCTCGTGTTTTTAAAACATTGCAACTCACCCCTTTATTTTTATCAGCAGTTCAAAAAAAGGATTGAATTCACGCGAACACGACCTGCGCAAGTCAACCACCAACAACCCCCCTCACACGCAAACCCCTTAATCAAGACCATTACAAAACGCCATCCTCTCCTGATGGAAAGGGCTGTGAAGCCAGATTCCATCCACCAGCAAGCAGACTCGTCCGCAACGCTCACCTCCGAAGCCCACGACCACACCACAAAGTCAACACCACAAGCTCCAGTTACTTCAGTCCCTTCACCGTCTCTTTCACACCCCCATCATCTTCCGCTGGCTTCATATCAAGACGACGCGTCCCCCGTGGACCCTGCCCCGCAGTCACCGTTGCAGGCGCTTGCGGAAACTTTTCTGCCGGCGCAGGGGTACGAGGGGGCATATTTGATTCAGGGACACGGAATTCCCATGCCACCGCATATGGGGAATCCTTATCATCAGGTGGCGCATCATATTCCTGGGGGGTTGCCTTTGACGAACGCGGCGGGAATGAGGTCGTATGGAACAGTCAAGTTTTTTAATTCTCAGAAAGGTGGGTTTTTGTTGGTATTGTTTCGAGGGTATTTTAATATGAAAGGCATATATTTACTAACTATTTTTGTGAGAATAGGTTATGGATTTATTATTCCGGATGACGGTGATCTCGAAGGTTTGTAACATATCATTTATCCTTGTTTCCCATCGATTTATTTCATTAACCGTTCTTTTGCAACAGTCTTTGTGCACCATACCGCCATCTTAAAGCCCGATGGCGGCTTCCGCAGTCTCGCCGAAGGTGAAAAAGTAGAATACGACCTCCTCCAAGGTCCCAAAGGTCTCCACGCCGCCAACGTCACCGGTCCCAACGGTCTCACCGTCCTTGGCGACCCTAAAGCCCGATCCGCGTCATCCACACCAGCTCCCAGTGGAACTCCAGGCCCTCATCACCACAACGTCCCGTCCTCTACTCCCCCTACGACGCGGTCAAATGGGTATTCAAGGAATACGCCAACTCCAGGAGGTAGGACGTCACCGGGTGGTCGTCAAAGTCAACCACCTCAACAACCGCCGCATCTTCATCAGCAACAGCCGCATCAGCAGCAACACGGGTTGAACCCTTACGCAACACCGGTGACAGCAGGTCCCGGATTCGCTTACTACCCCGGTGGAAAAGATCATGGTAAGTCCTTCTTCTTGTCCTTCCCCATAGTCGTGTCGCTCATCCCAATTTTTATTTACAGCCCCCGCTTATGTCTATACCGGTCCAAACCCCTTGTCCCCTCCCCAAGGCTACGCCGTCCCCTCTGGCTACTACCAACCCCAATGGGCTCCCTACCCGGGCGCCATCTACGCCCCCTACCCTCCTCACATGGCCGCTGCCCCTCCCACCACGACCCCAACCTCCCGCCCCCCCTCCACCCACCGCGAACCCACCACCTCCCCCTCCGACGCTCCTACCGACAAACAACCCTACTACTACGCCCCCATGCCCTACCCCAACGGTCCTTCCAATCCACCACCCAATGGATTCTACCCACAGGGGTATTACATGCCGTATAATCCGGCATTCACGAACGTGCCACCGACCGCCGCGGAAGCTGTTGCACAGTTTAATGGAGAGGGGGTGAAGGAGAAGAGAGGGAAAAAGGGGGCGGCTATTGTTGCGAAAGAAGGTTGAGGCCCTTGCTTTGGACTTTATACGTGGAGGTTGTGATGAAAGGATGAATACGCAGATTTATATTTTTGTTGAATTTACTTGTTTCTTAGACCCTTCCCCACCCTTTCCCACCCCTTTTTTTTTCTTCTTTGAACCCTTTTCACATCCAATTAATATTTCTTTATTTTTTTTTACCGTGCACAACCAAAAACCAAATTCTTTCAACACTTTCTCCAACCCCCCCCCACCTTTTCTTTGTTCATATTAACGATGCTTTTAAACCCCCTCCATTCTAAACTCCTAATCCCAATTTCTTGTTGCTGACCCTTTTTTTGCTGACTCGCATGTAAAACCACGTCCAACACACGGCAAAAGGAGTATAGATCGCTCTTTTTTCACCGTGGAAAGTTGAGGCGGACGTATCCTGACTCTTCCTTTTGTTTAATTCTTCAGGTTTTTTCTATGGGATTTTTTGTTTTATAAAAAAAAAGATGTAAAAAAAAAAAAAAAGGGCCCTTAATTCTCGCTCAACCCTTTTTTTTGGGGGGGTGAGAAAGGGTGAAAAAATAGATAAAGTTTGTTTTCTTATATTTGGAAAGGCATTAGCTGGAGCAACAGAATGCGTTGAAGGAGGCTGTGAGAGACGGGCCGTCGAGGTTACGACCTGACGAAAAAACGTCAATAAAAAGCGTACAGATAGCAAAGAGTAAACTTAAGTGCTGGAAAAGAACTAAAAAATAAGGCGGTCAATTCTACAAACTCACCAATAACCACAACCTTCGCCTCAGCCCCACCTAGCTCCCCAACATCCCTACACTCATACAACTCCCGCACAGCCTGCACAACCACAACTCCTCCATCACTAGCCGCCAAAATCGCCTTCAACCTCAACACCTCTGGTTTCTTACCATCTTCGCAGCCCATCACTACACCCTCCCATAAAAGCGACCGTAACCATAGATCAAGTTGATGACGATTCACGAGTGACAAGGGCGTGAGAAGGGCGGTGGAGACCCAGGATTCGCGGTTGACGTGGTGTGTGTGCGGGTGGGGGTCGGAGCAGCAGACGGTGAGAAGAGAGGTGTCGAGTTGGGAGCGGTTATCGAAAGCGTGGAGGTCGAGGATATGGGTGATGGGGACGCTGTCCGAACGAAAATAGAATGTTAGACGCGTACCATGAATCCAACAAAAATGAAATGGAATAACACGAAAAAACAAAGAGTTACCTTGATCTTGTCGTCCATGTGAATGGGGCTGTAGCGTTGATGGTTCGGATTAAAGATTCAATTTCAAGGCGGTCGGCTGGATCTTGCACAAGATCGGACTTATTAATCACAAGACGGTCCGCCATTGCGATCTGCCTACATTCGCCAAAAGAAATATCAAGCAACGCAGATCAGCATCTCAAAACCGTTTGATCATAAAGAATGGTTTTACCTCACACATTCATTAATTCCTCCATCTGGATTCGTTTCCTCGACTTGCTAAAAAGAATCAAAAACAAACATTAAAATCCAACCGCGAATAAAACCCTTACCTTCCTCACGTACACAGCATCCACCATCGTCACAATCCCATCTAAACACAGGTCACTCTTCACACCCTCATCCAACCAAAACATCTCCGCAATAGGTCCTAAAAAGCATACTCAATATTCACCCAAACCCTCAAAACAACACAAAACCTGGATCTGCAAGTCCCGTTGTCTCCAACAAAATATAATCAAACTTTCCCCGTTTCTTCATAAGACTTTCCAGCGCTTTCACACCAGCATCTCTAACCAGACTCCATCAACCAAATACTTTGTGAATCATCGCTTACTTGACTTCACAGCATAGACACCCATTGTTAAGTTCAAGCCATTCTTCCGCTGTCTCGCCGTTCTTACCCACAGTCAAGCTTTTGTCGATTCCGGAACCTTTGACGGGTTAGTTCACGTTTTTGAAAAGGGTTTTTCTTACTGTCCCCGAATTCATTCAGGATCACTGCGATTCGTTTTCCGTGGGTTTCGTCAGTGAGGAGACTGTTGACAAGGGTTGATTTGCCACTGCCTACAGGAGGGGTTAGCGGACAGTGTTGGGTGGGATGAACCTAGGTAGCCGGTTACGATGGTGACGGGGACGGGCTTTGATGTGTCGCTATTGAAGGTAAGGTATGAGTTGAATGCCGGGCTATGGGGACTAACGGTTGAGTTGGAAGGGGGGTGGATGGATCAGGGGCGGTGGGAGAGGTTGCATGGTTTGCGGGACTTGCGGTAACATCGATGAGGGTTGGTGGTTCTTCGTCAGAGTCGTCCATCTTCAAAGTATTTTTTATTTTTTTTGGCGTTGCGATGTAAAGGTAGCATTGGCGAAAGAAGAGTGAAGTGCTTTTGTTACGCCTTAAAAGGACTTCATATTTTTATTTTACGATAGCAGCAGCAGCGATTTTCGCAGTGAGGGCGAACTACGTTCAAAGTCCCGCCTCTTTCACCAATTTATCCACAACAGAGACTCCAGTCAAATCAATTCTCTCGCTTTTATGTGAGGAGAGCGCGATCGTAGGAAAAACCTTTTCGTTTATATGTATTAGTCTTTCCATGATGCAGTAAAGATTCGAGCCTACCTTTCCGAATGCTGAACTGTGGGTGAGCATCTCAGAGGGAGTCATGTTCTTGGAAATAAAATCCTCGTCGGATTCAACGCGAACAGAGATGAGCACTTCGTTGGTCCGTACGGGTAGGTTTTTGGTTTGGACGTTTACGACTGCCACAAGGCCAGCCACGCTAGCAGCGGTGGCTAAGAGAATTGGCACGGCGTCAGAGGCGGAGTGCGATTGCAATCAGGTAAAAAAGACGTGGGAAATATCTACCGGATGTGAGTCCTGCTTGAGGGGTTCTAAGAGCGGCGCCGTTGACAAATGTGAAGCTTGAGCCAGGACGGTTGACCACTTTATATCGAGCCTTCATTTTAATAGGGAAAACAGGACCAATATAAAATAATGGACTTACGTAAAGATCCAAAGTAACGCCAGGCAAGGAAGTGAGATTCCACTATAAATACATGTATGTTTAGCACCTTTTTTGTTAGAGAAAATACAGTAAATACAAACCATTGGCGTTAATGGCTTTCTTAAAAGTCTCAAAGTCGGTCAAATGAAGAGCCGGGGTATTCCACCACGGCCCAGCAGAGCACACAACATGATCAAGCTTTTGGAACTTATCCTAGATGCCGTAAACACGTCAACTTCAACCAAAACAAAGAAACTATATACCGTAATCATCTTGGCCAATTTTTCGGCATCACCCGCATCACCAGCGTTAATGTTCGGCACTGCTGTTAGCTTCTCGGCAGAGACTTTCTGGCTGTTGATAAAGGCTTTAAGCTTCTCGAGAGATTCGGGGCTTCGAGAGGGTGCGACGACGTTGGCGCCGGCCTTAAGGAAGTGTAGAACAGCGCCAGACCCGATGTTGCCGGTGGCGCCTGCAAGATAGTGAATAAAGTTGTGATGACTTAGCGAGGATGATCGGTAGGCAAGAGATGGGCGGTGTATATGTTGACAACCGCACTTACCGATGACGAGGACGACAGAGTTTGCGAGCTTTGAGGCCATGGTTTTTCACTTTGAGGTCAACGACGATCAGAGCGGACAGAGATCAGATGAGTAAGAATGCGGGGAGAGCATTCCTGCTTTATAAATCTGGTCCACAGCATTCTGCCATCCGAAATCGGACAACGGCAAAAAACAAATGCTTGGAAATGGAGGCGTCTGACTGACAAAGAGAGCAAACAGCCAAAAGTAGGTATTACTAATCCGTTCCAACACCAGGCAATCAATGCCATCGTCGCGTGTCCTTCAGTCATCGACGTGTCCATCACGTCCAATTTGTCCGTAAAATTGCTGTCTACGTGATTGGAGCGTCATAATGGAGCGGTCGTGACTGTTAAAGCTTGTGGCCGGCGGACCTTTCCCTTTGGTTCGATCATCGACAAAACAGTTCCCATCCACTCTCATCGTCCTCTATATTTATCGCAATGGGTAACCCACTTTCCAAAGAGCTCCGCCACGCTCGAAACAAAGAGGAGCTTAACCTCTCCAAGTGGGAACCCGGTCTCAAGATCCTCCCTCCGCAAATCAAACACTGCAAGCGCCTTCTTCGACTCGTTGTCACCGATAATCATCTCATCGATCTCCCACCAGAACTATCGAGTCTAGGATCATTGGAAGTCCTAGATTTTTCAAATAACTGCGTCAACAGTTTCCCTGCGAACTTGCCAGAAGTTTGAGGGAGGTCAAGGCCAGCCATAATAGGCTTTTCTTCTCGCTCATTACACCGAGAATTGGGGAGTTGAGGAATTTGCAGCATTTAGATCTCTCGAATAATCAGTTGGAGTATGTCATTCATTTTTATTAATATTGGGTTTGGTTGCTAGGAAAGGAAAATTCTAATTATACTTTTTCAGGGAGATCCCCGATGAAATAGGAAGACTTTCTCAGCTAAGAAATCTGCAGCTTCACGATAACAATCTTCGTGTGGGTTTTAATATATTTTAAGGCCACATGTACTTTAAACTAACATTCACACGAATTGGTCATAAAACAGAATATTCCTTTTGGTGTCTGCAGTATTCAAACGCTGGAAATTTTAAATGTTAGTAATAACAAGATAACAAAGGTTGGCCCTGAAATTGTGAACTTGCAATCGCTCAAGGTTCGTCGTTGTGCTTAACTACCTATTTTCAAATTTATAAGTTCTTTTAGGAGCTTGGATTGCTTTAATAATTACATTAGCAACCTTCCGGAGAACCTTGGAAAGCTACCGTCTTTGGAAAAATTATTTTTAGGGAGCAATAACATCCAGATGGTGCCAGAATCTTGTACGTATTCTGTTAGTCTCTTCATGATTTTCCACTTCCTTATTTTACACATTTGAATCCGCTCTTTACTTTAATCTTCTGTTGTTTGACTGATATTTCAAGGCGGCGATTTGTCCAAGCTTGAGGAACTGGATCTCCAGGAGAATCACCAACTGGATGACATTCCAGTGTCTTTTACAAAGGGCAAAGCGGTTACGGAAAGTTCACCTCCGAAATACTCGACTATCAAATGTTCCCGCGGCAGCTAAAAAACTGGATAGAGCTGGTTGAGTTCAACTTGTCCGATAATGGAGGCATTGAAGAGTTTCCAGGTATGACGACGTACTCCAATTGCGTGATATTATGCTTTTGTTCTTCCTCTTTAATTTAACTGATACCGGTCTTTTAACTACATTGTTATCAGACATGATTGGTAACTTGATAAATTTGAAGAGACTTGACGCCAGTAATTGCTCCCTCCGCAATCTACCTGATATCCTCGGTGATTCTTCGAAGCTTGCAGTACCTTGATCTTCGAAAGAACCAGCTCGTCACTATTTCCATCCCCTCTACTGTTTACAAGCTTGACCATCTTACTCGCCTCTTCCTGACGTGAGTTTACCGCATAAGAAAAATACTTTAGGCTAAGTTTAGTCCTAACCTACAATAATAATTACAGCGACAACAGTATTGACGTTCTTCCTGATGGATATGCCACCTTAATATTGTGGAATTGGACGTGAGCGGAAACTGTTTGACGTGTTTGCCTGAGGCAATTGGAGGCTTAAAAAGCCTCGACAAGTTTTATGCCAACAATAACAAACTTTCGACTTTACCCCAAACGATCGGGTACTTTAAGCTTTTAATACCTATTGTTTGTTCTCATCTCTAACAATCTTTTCTTCTGGGAAATTCAGAGGTCTTCAGAGCCTTACGGTCTTTGAGCTCAGACACAACCTTCTTAACCACCTTCCGTCTCAGATCAGCAACCTCAAATTTCTCATGAGGTTGGATCTTAGCCATAACCGCCTCGGCGTTCTCCCGACAGAAATGCATCGGATGATGGCACTTACGGTGACTCCTTTACTCAATTTTCCCACATCTTTGAAGCAAGATAATTCTTTCTATTCTAATTGCTTTCTTCCTTCTAGGCGCTGGACCTTCGCGATAACCCGTGGAATGATCCACCGCAGAGCGTGATCACGCAGGGAGTGAGTGCTGTGATGATGCACCTCCTCGAGATATCGAAACGAAAGGCCATGGGCTGAAACCTCTCGAGAATAAAGCGTAACAAAGTATTTACATTCAAAATTCTTTCAAAACGGTAGCGGTGGGCTGTAAATATATTTTACGAAGTCATTTTCCAATTGTGCCAAACTCAAGGGGAAAAAAAAAGCCAATGAGAATTGTCACTTGTTGAGGTCTGGTAATCGGGAGGTAGAAACCGGGGGGGTGAAGCCCCTCGTCCTTGACTTGAAACTCGAACGCCCAAACTGACCACCAACAAAGTAAAAACTTTAAAAAACTATCCCAAATCACTTCATCGTCGTTCGTCGTTGTTGTTGTTGTTGTCGTCGTCGTGGTATCAGGCGGTGCCCGTCATTCCGTCATCTGCATTCTATTATCGCATCCTGCACTCTACCTCATCGTCACTTTTATACATCAGATTCTTCTTCTTTTTTAGACACCTTATATTGCATATCCTCCATTTACTTCACCCTCGAACGAATGCATAATGTCGGACAATACCTCTGATTTGAAGCAAAGCCCACCTCCGGCTTTCAGTCTTCGATTAGAGGAAAATCAGAGTTTAATGATGGCTGTGGACCATCCGGCATCTTCATCCCGATTGCACTCACCGAACTACATCAACAACAACCGTCATCTCAATTATGACCTGAAAGCGATAGAGGCCATGCAGGCGCAGGACGTCCGCAACATTCCTCCCACTGAAGCTCTACGGTCCATCAGGGATAAAGAGATTGTGCATGAGAATCTACCTCAATCGCAATTGCCCTTTAACCACCCTGCCATGCAGTATGTGTCTGGATCGCACTTGTCGCATCACCCCTTTCAACACCCAGGCATGATGCAGGCACCACAACACCCATCAGCGCAATACTACGGCATCCCCGTCGCTCAATATCCCTTTTTGGCATCGTACGATCCCGCTTCAGGAGCCGCCTCTTCCTTTAGAATGGGAGGATACGATGGAGCAGCTGCGGCGTGGGGGGCTGCTGCTGCTCAGGCTGGCGGTATGGAATTGGCAGGAGGAGCTCATCATCCTTTTGGACAACCGACTTTGATGGCTGTCCACTCTCCGCACAGAAACTTCAGCATGATGCTTCCGTCGTCGCCGACAGGAGGTTATAATCAACAGCAACACCCTTTTTACCCACAACAGCATCTTCAGCAGTTACATCAGAACCACCACATACAGCATTCGCAACACCCGCACTCTGTCGTTCCTTCTCGAATGCCCTGGCCTTCTTCAGAGACATCCTCATTCCCTCAACAGCCACCAGAACGACCGTCCAAGGACCTTCACATACGCACAAAGTCAGACATGGTATCCGGACGGTCGCTCTCAACTGCTCCACCCTTCTCCCATCACGACGATGCCACTGGGAGACCTGCCGCATCCCACGTCTCCCATTTAACCGAAGGTGGCGACGATTCTTCCGGAGTAGCTCCACCATACGAGACTAGGCTTTCTGATACTGCTGCATTAAGGATGGCACATGCGTCGGATGTTTCCGGACCCTCTCTCGCCTGGAGTGGCGAAAGGGGAAAGGAACGATCTTTCACGTCCCCGATTCAGTTGACACATCAAAGCTGGCAAGCATTTCCGCCGCCTGCAGAGCATCGTCTTCAACAGCAACATCCATCGCAGAGATCTTCGAACTCCTCCGCAGTCGAGCCATCCAGGCGTCCGTCATCTCCTCTTCAACCTCATCCTTTTTTTACAAACCCCGCCAACCACATTACGCCAATAGGACCGCCTCAAGGAATGGCTTATCCGCAGCAGCCACATCAGCAGCAACTGCATCACGTCGGGGCTGAACGAATGGTTTTTACAAACGTCGATGGGTCTCATCTTGGACAACATCATCCGTCTGCTTTTCATCCTCTTTGGCAGCACCAGGCTGCAGCCGGCAACCTCCAACATCCACTTCCAGGATCATTTACCTTTCATCAACATCATCAACTTCAGCCCATGGCACAACAAACAACCCCATCCTTACATTAGCAATCCTCAGCGAGCTTATCTCATGCAAGCAGAAGAATCCCCTCAACATCGCTTCCACATTCAGAAGGCCGCTGGATTGCATCAAGCATCAGATACTGTGGACGTGCACGCTGTTCGAAAAATGATGAAACGTATGGCTGCGTCACAAGGAAGGCCGGGTGATCATCGTTTGTATACGGCTTCGGATCAGGCCGCTGCCGTTCAAGTCTCTCTTGCTGGTCAGGAGGTCGTTGGATGGGAAGGGTCTTCAGGAGTCGCTATTCCGCATGTGCCAAATCCAAATATGTTGCACCTTATTCAAGGAAATGTAGGGATGCCGATGCAAGCTGGTATGCCGGGTGCGGAAGGGTATGCTAGTGGTGCGGGGATGGAGAGTGGAAGAACTACAGCATACTCAAAGCAGTGGTTTGGTGAGTTTATCATATTCATATAACGTGTGAACTAACTTTTGTTCTATTGAATTTATTTAATAGATCACTTTCTTGGGATTGCCCATCAGCGCTATAACGCCGGCGATTTTTCCACTGCGCTCGGTATCCTTCAGGATCTCTTCTCCGTCGACTCTTCGCACCTTCCAACGCTTCTCTTACTCGGTTGTACCTGTCACTCTCTCGGCCTTAACGACCTCTCCGTCTTTTACAATAATATTATCCTCAGCATCGATTCTCGATTTGCAGAGGCTTACTCTAATCTTGGAACCACGCACCGTGCAATCGCAGCATCGCATCAAAGTCGTTTCGCCAAGGAACAGTCTGAAAAGACTAATGAAGGTGTGCCAGTTGCCAAGGATGAGCAGACACGCACTCAATACCATCTTGAAGTTGCTGAACGATTTTATCGAGCTGCTATTGCTATTCGACCGAGGTATTGGGATGCAACAGTGAATCTTGCTGGATTGTTGTCGTCGTGTGGGAGATACCCTGAAGCCCTTGAGGTGTATCGACGGCTCGTGGACGTGATGGATCGGATGTTGTTTCCGGCTCCGTCTACACCTTTGATGACTTCCGTGGCGTTACCTGTAACTGATACGGAGAAGGCACCGTTGAAACCAACTGCCAAAACTGTCACTGCAAGAGTGATGAGTAGGACGGAAACGACGTCGGTGGCTCCGGATTCGAGACGAGGGTCGCCATTGGCGTTATCGTCGTCCACGTCCTCGAATGGGGGTACAACGTCAGGGTCTGGGGAGTCGTCACCTGTGTGTTCGCCGGTATCTGCTCCATCATCAGCAGTATTTGAGACAGGACTGATTTCTGGTGCGCAAGTTGGAGCGGATGGGAGGGAGGAGGGGGTATTGGATGAAGATGAAGATGAGGAGTTGACGTTTGTGGAGAGAGAGGGATCTGTTGCGTTGCCATCATCTATGAACGAAAAGTTGGGGAAGGGAGAAACGCAGATGTCATCTGCGATACCTAAAGTTACTCTTCCATCTGTTGTTTTACCGGCTGCTGGGGTGGTTATTGGGGATACGACGGATCAACAGCTTTACGTATTACTAAAGCGGATGGAAATTGGGTTTGTGGGGCGGTTGGGAAGGATCATGGAGGGGTTGGAAAAGGGCGATGAAGCGAATGTGCCTATTGAGCATGTTGATCTTGATGGCGCGGCGGCTACTGGGGGCCCTGGGCATAGGAGGGTGGCGAGTGACCCGGGGTCTTCGGAGTCCTTGGATCGTGCTGCTAAGAAGAGTAGGAGTCGGAGGGATGATGGTGAGGGGGAAGGGGAGAAGAGAGATGGATGGCAAGGGGCCACGCCTTCAAGAAGATCACGGACGTGTTCGGTGTCGTCGTTGGCATCTTCTTTGTCAGAGTATACGCCAGAGCGGAGAAGAGATTTGCATTATGCTATGGGGAATCTGCTTGTGGCTATGGGGGATGCTGTGGGGGCGAGGAAGGAGTACTATAGAGCTCTTGTGGCTGTTAGGGTGGATTTGTCGCCATTGTTGGCGGATGATGGAGGACTTCGGATGAGGAGGGTGAAAACAAAGCCTGTTGGGGTTGGGGTGGCCTCCGAGTTTGAGTTTGATGAGGACGAAGAAATTCTTGCGGACCCGGACTCGACCTTTGCATCGCCGCAGAGGGCGTTGCTTGTGTGGAAAGAGTTCTATGCACGACGAAGTCGACGCCATTCATCCTCTGGTAGTGTTTCTCGTGATAATGTTGCCATTAACTCACGCTCATCGACCGGGAAAGACGTTGACAGGAGGTTAGATTCTGGGAGACCGCATTATTCGTTTGGGAGGTGGTGGAAAGGGAATATGCCGAGACGGCGGCATCAAAGTTCTGATGGTAAAGTGAGGAGATCTACGGATGGGTTTTTTGCGGCCAGGATGGTGATGGCTTCGACTATTGACGCGAACCCGGAAGCGGTGTATCATCCGACCACTTCGGCTATTTTGCAGACCTTGGCGAAAATGGCGCAGGATGCAGGGAGGATAGGATTAGCGGTTTCATTATATTATTTGGCGTTGGGATTCCATCCTACTGCTAATGCGTGTAATAATTTGGGAATATTGGTTAGTGTTCTTTTGCTATTTTTGTAAATCAGATTTGTTTTTTTATGTTCGTTCACTCTTTGCCCTCCGGTAACTGATATATGATCTCCTTTCTTTCTCCCCCTCCCCATCCAACTAATTATCTAATGTATTCGTTGCCTTTTATTAGCTGGCTTCCCATCGAATGGATGAGGCTATTCTATGGTATGAGCTCGGACTGAACATGGATCGCAACCATGTCCATCTGTATACAAACCTAGGGTCCGCTTTGAAGGATCGCGGTCAAGTCGCCGAGGGGATTCAATGTTACGAGCGCGCCATCGCCCTCCAGCCGGACTTCCATATCGCCCTCGCTAATCTCGCGAATGTTCGGAAAGACCAAGGCCGCGTGGAGGAAGCAATTCTCTTGTACCAGAGAGCCCTGGCGGCACGCCCTAACTTTGTGGAGGCATTTTGCAATTTTGTGAATAGCTTGTTGTTTGTGTGCGATTGGACTGATCGTACAGAACATTTAGATAGAGTTCGGGAGGTGATTCGGCTGCAGCTTACGACTGGAATTATTATTCTGTCCGAGGAGACGCCGGGTGGGGTGAAGGTGTTAGGGCGGTGGTGGAAGAAGTATGTGTCCAAAGGATCGAAAGTGGCGGCCGAGGAGGGTGCCGAGACAGGTGTTATGACATTTTACAGTCGGTTCTTGGAGGTCATTCGGGCATCATTGTTGTCGGATGGGCATAGTGAAAAGGAAACCGACAAGGCTCGTATTGTTTTATCACCTCGACTACCGCTCGGAAGTGTTGCTCAGGCCGTTGCCTTTGCTCTTGCATCAAAACCGCTCGCCCCGCCTAGACCGCTTCCGACGGTGTTGCCTTTCCATACTTTTACTTACCCGTCGCTGACCTGTGCTATGATTCGGGAGATCAGTCGACGAAATGCCGACAGGGTGTACCATGCAGTGGCGTCATCATTGTGGCATCCGGGACAGGTTACAAGGCCGCTTGCTATTCTCATGAAGTTAATTAAGGCTGGAGTTGGTTCCGTTTTGGGTTTACCAGCATTGGAATCTTTAGTAACGAAAGGCGCTTCTGTTGCAGAACAAAATTCCTTGCCTGACGCTGCGCCTGCGGATGGGTTGCATGCCTCGCATATACTGATGGATGCTATCCAACCTTACCTTAATCGGTCGCTAAATTATCCTTACCCTTACACGCCGCCCGAACCGTTCCCTACTAGAATTACGATCGGATATGTGTCATCTGATTCAACGACCACCCGCTTTCACATTTGATGAGATCCGTGTTTGCTTTACATGACGGTCGAGGTTTATCATTCGGTGCTACTCGCTTTCCCCACCTGCTGCCGTTCCACCCGTAAGTCCAGATGTTGTATCTGATCCCGGCGTGTCGCCTGAAGACGCCAAGCTCAGTGGACCTGGGGGATACCGGGAGGCCATTCGCCGTGGTGCAGATTACTTTCTCGATGTGTCGAGTTGGTCGGTGGATAGAATTGCCTCTCAGGTTGCCGCAGATGGATGTCATGTGCTTGTTGATCTTAATGGATATACAAGGGGAGGGAGGGGGAGGTGTTTGCGGCGAGACCGGCGCCGGTGCAAGTTGCGGTTATGGGATATGCGGGGACGATGGGGACGTCGAGGTATTATGGTATGCCGTCTGCGTTGACGGTTGAAAGGTTGATGACGGGAGTGTGAGTCCTGTAAGGAGTTGGGACGGACGGGGAAGGAAGAGGAGGGTTTCGTGTGTTGATGGTGAGAGTCCATGTGTGAAAGATGGGGATGGGGATGTGGGTATGGAGGATGTTGTTAAGAGTGAGGATGTGGTAAAGCCGAGGACGTTGTGGTGGTTGATAGTGATGTTGATGAGGGGGATGATGAAGAAATGGAGGAGGATGACGAGGAGGTGAGGGTTTTAGTGAAAGGGTGCAAGGGCCAGTGGATTGATTATATGGTGTCGGATGAGATTGCGTGTCCTAGGAGTGTGGTGCGTGGGGAAACGTCTTCCGTTCCTATGGCATCTATTGATGGCCCACAGATAAAGGAGGATGTTTTGAAGGAATTAGTGGGATTAGAGGAGGGACCGGAAGACGGAAGAATCTACACCGAGTCCATGATCTATATGCCCAGATCCTTTTTCGTCAATGATCATCGCCAAGGATTTAGAGAGGCGGAGGATAATGAATTGGATAGTATCATTTCGAGCGCCATGTCTGCTCAAAATGGAAGGAACGTGGAGAAGCCTCTTCCTCCTCTTCCTGCTCGGGATCCTACTTCACCTTACGACGTAGAGCGTCTACCCACCTTGGTTTCACAGATGCGCCTTCAAATTCTCCACCACATCAGTATCCAACCATCCAGACATGTCAAAATCCCGACGAATCCGGACTTTCCGAGAACGACCTCAAGAGATGGCGGAAAGAGCAAATCCGACGTGCGAAAATGCGGTCGGACTTGTTTCCGAGTCTTCCAGCTGATACGGTGATTTTTGCAAACTTTAATCAGTTGTATAAGATTGATCCGGTCATCTTTGATACTTGGCTGAGAATCTTGGTGAGAGTGCCAAAGAGTGTGTTGTGGTTGTTGAGGTTTCCGGCGCGGGGGAGATGAGGTTGAGGAAGAGGGCTGTGGAGATGGCTGGGGAGGGGGTTGCGAGTCGTATCATTTTCACAGGTATGTGTTTTTTTTTGGCTCTGTTTTTTTCTTTTCTTTATTTTTCTTTTTGGCGAAAATCATTACTGTTCCATTTTTAGTGGATGTTTTTTTATATTTATATTTTTGATGTGTTATTTGACTGACCTTTTTAAAAAATTATTTTTGCTCGCAGATGTTGCGATGAAGCATACCCATATTCTTCGGGGTCGGGCTGCCGACATGTTTTCTCGACACTCCTGAATGCAACGCGCATACCACCGCCGCTGATATTCTTTGGAGCGGTACCCCGCTTCTCACCTTCCCAAAATACGATTTTCGTATGTGCAGTCGCGTTGCCGCCTCTGTTGCCTATGCCACGGGGTCCTGGGCTCCATGGGAACGCGACACGCTGGTCCCCGCACTCTTTTCAACAACCCACCCATCACCCCGTCAAAGTGGAATGGTTGGCATGAAAGATTTCAAGTTTTCAGGTCTTGGACTTGGGACGGATTGTGTGGATGAAGATGCGATTCCAGGACCTCGACGACTTGTTGATGATCCGTGGTTGCTTGGTCATGAGATGGTTGTGGGATCTTATGAGGAGTATGAGGAGCGGGCGGTGGAGTTTGGGAATGGGGTTGGGTGGTGTTGGGCTTCTATTGCGGAGGCTGGGGATGGACGTGGGGGATTGGGGGGTGGAGAAGTGGGGTGTTTGAAGGAGACGGATGTTGAGAAGGTTGAGTGTGCGAGGACGAGGAGCATGGGGGGTGTTCCTTTTTGGCTTGTTCCGTCGCAATCACCGCCTGAGGCTGTTGCGGCTGTGATTACGTCAACGTTACCGTTAACGGGAGCAGGGACTGAAGGAATGAATGTGTTGGAAGCGTTTCATCCTTCTCGTCAGAAACCGATTGGGATGGCAACGTTAACCCAGATTCAGTGTCTCCCACCTCAGCAACAACAACAGTATCTTTTGTATAGCAAAGTTGAGCAAGAGAAGCGTCAAAGACGTGTAGATGGGACGGTACATGATGAGGAGATGTGTTTGAAATGGGTGTTGGTATCCACGGGCCGGTTGGCGTTGTTACGCCGACGGTTGTTTTTGACGCGTGATACTATGCCGCTTTTTGATACCCTTGGATGGGTGCGATCTCTTGAAGCTGGGCTGGAGGCGGCGGTGGATCGATGGTCCAAGGTTTGGGGGAGGGTGAGAGAGAGGAATCGGAGGGAGGTGGAAGGGGTTAGGAAGGTTGTGTTGGAAGGTTGTGAGAGGGATGGAGGTGGGTTGATGGGGGTTTTTGGGGGGAAGGGGGAGGAGATCAAGGGGATGACGAGAGTTAGATCTGCGGGACCGGTTTCGACTTTGACGGTGCCGGGGTCGAGGTGTATTTGGGTTGGGGATGAGGCGTATCCGGATTCAAAGTCGTTTTGTTGGGGTGGGGAGGGGGTGGTGAGGGAGGAATGAGTGGGAAAGTTGTGCGTGCCTCTGGTGTTTGTTTTATTTGTTTTGGTTGCTGTAACTGTTGTAGGCCCTGCTATTATTTTAATAGAAGAGAATATTATATTGAAAGATGGGCTCTTCTTCTTTCTTCTTTCTTAAAGAGATGTATGTAGTCTGGACGAAAACTCATTTTTTTGTACGGCGGGATTTTCTAAGTTTAATGAAATGGGACAAACAAAGGAAACAACAACAAACTCGTGCGGAAACAAGAAATATGGATGGAGTTAGGAAAGGGGAAAAACCCCTCCAAGTGGGTGGGGGGATGAGAATGGGGTGAAAAGTGCTGAAGTGAACACCTACCCCCTTCCACACCCCCCGCCTCATAACAAAAAATGAGTGTGTTTGTGAGGGGGATAAAAAATGAATCTATGAAAATGACATGATGTAGGTCTCTTTAAGAAACGCCTCAACATGCGATCACAAAAAAAGGAAACAAAAGTAAAAAAAAGAAGGGGGGAGGAGGAGGGGCATGAAAAAAAAAAAAGGATTTTCCCATGCGTACACCAAAACTTCATTCGCATTAAGGAGGGTGTTTTTTTTTTTGTGTTTGTTTGTGGGTTTTTTTTTTGGGAGAATGAATTCTTTTGAGTCGGTCCTTAAAGATAGGATGTGAAAAAAAAAGATGGATAAAAAAATAAAGGATATTACAAAGTTTAGGTGGAATGTGTGCAAGGGGGAAAGTAATTTATGCCCCAGACCTAAAAAAAAGAAAGAAAAAGTTGGGGGTTAGATATAAACAAAAAAGGTGGATGTGGTTTACCTTAAGCAAACTATCCCAAGACCCTGTGCAAAGCGCCATTCCATCTGACGAGACGCCAAGACAAGATACTCTGTTCTCATGAGCGGCCAACACACCAACCCGTTCTCCCTTCATGGTGTCCCAGACGTTGCAGTTAAAGTCATCGTAACCGGCAAAGAGGAGACGTCCAGAGATGGAGAAGGCGAGAGAGGTGATACCACAGAGAATGTTGTCGTGGGTGTATTGGTTGAGCTCACGGTCGGCTCGGAGGTCAAAGAGACGGCAGGAGGCGTCGTCGGAGCCGGTACCAAAGGCGTCACCGTTGGGGAAGAATCTTGAGAGAAAATGAGGGGAGAGGTTAATTTATTTATTTTTTGGGAAAGAAAATGAAGTCTTTTCTTTTTCTTTTTTTTTGGATTTTTTGGAAAGGAAGGAAAAGAATTGTGACTTACTGGACGGCGTTGATGTTCAGATTCGTGGCCGGTAAAGGTTTGCACGCAACGACCAGTACGGATATCCCAAACCTTTGCGGTAGCATCGCAAGCACCCGACACGAAAATGTTCTTGTCAGGCGAAAGAGAGAGCGACATGACATCACCAGTGTGATCATTAAACTCAAGTGTCTTCATACCAGCATCAATATCCCACAACATGCAAGACATGTCACCAGAGGAGGTGAGAATCTGTCTGTCAGAGATAAATCTGCAGCAAGAAAGGTATCCAGTGTGAGCAGCAAGCTCTCTGGCCACCTTGACGGATCCTTCTTTGGTCTTGAGGTTGTAGATGGAACAGATGTTGTCGAGACCTCCGCAAGCAACGTAGCTCCCTGAAGGGGCGTACGCGCAGGTCATGACCCAGGAGGAACGAAGAGGGATGGCGTGAATCTTGTTGGTGGTGATGGAGTCCCAGACAATGAGCTTGCCATCCTGGGACGCAGAGACAAGATGTCTCTTGTCGGAAGCCCAGTGCATCGCGTAGATCTTGGCAAGGTGACCCTTTAAGGTTCGGCGAACCTTCATACCGATACGGGGAAGGGGCTCAAGGTCAGCAGCAACCGCCTTGACTAAGTATGGTATGTTGATTTTCATAAAGTGGTTAGCTTAAAGTAACTCGGCAAGATAATTTAAAGTCCAAATGGATTGAAAGAAATATCTGAAGACGATGGGGGAAAAAAAGAAAAAAAAAGGAACGAGATATTGTAAACTAAAGTAAAAGCAAATTTCCTTCATAACTGTAATAGGTTCACGATAATCTCAATAAAAAAGGAGAAAAAAAGGTACTCACGTGTAGTATCCGCGAGGGCATCCTTCTTCTGCTTGATCTTCTCCTTAAGCTGCTCTGCCTCTTTCCTGGCGATAGCGATTCTTTCAGCAATGTCGGCCATATCTGTTTTCGATTCGAGTGAGAGAAAAGTCTTCTTCTTTTAAAAAAAAGGTTAAGGAGAAAAGGTGAAAGTGTCAGATTTCTGGTTCTCTACACTTTCTGTAACTTGCAAAGTGAGATGGACGGGGGAAGGGGAGGAGGGGTTGACAATACAACATCTCCCAAGACCTATGATCCAGCGATCGCGTTTGATCCCACAGTCTTAGTACTTGCAGGCCTCTGATTATCCCAAAAACGACTCTGATCTAGTGCTCGCAGACTCCTTCTGACAGCCACAACCACTTGGCCCCACTCAAACACCCGATGATGGAGATCTGAACCCTCCTTCCAAACAACGGAAAAAAAGAAACACCCAGGGCAGCACTCTGATCTCGGCTCAACTCTTGAACAGACTCTTTCTCGATGATGACCCCCTTTGTTATTGTTGATCTGGTGGAGCAGACAGATGGGAAGTAGCGGAGAGGAGGTGGGAGGAGGACGGTTGACGGCGAGGGAGGCCCAAGGACTTACCAAAATCTCAAATTTTTTATTGTCTTTGTTTTCCTTGAAAGAAAATTTTAATTTCTTTTGTTTGATGATCACTCTGAAAAAATATTTATTAAATAGTGAGGAGTAAGTGGTCTTTTGGAGAGATACTGTGCTGCGAGGGCTATCTATCAGTTACAGGATGCGATGGAGTGAGGACAGAGTGACGATGGAGTGACGACAGAGTATTGATGATGGAAGTGACGGGATGATGGGGTGGCGGATGGATGGGATGGAATAACATGAAATGAAATGAAATAAAATAGTAGAGGATGTAGAGCGTAAGCAATTGTGAGTGTGATGATGAGGGAGTAGAGCAGAGCAGAGCAGAATGGATCAGCAATATGTCACGGTATGATACATCATAAATTTTATATCCAAAAAAATAAAATAAAATAAATAGATAAAATGAGCGAGTATTTTTTACAAGTGAATGAATTATTCAATAATAAAGAGTACATAGTACATACACGAATAAATACCTAGTCGTCTGGTTTCAATAATTATTTATTATTATTCATAATAACTAGAAAAAGGGGTAGAACTGCGCGTCGAAGATCCAAGAAAGAATTGGTAGCAGAAGTTTTCGAGTCACGCCTTTGCAGTCACGCTTTTGCAATAAAATACGCATGTATCATAAAACTTCTCCATATGCAATACTTTGGGTCGCGTTTGGTTTGTTGTCCCTTTTTGGTTTCAGCAGTATCTTCGAGTTTTCCAGCAATGCCGATCATAAAACTGCAATATATAGTTGACCGTGGGTGAACAGGGTTGAGGCACGCTGATATCAACGTAAAGTATTGTGTCTTTAAGACTTGTTGACAGTTCGCGCATACGCTGGTTTTTACGGAAGTTTCTTGCGACAGATTGAATGCATGACCTGGAATTGTCATTGACAACAAGGAAATGTGGGATAAATACCTACGCAACATCTAAAGTGAAACCCTGAGAGCTGTGGTAAGCATTGTCGGCAAGCTCACTGTCAAGCAACGACTTGGTGTTTTTTGCAAAAACTCCATCGCCAAGTGAAATCCCCACCAATATCCCAAGGAGAAATCCCAACCCAGGTGGACAAACTATAAAGCTAGTAAATGTGCCAGTGCCAGTAAAGTACGAGGCGAATAACGCTTCACAACGTGGAGTTAGAGAGCAAATAATCTATGCACAATATGTTCCGATGTGGTAATATTATGTTCCATATTGATAGATGCTACTCGCCAACGACGCTTCCCATCGTCATGGATTAGATCCCGTTCCATATGGAGTTAGAGCTTAAATAACTTCTGCGCAACAGGATAACATTCCGATGTGCGGTCATATTCTGTGCCGTGCTGATAGATGCTACTCATTTGTTGCCAACAACGCTTTCCACTGTCATGGACCATTCCATATCGATAGATTCTACTCATTTGATGTTTTAAAAAAAATTGCCGACAACGCTTCCATCGTCCTGGATAGGCTCATAACACCTCGTTAACGCCTTCAACAGCTGTTTATGTCGAGCTCATTTTCAACGCCTCCAACAGCGGTATTTTCATCATCATCAACATCATTATCGAGTTCTGATGTTGATTTATATTCGCGCGTGGCATTTGATGGCTCTTCTGCATCAGCGAACAAGGTAAAAAGAGTGATGTCCTTACAATCCACAAAGTGCACGGGGAGCCGTTGCATTGTCAAGTGCGACACGAAAAAGAATCCATCACAATTAAAGTCGATTGTGTATTTAATCCAACGAGGTCTTCACACTGTGTATTTATTCCGCAAGCAAAAAAAAAAAGTAAAAGTAAAAAAGAATGAAATTCTCCGCAGTGAAGCGCCGATCTGCCCCCTAAACTTATAACTATTTCTTGATCCTTTTCCCATTATTATGGTATTGAACAGATGGGAATGTATGTATAAAAATATAATAAAGAAAAAAGGACTTTAACCTTTTTTCATCTTTGTCATTTTGGTGCAGCTTCCAGCTGACAATTGCCTTAAATTCCCAATAATTCCAGCATTTTAATTCCAGAATCAAATATTCATCGAAATTTGTCCAGCTTCCAGAACAACCCCCTTGCGCGACCCACAGCGACGTCGTCCAAAAATAAACCCCGCCAACCACCCTTTACCTCCTTCATGAGCCAAAAGGTGCACCGTTTCATGCGTCATAGTTGCAAGTGTTGCGTCTTGTATCTAAATAAGGGCGAGAGCTTTTCTTGGATGAGGAGGTGGCTGACAGAACTCCATTTTTCCTGTTGTCTCCACGGCCCTTTAAAGGCCCCATTGCTTCTTTTGCCCTATTCCCATCTACCGTGCCTCCCACCCACTCATCCTTCAATATACTCTTTGTCTCCCCTCCCACCAACTCTATAACAGTCCTCGTGTAATCGATCGCCGTTAAGTTACCGTCTCACTCAACACCAACATACCTTCACTTGTAAAAAACATTTGCACACCCGTCTCTTGACACGACGAACTTGAGCGATGGGACACACATACGAACAGTTAAGCGCCAAGTTTGAGCTTGGGGATACCCTTGGAACGTGAGTCCTACTTCCTCATACCCACTCATGAGTCGTTGTTATTGTCGTGTTCAACTGACTTTTGTTGGTTTGTCACCCCAGTGGAGCCTTTTCAGAGGTCAAGATTGCTACGGAGCGGGCTACGGGCAACAAGTATGCCATCAAGATTGTGGACAAATCGAAATGCAAGGGCAAGGAGTCCATGATCGAGACTGAGGTCAACATCCTCATGAGGGTCAGACACGAGCACATCATTCAACTTTACGAGATGTATGAGATCGAGTCAAAGATCTACCTCGTCATGGAGCTGTAAGTGCACACCTCACCGTTATCACCTCTCTCTGTCTTGTGTCTCGACAAACAAATCACTCATCCTTTGTTTTACGGTCCTTCTCGTCCTCCTTTTCTCCAAAGTGTCACTGGTGGCGAGCTCTTTGATGAGATCGTCAAGATTGGAAAGTACACTGAAGCGGACGCTGCCCACATCGTTTACAAGATTCTCCTCGCCATCGACTACCTCCACACCGAAGGTATTGCTCACCGCGACCTTAAGGTTCGTGTTTACTGTTTTGTAATGCCCAAGCTTGATCTTACACGTTCCTTTATTTCCAGCCCGAGAACCTCCTCCTTTCGGACAGGACCTCACAGGCAAAGATCATGATCTCGGACTTTGGTCTTTCCAAGATCTTTAGCGACGACGAGGTCATGCGCACTGCCTGCGGTACACCCGGTTACGTAGGTGTGTAATCTGCCCATTTTCTCCTGCCTTAAAAATACGTCGACTTCATGTTCCGTCTAACCTTCATCTCTCTTCCAGCTCCCGAGGTGTTAAAGAGGCAAGGATATGGACGTGAGGTCGACCTCTGGTCCCTCGGTGTCATCACCTACATCCTCCTCTGCGGATACCCCCCATTCTACGACCAAAACAATGTTGAGCTCTTCAAGCAAATCATGGCTGGCCGCTACGAGTTTGACCGTCCCTGGTGGGACAACATCTCCGAGACAGGTGAGTCCGCACCCTACAAACATCTCAAAAGTCAACATTTAACGCGTTTTGTTTTTTTCCTGCAGCCAAGGACTTTATCCGTAAACTCCTCGTCCTCGATCCTCGTCAACGCGCCACTGCAAGATCCTGCCTCAACCACCCCTTCATCACAAACAACTGCGGTGTCCACCCCAACGTCTCCCAAGCCGCCGGCTCTCACCTTGCCCAACAAGATACCTCAACCCACTCTGTCCCTCCTCTCCGTCCCGAACCCATGAACGCCCAATACTACAACCCCCAGGCCCACTCTGAAACCGCCTCCACTCCTCCAGATCTTCTAACAACCGCAGTTCAGGCTCATCTCAGCGTCACAGTAACAATCCTACCGCCCCTTCATCGTCCTCATCAACACCCCCTTCGTCATCCCCCGCCGCAGCAGCAACCCAAGCTCACACAGCACCAGCACCCCATCAGCAACCCAACCTCGCTCCCAGCGTTCAACAAAACCTCCAAAAAGGCCCAAAGTTTCAAAGGCAACTCCCACCAGTCCGTCCATCAAGACAAACATCAACATGCGGCGGCGATTCGTCTGTCAGCTGATGATGCTTCACAGCCTGGTCGACCCCTTGGTGTCAAGTCGAGCTTGGACGACTCTGGATGCGTCACGTCAAACGATTCTATTTCTGGAAGGAAGGTGCGTTGGAGTTGGAAACCCGCAAAGTGGGGGTGGTAGAGCCCTTTTTTTTTCTCCATTGATGAAACGCGGGGGATGGTCGTCACCTTATTTTTTTTCTTTTCCTTCTGCGAAGCGTTGCTTTTTGATCGGGTTGTGGCGGAAATTTGATATGCTCCCTCCCTTATTATTATTTATGTTCGTTTTCGTTTTGATACCCATAATCCCTTAAACTTTTGTGTATCTTTATACTTTCTTTATTCATACCCTTGATACCCCTTCCGCGTTTTAGTAAATCCAACTGAAATAGCAAAATCTCCTGTACGTTTTCGCTGTTATATCCCTATATTACTCTAATGTCCATACCTTTTATACCCTTTATACCCTTTATAATATTTGTATCCTTGCATTTTAATGATCCATTTATCGTCCTTTTTTCCGTGTGCCTTCTACCTCCTTCTTCTCTTCCTCTTCCCCCTTCTCAACCCCGTCTTCTTTATTTGGCTGTTCATACTCGGAAAATCTACTTTTCTACCAAACATCGTTTCATTTCTTCCGTAGTTCAAAACGTTTTTAAATTCTCAAAAAAAAAAAAACACCAAAACTGAACCTCTCCTTAGGCCTCCACCTCCACCCAAGACCGTTCCAGCGTCCACTCCCACACCACCATCATCAACCGTCCCAGCACTCTCACTCGTTCCATCCCTTCAACGCCTCCCATCCGTTTCCTCAGCTACAACATCCATCTCCGACCTCCCTCCATCCCGAAACCTCCAACACCCGAACATAAAAACGCGCGTCTCCAAGCATTCATGCAGACACTGGAACGATTCGATGTGGTTTGTTTGCAGGAGATGTTTTCAAGTGGATCTTCGAGAATGTCGAAGTTGCTTGTGCAAGCGAAAAAGGCTGGATTTGATTTTTATTGTTGTTCACCCACAAAGTCTATGTTGAATTCAGCCGTGGATGGGGGGTTGGTTATTTTGAGTAGGTTTCCGATTGTGAAAACGGAGAAGACCACGTTTAAGAAGGGGGTTATGGGGATAAGTGCGTTGCTGTTGTCTTTCCCCTTTCCTTTTCTTTTATTTTTTCCTTTTGCCGGCGGTTTGATTTCCATCTTAAAAGCTCGTCTTCTTTTCCTTTTCCTTTTCCTTATCTTTTTTTTTCTTTTCTTTCTTTTTTCTTGCCACCGGTTCGATTTCTTTTAAAAGCTCCTTTTTCGTTCAATTCTGCGATGAAATCAACCCTAGATGTACATACTAACGCGTTGATTAAAGGAACCTCTGCAAGGGTGCTATTTACTCCAAGATCAAAGTCTCCCCCCATCAATACATTCACATCATCAACACCCACCTCCAATCCTCATCCTCCAACATCTCATTCGTGACGGCCGCTCCCCCCTCCAAATCATTCGAGGAAGCCGACAAGGTCCGTCAAGAGCAACTCTACCACCTCAAAGACTTTATCGACGACTGTATCCGCAAAAACTCCACCGACTCTGATCTCCTCCTCGTCTCTGGTGGTTTCAACATCAACGCTCGCACCACCCGCGCAAACGGGAAAGACCACTCTAAAGATTACGTTTCAATGCTTCATATCTTGAATGGCACCATGGAAGAAATTCCATCTAGACCCGTCACTCCTAGACCTACGTCACTTCTTCGTCGTCGATCATCGGTTCTACCTGTCGCCAAGTCGACCCCTCTTCATTTGGACGTGAAGGATTTAATGTTTGAGGCATTGCATAAAATCCATCCTGTCACGTTTGGGGACGTCGTGGATGCGGAGAAGAGGATTATCGACCTGTTGAGAGGGTTTTGACGGCACAGGAAGCGTTTGGAGCTTGCGCGAGTATTGATTATGTTTTGTGTATGAGGAGGACGGGGAAGGTTGGGGAGTTGCAAAGGAAGGTTGTTGTGGATCTGGATGCTTCGAGGGTTGAAAAATTCGCGGTAGCGAATGAGCCTTTCACGCACATTTCTGGTAAAGTATACTTGCTTTATTATTGTTTTTTTGCCTTTTTTTTCTCTCTGTTTCCAATGTAATAGAGTGTTATATATGCTAACTTTTGGGCGGTTTTTTTTTAGACCACTACGGCTTTAGTACTGTTCTTCGGATTCTCGAGGCTTAAAGAGAGCCTGATATTTTATACCCCGTATACCCACATCTACCATATTTCCTTTAACTATCCCTACGATACCCCCATCATCACAGCATAACTATAAGGCAGATCAATCGTTGATTGCTGTTCCCGATACCCCATTTTATTAACACTAAATCATATATCCCCACAAAAAAACCTTTTGAATAAAAAAAAATGTGCCTAATCCCAGCCACACCAAAAGTAAAGACTCTCCATGCAAAGCGCTGGCAAAAAAGGGAAAGCGGGTTTTAAGCGCTTTGTTGCAATTGGTTTAGGCCCTCACATACGAAATGGTCTCCATTATTAATTTTGGAGCCTTTCTCTAGCTAGAAGGCCGGAATGTTAATGTGGAGTAATGAACTCGAGTGGGATGGAAGAAAAGGGGGTATGGAAAAGGATACGTAAATGTAATTGGAGAATAGAGGTGTTCAGATTGTATCGCTCGTCGTCAAGAGTTGGATTACGTTGGTTTTTCACTCTCTTGAGAACGGAGATACTCATAACACCATCACAGTCACCCATTCACCTCCACCTCCGACCCGTCAGTACCTACGTCCTCCATCACCAGCAACTCCCTCTCGATCATCTTTTCGTTAAAAAAGTAGGAAAAAAAGTGACTTTTGGAAAAGAAAAAATCCATCAAAATTGCCTTTTGGCATCTTCGCAAAGTCCGCAGAGGTTGGTTGTTTTTGGGGGGAGTTGAAGACAGTGTTGTCGGTCAAGGTTCTACAGCGCATACCCTTCTCTGTCTTTCCCAGCGCCCTCATTGCAGTGTCCATCGTCTGACTTACTTACTCTTTTCAATTACAATCTATAGCGCGAGAGTCTTTCTACGCATACCTACCCCCTTCATTATCCTTCCCTCGGGGCTTTAACCTAATTCCTTAGTCACCATCACCGAACCCCCACCCACACCCCCATCAGCATCTCCCTCCCCAACCACCCCCTCCCTAAATGGATCCTCAATCAAACTCCACAACCCAACCTCCAGGAACCCCATCCACACTTCCCACGATTGGACTCGAAAACTGGGAACATCGAAGACGACAGTGGACACAAAACCACCGTCCCTATAATCCAGAGAGTAGAGCAGGAGAAGGGTTTAGAGATCATGCGGCATTGAGAGAGGTGGAACCTGTGCATTATGATGCGATTTATCAGAGTTTGGTGCTTGGAAGGAGATTTGCGAAACCGGTGCCCCTGGATTTCATTACAACAGTGCTGGTGGGGTTTGTTTTTTTTATTGTTTGCTTTTTTCCCCCCTTCGTTCTGCTATCAGAGTAACTGGGTTTTGGTTGAGCTATGATCACATAACCATCTATTTTCCGTTTTTTGTTGTGTTGTTTGTGTACGTTTTCGTCCCCTTGTTTTAATCATTATATATCGACTTTTTTTAGATCCACGGTTGGAAAAGGAAGGGCTGTGGCCAACGGACGACAATAAGCCTCCGGGATAAAACAAAAAAAAATGTACTCGCAAGAACATCGTAAATCCAAAACCCAAGCATCATTTTCCATCCGCGCATTTCTTCCCAACCCCCACACTTTTTTTTTTTACGCGATCCTCTAACTTGACATTATCTTGGTGGGAGAAAGTTTGGCAGATATAAAAAGCCAGGAATACCATTATCATTTGTTTGCTTTATATTTTTTCCCCCACATAATTCTAGCTCTTTGTTATGTTCTGTTATTTTATATTGTCCTCTCACAAATTCAAAGGTCTTCAATCGAACCTCACTGCCATATTTCCACAATCAACGAGATGACCAAACGTGCCGATTAAAATGAACCGCACACTTTTTCAAATGTATTCTGCTTTTGGTATCCAAAAAACCAAGGAAAGGGGGAGAGAGAGGGGGTGTAAAGATAAGAAAGGCAACAATCAACGAGTTATATAAGTGAAGGATCGAAACAATAGAGAAAAACTGTGGAGTGGACGTCACAGGCATCCAAACCGAGTAGGTGGGCTAAAATTAAATAGCTGCAAAAATGTCTCGCTTTACAAGTAGGAATGAAGAAAACAAGAACAGGGGCTTGCGTCTGAGGGAAGAAATAAAATATATAAAAAGATACAAGGATTTTAAATGTAGAGCAGGAGGGAGAGGGGAAGAGGGATTGGCGGGGGAGAGGGGGGACAAATAGGACTAGTAGGCTTAAGATAATCAAGCCTTAGGCCTTAACAACATGACAGTATGTTGTCCACCAGCCGCGGCCACATGCACATGTCTGTCCTTAAGCTCAACCTGGAACGGCTCTTCCGCATCCTCACTGTTGTTGGCAAGTTGACCCATCTCGCCGTATCCCCACATCCAAAGATTCTGGCCTTCACGTTTGGCCAATGCAAGCGAAACTGTCCGTTTGCAGAAATGTAGCGTACGTTATCGGGTTCTTTCAGAAGAATGGGCGTGCTGCTCTTTTCTTCATTGCTGCCAGTGCCAAGCTGACCGTCATCACCGCGGCCGCAGGTGAAAATACGACCTGAAGAAACAAAATTAGCAAGGTAGAAAAAGGACTAGAAAAATAGACAGCACATTAAGGGAGAGGTATCAAATAACTCACCCTTCTTATTGAGGAAAACAGTATGATGTTCAGCCCCAACGATCATTTCAACCCCCTCCATAGGGTCCAACCCCTCAACCTGCTCCGGTGTATCATGCTCATCCGTATCTCCCAAACCAAGCTGTCCGTAGTTATTCAAACCAAACGAAAATACCGCCCCAGTTTCATGCAGCATAAACGTGTGGTACCCTCCACAGAAAATGGCCACGAAATGACCACCAAGTCCTCTTGGTCTGTAATTAATGATTCTAGGGATGAGTGACGACTCCTTCTCGGTTCTAGGCAAGATCCGTCGACCAAGCTGGCCTTGCTCCCCACTACCCCACGTCAAAATCTTCTTGTCAAGTGTGAGGGCGGCAACATGGTTGGCACCCGCGTCGATGTAGACAACTTTTTTCAGTTCCGGGATCATCCATGGTAAAGGTTGAATATCAATGTCCGGGCGAAATCCAAAGACACCGTTTTTATTGCGGAAAGTTCCCCATGCATAAACGCTGATGCCATAATTAGCCAATACTTTCCCCATGATTGCTCCATAATTTACTTACTTTCCTTCATCCGACAGTGCTGCCGTGAGTGAGTCACCGCAAACCACTTGAATAATCTTAACATTTTCAAGGCCTTCGACTGGGAGAGGCTCGGTTTCCTCCCCGGACCTCCCTTTTCAAAAACCGAAATATAAGCAAGTTTGTTCGTAACCACAAAAATAAATAGTAAGAATAAAAGCAACACCAACCAAGAGCCTTTTGGTCATTACAGCCCCATGAGTAAAGCTGCGCGTTTATAAAAGAAAAAAAGAATCAAGAGGTGTCAGTCATCCCAATCAGCCTGTTGACCTGTCAAAATGACGCACCTTTCCCTCATCTGAGAGAGCCATATTGTGCAGTCCACCAGCAGCAACATCGACAATGTTTTTGTCCTGAAAGTACTCGAGCTTCTTGGGCCGGCCCTTTGACAACTCGTCGGGGCCAAGTCCAAGCTGCCCGCAGTCTCCAGATCCCACAACAAACACCTCTCCGCGATCCTTAAACCGGAAGGGAAGCTTATCCCATACTGCAACTGTCGATACAATAGGTGGAGAGCGTTCGGTAAAGGATAAAGGGGTTGATGTTAGTTTTCTCACACTTTCAACGTTGTTGACTCATCACCCCTCAATATCTCGCTTGCACCAAGAAAAAACGAGAGAGCCCAACAAACAACACCTCATCTTGTTGCAAGGTCTACCTCACAAAAAACACCGGAAAAGAAAAGACTACTAAGGACCCGTACTTTTTGAAGCAGCCCTCTTAAGCTCCGGAACAGCAACAGCTGATGCTGCCACTGCACCCCTCTCGTCTTTCCTCTCGCAGCAACATGGTCTCCACCAGCAGCCACAGCAGACCTCGAGGCCACAGCGCGACGCTTTGGTGGTGAAGCGGTTGGTCTATCCACACCGTTCTTCTCTGGCGATGACGGCGATGTTCTCTTTGGGCGGGGCATTGTATGGAATGATGATGTCCAGAAAGGATTTTAAGATTTTCGTTTTTTTTTTTGGTGGTAGGGTGAGCATAGTGACAAATTTACAGAACCACATTCAAAACAAAACAAAAAGTTGGTGTGCCTGCCTACTTGCCGCCAACGCTGAAAACCACGCACACGCAGAAAGAGATTACTGCTCAGCTACTGTTAAAAAGGAAACGATGAGTGACCTCGCTGCTTGGGTTGCGGCAAAGGCAAAGGCTGCCATCGGGGGTACTCCCTCCACTCCCTCTTCTGCTGCTGCTGGATCTAACAATACAAGAGCACATCCCGCTTCAATTTCTATGTCATCGCATTCCTCTGATATCGCTCCATCAGCAGAAGCATCACGATCTCAGATGCGGGTGCCCCCACCAACAAATTCATTCTTTACTCCTTTGCGCGCGCCAAAACCCTTCCAACTTCCATCGCCCCCTCACCGTCCAACTACAATATACCGCAAAGTATCAGCAGCAACCATCTAAACTCCATGGGTCGAACAAGAACTCTGTCAAACTCCTCGTCGGACAATGGGAGCGTTCGAACAGTTGCTACCACATTCACGGCATCCCATGTTATTGGGAAAAAGAGGAGTAGCGTTGTTGGAAATGTGGAGCAGCAACGTAAAACTCCTACAATGCATTTAGATGAGTTTGATATGGACGAGATTGCTTATTCCTCTGGGCATGCTTATCCCGGAAGTTCTGCGGCACCGCCGGCAAAGTTCTCAACGCAGCAAGGGTTTACGCAAAAGAGCACATCGTCACACTTTATAAAGACAGAGAGGAATCGAGCCATATTAAACCAGCAGCTTCTGAGGTTGTTTTAACTTTTTAAGAAAGGAATGGTCTGACGTTTGTTTTAGATTGCAAGAGCTGGATGGCTTTGGTATAAAAAGTACATGCAATGGGAAAAGCTTCACGTCATCGCGACTTACAGCCAGCAATCCCGTACAGGAGTGTTGCAGCTTTACCATTCTAACGAGGTAACCATTACATAAGGGAGAAATCAAGCTCACTCATACAAATTAGGATCTCCACCCTATTCAAGTTTTGGACCTTCAAGACTACAACGAGATCATTCCTTCCCAAGCTTTCGTCGAGCTCCTCACTGCTATCGACTCTACCACCGATTTTCATGGATTCGGTTTAAAAGGCGGGAGCCTTGACACATTCTTTGCCGCAAGCTCCAAAATGATTGCGCAGCATGGATCACGGCTCTCAAGATCCTTCTTCCTCAAAAGTATGGCTCTAACAAAACGTTTGAATACCGTGATTATAGCGAAAACACTCCTCAACGTCCCCAGAGCATGTTTTCGTCGGCGTCTCCACAGCTGGATTTGTCACTACCCGGCATCACATCTAACAACGTCACTCCACCTTCTCAAAATTATGAGACACCCCATACGCCCCGTAATGAACCCATCACACCAGAAAGAGTTGACGAAACTCTCACAGACACCATCGCCAAGCTCCTCGATGACCGCACAACTCGTATTCTTGAAGCGATCTGGTCGTCATACACGACGGCGCAGAATAGTAACTCTGTGACGCGACATCCGCAGGTGACGGATGTAGAGGCTGCGGTGGTGGAGCTCACGGATTCGATGGAGATGAGGACGTCGAGGATTGCAAAGATGGTGCATGAGCTTGTTGGAAGGAGGGATCCTGTGAAAGTACTGTTGGGGGAGGAAGGCGAGAAAGGAGCGCTGGAGGGGTTGAAGGACAAGGTGGATGAGATTTTGGGGAAGGTGGAGGGAGGCGTGTCCTTTAGTAATGTTGGGCAAAATGGTAGGAACCTTTTTTTATTAAGAAGGAACCCCCTAACGCAACCGTAGATGAGACGCTAGATAATATCTCTGATCTTCACGATGCCCAACGCCAAACTTCCAACGACGTCAACATGATCATAAGCCTTCTAGCCGAACTCGGCGTCTCACAACGATCCCAAAACGAAAAGATTATGATGGCCGTCTCGGACTCGCTGTCTCCGAAAATCAATGAAATCCTGACTCGGGTCAGCGAAACTCCAACAGAAACTTCTTCTGTTCCAGATAGCGCCGCGGTCGATAATTTAATCAACCAGAATGAAAGGATGATTTCTGCAAATGAGAGTCTTAAAGAAGGGATTATGAAGAGAGTTGACAGAGTTGACGAAAAGTTGCAGGACGTCGTCAATGAATTGGACATGAAATTGGATTCCCGAAATGAATCCCTTATCGTCAACATTGACAACATTGTGCGTCAAGCAATCATGGAATCCATCCAAAATTCTCAAACCCTTGAAAAAACCCTTCTCCCGCACCTCACCACCCTCCTCACGAAAACTACCATGGTGGATAAAACCATGGAGACCATCACCCCAAAACTCGACAATATCCTTACCCACGTCACCACCGATGTGGATCACACTGTCACGAAAGCCGTTGATGCGTGGGGAGAAAAATTGGGGATGTTGATTGAAAATCGGTTTGGGGATCATGCACAGGTGTCAGCGGCCATTATGAGTGTTTTGAATGATATGCATGGGACGGGCGATGGTCATTCGAGGTCGACGACAGCGAGTTTGTCGAATGTGGAGGAGTTGACAAATGCGAAGTTGGATAATGTAAGTTTAATTAGGGTCGTCTACCCTTGTCCATTCCGTTTTTATTACCTTGGATCACCAAAGTTTTTTTTCGATCAACACCTTTTTTTTTTTTAGAAAGCCTTTGTATCAGTATTTATATTGCTCCCTTGTTTATTTTTCTCTATTTTTTTTGAAGACATTTTTTCCGAAAAACACTTTATGACACATTATTCAGATTCTTGAAGTTATCGACTTTGTCAACAAGTCGCAATGCCGTCTCGTCACTGTCGTCACCGAAAAGCTGAAACAAGTCACATCTCCCAAACCCCACGATGCGTCCCTCAAACCCCTCCTCCGCGAAACTCTCACCGAAGTTCTCTCCACCCTCCCCGCCTTCTCCAGCTCCTCCGCGTCCTCGCCAACGCGCAAATTCGACGTGCACGATAAGCTCGAGGACGTGACATCGCGTCTGTCTGGGATATCCCGGACGTTTGACACGCGACACGATTTGATTGAGTCGTGGATGGAACGGAATACGGATTTATTGAAGCATGTTGCGAGGGGTGTGCAGGAGATGGAGAGGATGGAGAGACGGAATGATGTTGCGGGGGTTTGGGTTGCGGGGAAGGAGGTTGTGGCGAGGATGGAGGGGGTTTTGGAGAGGTTGGAGAAGAGTAGGACGGAAACGGGGGGAGAGGAGAGGGAGATGGAGCGGAGGGTTGGAAAGAGGGAGGAGGAGAGACGGCGGATGGAGGAGGAGGTGAGGAGGGAAATGGAGAGGAAAGTGGAGTTGGAGATGGAGGTGAAGGCGTTGGAAGAAAGTAAAAGAGTGCTGAGGGAGGAAGTAGAAAGGCTAGAGAAAAGACGCGATGTTCTCGCAAGAGTAGAGGAGGTGGGTGACGAGCTGGTTAAATTGGAGAGAGATTTGAAGGGACGCGTTAAGGGTTTGCTGAAGGAGGTTAAGACTTTGACGGCACAGAAGCAAGGGTTAATATTAATGGGGTAGAAAAAGGTACCGAGGACGATCTGTGACATTCAGGCACATTAGGTCGTACCTTACAGATTTAATAAGATATATAATAGTATGTTTATGGCTTTATTTGCGGTTTGGCGGTAAATTTATAATTGACTCAGATAGATTACGAAACATTTAATATAAAATGTAAATCAATACTTCACACTATCAGAAGCAAGCGGATGCATAGACGATCCAGGGCGATTAATCGCATCGCGAAAGAAAGGAAAAACGAGATATTACAGATAGTCGTAACCATCGGTGAAAGAAACGAGATTTGAGAAGAAAGCGTAAGAAAAAAGACAATGAGGTTCAATCTTCCTCAACACTTAAGAGCGTGAACGAAATTTCATCAACTTGGGTTCCGTACACCACAACCAGGCAATTTAAGCCAACAGCACCTTTCTGTTCACCGCAACAGCAACCACCGCCGCCACAAAAGCCCCTGTAACAAGCCATCCACCAATCGCCTTTGTTACCTTCCTCACCGTTAAAGTATTCTCCGAGGGCGGATCTACCATCATAGACTCGAGTTGCTTCAGGCTGGAACCCATGTTGGGGGGGTACAGAGCGGAGTGTAAGAACTCAAAGCCCATGGACCGGACAACGTAGGTACGGTCGACGGAGAATGTGCGAAAACCGTATTCCCCGTGGTAAACACTATTTCGTACGGTAAGAAAGGGATAGAAGGGAAGGACGGTTGCTTACCCCATGCCGGATTGGCCGACACCTCCAAAGGGCATGTCGCACATGCCTACATGGACGATGACGTCGTTAACGGTGACGGCGCCACTCTTTGTGCAGCCGGAAAGGGCTGCGGCGGCTTTCTTCGGCTCCGCGGAGAAGGCGTAGATGGCGAGAGGGTGCTCACTGGAGAGTAAGCATTAGCTACAAGTCCTATAAAGCCCAAACAGACTAAAAAGCGACGCCGATAAGTCTTACCCGGTTTGATGTATTCAACAGCATCCTCAAAGGTCGCCTCAATAATGGGAGGATAGGGCCAAAGATTTCACCTGGTACTGATAAGCTTCATATCTATCGGGGATAAACCAATCAGTGCTCACCCCTCATCAACGGATTCTTGCCAGCGTCCAGGCCCACATTATCCACGATAGTAGGCGGGAAGTAATTCTTTGGGTCATCCACCCCAAACACACCACCAGTGACTACCTCCGACTTAGGGTTAATGGCCAATTGCTCCTCAAGAAGTTTCCTCAACCGGCTATGGTGGTGAGGATTAATGACACGCGCAAAGTTGTCAACGGAACGAGGGTCATTGCCGTAGAATTCAAAAACACATCGTCGAGCAGCGTCGACAAATTTTTCGCGGATAGAGGGGTGGACGAGGATGTAGTCGGGGGCGACGCAGGTTTGGCCGCAATTCATAAATTTGCCCCAGACGATACGGTGGGCGGTATTTTCGATGTCAGCGTCAGGGAGGACGATGGCTGGGCACTTTTTTTAATTTTAGGGGCGGCTGGCTTTACGGGTAAAAAAAAATAAGAAATACCTTTCCTCCTAGCTCCAATGTAACAGGAGTCAAATACTTTGATGCAGCCTTCATGATAATAGATCCAACGGCGCTGTTACCCGTGTAAAAGATATGGTCAAACTTTTGCTCGAGCAATGCCGTGGTCTCTGCGACACCACCCTGGACAACGCTAATGAGACCTGTTGGAAAGTACTTTGGGATGAGACGACCAAGGAGTTCGGCTGTGTTCACAGCGACTTCAGAAGGCTTCAGAACGACGGTGCAGCCAGCTGCAATGGCGGCAATGCAAGGTTGTAAAGCGAGCATAAAGGGGCTTTTAAAATATTATGGTTAATCAGTTAAAATCATATGAAAAGAGTAAGTAAACTCACTAGTTCCAAGGGGCAATGACTAGGACGGTACCGACCGGCTCGGGCTGGTGACGGCGCTCATCGGCGACATAGAGGAGGTTGAAGGGAGCCTTCTTAGGCGCGGCCCAACTTTCGAGATTATCAATCTGTATGAAGGTTAAAACCGCTTAAAAGTTAGAAAAATGAACATAAAGACTAAATCGCAGATTAAAGACGGAGCGCATTGATAGAAGCTTTGAAAGAATGCATACCGCGAGCTTGGCCTCTTGAAACAAGGGTAGAATTTCAAACATCATTTCTATTCATCGATGTATTAAAAGTCAGAACCATTCCTGAAAGCTAGGGAAAGGAGTTCTCACCGAGCTTAGGGTTCCCCTTGTCTGCAGAGATGGCGGTAAAGACGGCGTCCTTGTTCTCCCGAACCAAGCGAAGTATGGTGCGGATAGCATCTCTACGAGCAGGAAGGGGCAAGTTGGATCCAGTTTCAAACTGGGCTTTTGACGCAGCGACGACCTGAGTGATGCGCATACATTGGTGGAGAAAACATGTCAGTGATGAATACCATGCTGGCCCCGATCGCATTGGCCTTGGCTCTGGAGCAACTGATGTACAGAAAAGACTCGCTCACCTTTGGGATGTCGGTGATGCTTGTGAACTGCAGCATGACGGATGATGTTTTTTTGAGAGAATTATTAGATAGCGTGGCTGGATCGATCGGCAGGTTTAATTCAAGGTTGTGTAATAGAATTCGAGTGTTGCTTGGAACGTGGCACACAACACAGGATCGGACGGACTCGAGGCTTCAGAGTTCAGACACCAGCCTTCCATGACCTCACAAAAGCTGAACTTGCATATCGACGAATGGCTTGAGCGGCTTCTTACAGCGCGATACATGGCGAGACGGAATGGCCATGATTGGATGCGAATAGCTTTGCTCGCTGGACGGACACCGTTTCCAATCCGTCGCGTAGTTTCATGGAAATAAAGTTTCCTGTCCATGACGGTAGTTGGGGACGTCAGTTTAGAATCGACGAATCTGTGTCCAGTTATCGTACTAGTTTATTAGGTTTTGTTTCGTTACTTTCAAGAACGCAATAATAACAAATTATATGCAATGTGTGGGGATGATCGCTCCCGTTTGATCTGAGGTAAGTGTGAGTCTCAATTGACAGGAGACAAGTGTGAGGACACTCTTCGCTTTAGTAAATGACTGCCTCTAGAATCAAAGTCAACGTATTTGATGCGAACTACCTTGGCACACTTATTGCAATATCATTTGCAGTATTACAGCGGAACCACGGAGATCGTTCCCAGCAGATGCATTCTCTACTGCGGCGATGTGCATGATTCTCGTTTTAAATGATGATCCTTAACGCTAAGTGTGTCTACATTCATGGTCAAATAAAAGTTGATCCCTAAGCACGCTCTATTCAAACAACAACTCCTTGCGCTGTGGAGCATCTTGACCAAATTACCAGATGATCGCTATTGGCCAATGCTGCGCTCAACGATAGATCACTGGCTTGCATCAGCTCATCTCCTCTCAGCTTAACACCGTAAAAGGCATTCGTTGAGTACTGGACAAAATTTAATTTTTTCAAGAACAAACTTGTTCGAACGAAATTTCAAAGTTCACAGATGGACGAAGAGCTCGAGGCACAGGTCGAAGACTTTATCGATGACGGCATGGTTGACCATGATCTACACATGCATAATAACATCGAGCCTCTCTCTCCCGTATCGGAGGCCACACCACCTCCTGTTTTGCTCTCTCCTCAACCTTCATCTCCTTCCGCAGCATTAACCGCAAACGAGGCAACACATCCTGCCGCGTTGGAACCGCTTCACCTGTCACATCCATCAGCCTCACCATCCGGCAACGGGCAGCCTGCGCCAGAATCTAATGATATCCCGGACTTTTCTATGTATCAAACAGCCCCTGATGTCAAGGACGACGAGGCTGGTGGAATGGATATGGACCTCGTAGACTCTGTAAAGGATAATAGTAATTTTGAGGACTTGATACCAACGGACGCAGCCACTATCTGCAATGATAGGGATTTGAAGGAAGCGACAAATGGCGAAAACGGGGTTCCTTCTGCCGAAAATATGCCAATCAAACTTTAATGTCTCGGCTCGTTATGAACCCCAACAAGTCCATTAAAGGTGAGAAGGGACCATAAACGCTTCTATGCGCTCAAAACGTCTCACGGAAGATTAGGAGGAATTAGTATTTCGGAAGTGCAAAGGATTACTTACGAAGCGTCCAAGGTTGCCGTTTAGTCGCGAATATTATTTTTTGCTGACTCTTCGCAATAGGGTTCAAAGTTCTTTCAAAGGGAGAAACAAAAAGACGAAGCGTTAAAAACAAAGATTGCTGCCATGTTGAAACGGAAAGATGCGCTAGATCCCTCGGATATTAAAAAGGCTACCAAGATGGTAGAGTACACTATCAAGGAGCTAGAAGCGAAAAGGGATCTTTCGAGAATAATCGTTCATGTTGATATGGGTATGGCGATGGTGAAAATTAGGACTATCTTAGTTTTGCAGTTTTCATCATTACTGACCGTGCCATCTTTATTATCATATTTCAGGATGCTTTTTACTGTGCTGTCGAACAACTAGAAAGGCCAGGCAAGTACTCGCCCAGAATTTTTTGTTGGCTTCTAATTTGATACCGCCGCTGATAAGCAATAAATTTTAGATCTGAAGGACAAAGCTTTTGCTGTTGGGGTAACATTTTGCTCCATTTATACTTATCAAAATGCATCAAACTGAGTAAAAACAGGGGACTGGACAGAGCGGCGTCTTATGCACTGCAAATTACGTTGCCCGGCAAAAGGGTGTTCGCTCAGCACAAGGATGTAAGGCTTTAGCTACTTAATCATAGATGTGAGCGTGAGCATTTATATTTATCAGGCCATATCGCACGAGAGCTTTGCCCCGAGCTCATCATTTTGCCAACCAATTTTCGCAAGTACCAAGCATTTAGCGAGAAGATTATGAAAATATTGAAGGTTTGAAAATAGTTGTTTGCCGAAGAAATGCATGCTTATTTTTTTGATCAGAGATACGATCCAAAAATGCATGCAGCTTCAGTGGATGAGGCATATCTTGACATTACGGATGTCGTTGTCTCATCCGGTCGTCCGGCGGATCACTTGGTTCAAGATATGCGGAGCGAGATATTTGTGACAACAGGGCTTACTGCTAGTGCTGGTATCGCTGCAAACAAGATGCTAGCAAAGGTGATTTTATTCTTAGTTTTTCTCCATTCTGAAATATATTGTTTTTGTTCTTTTAGGTGTTCTGATCAAAAACAAACCGAATGGGCAGTTCAGCCTTCCATGCGATCGACAGGCTATTCTCGATTTCCTTAAAACTTTGAACGTACGAAAGATCAGTGGTATAGGAAGAGTTGGGAACAAACTTTAAATGCGTTTGGGATTTTTACTTGTGGGATATCGTAAGTTTTTTTGTCGTTTTATTTTTATTTTATTTTTTTTGGTTAAAAAAATGATTAATTGATCTCGGATTATCTTATTAGCCTGATAAACTTCCGTTTTGAGCCTTTGTGTGTTGCCGTCGCTTTTTGCAACTGCCGTGAGTTTGTTTTTTTTCTCTATCGTCTTTCCTTCATTTTTCTGTGCTGATTGAAATTTATCAGTTTACGAGCCGCCACGGGTGTTTTTCGAACGTGGTCGAATGGTACGTGATAGATTATGTAAATAGCTGAAATTTTGCTTTAGTCCAGATGCCAAGCCGCTTTCAAAGGGCCGGGAGACGTAAGGCTTTTATTTCTTAATAATGTACTTACCCCCCCTTTCATTTTAGTACTTTCCAAAAGATTTCCAAGTTCGATTTCATTTACTCATTTATTTTTTTTTTGAGCCAGTTATTTATCTAATAGCTTAGTTTGAGGATGTGTTGGAGAAGTTAAAGGACGTTGCAAAGGAGCTTGCTGAAGATTTGGATCTGGAAGATCTTTTAGTGAGTTTGCTTTCATTTGTCCATCATCTCCTTTCCCTTTTGTAATATTAATTATGGATGCTCGTAGGGACGCACACTTACTCTGAAAATTAAAAAATCGGATTTTCAATGGTGAGCCGGGCTCGGACTTTCGGCTTCGATTTAAGCTCGTATGAGGATTTATGTCTGTATGGGGAGGAAGTAGGTTTTGAATTTTTCCAACTATTTTTATAACAGCTAATATTTATTACTCATACCAACTTGTCTGAAGCTGTTATGCAAAGTATACCAGGAATTTCCTAATCTCGAGATTCGTCTCCTGGACTTTCCCTCAGCAAACTGTATTATCGCTCCGAACCCCCACAACAAAGTTACAGGTAATTGTATTTAATAGAATTGTGGCTATTAACATTTTTTTAATACTAGCAATTGTTCCTAAAGCAAGAACAGAAGCATGAAATGAAGATGGAGCGCGACGTTAAAGTTGAGCAGGATGATGAGGTGCTTGAAGTCGAATGTCCAATTTGCCTTAAAAAAATATTGGGGAGGTTGATTGCTGACATTGAGCCACACATTGAATTATGTTTGATGAAAGAAAGTAGAGGTGAGGCTGGATTCTTCTTTTATTGCTTAACAGCATTACAGAGAAAACATCTACCAAACGTAAACACGATGAAGGTCGCACCGTCAAGGAAGAACCGCCACCAAAAATCGTACTGGTTCGTCGATGTCTTCTAAAGGCAAAAGCGTCGAAACCATCACTCAGAGTAATGGGCAGTCCGAGGCTATCGTTTGAAAAATTCCTCGCCAAGCTGTTGTGGAGGGTGATGTCATGGATGACTCGGTTCAGTGTCCCGTTTGTCATGTTTGAAGCCTAACGATGCCACTATGTTGATAGGGCATGTGACTGAATGTCTGCAGAGATGGCATACAAAGTAAGACTCTATTCCTCCTTATGATTCGACATTTTTTCTGATGCTTTTATTATAGCGAATTCGACGACGGCCCAGCCCGTTTCCGACGTCTGTCCTATCTGTGGCGTCAACATGGACCTTACACCCGACCATTCCTCTGCTCAACATGTATCAGACTGTTTAGTACGTTGGGCGCAAAGTTTCCCGCAACTTTCCGGCGTGCAAGCTAAACAGGATCTTGATGCGGTGATTTTCAGTATTAGGAGGGGAGAGTTTGGACGCGACGTGAGCCGAGTTGTGGACGACGCCGAAGGGAAACGGGAACTGATGTTGTTTCAGAGCGATGAGAAGAAAGGAGGAGAGAGAAGGGGAAGGGGCCGGTTGTTGAAATGAAAGGGAGAGTGATGATGAGGAGGGGGTTTATCCACTGGATATTGAGTGTCCGGTTTGTAAGGCGGTGGTGGTTGTGAATTCTGGTGCGGAGATTGAGAGACACGTAGAGAACTGTTTATTGAAGCAAGAGAGGAGGACTAAGAAGAATGTTTGTTTTCTATTATATGACTTCCCTTCTACCTTTTCCGCATTATCTTACCTCGTTTTTTTTGTTCTCCTTTTTTTAGACCGTCAAAGCGCCCTCCAAACACGCACACAAACAGCCTAACCGTAAAATCGCATCTACTTCTTCCTCGTCATCCGCCAAAATACCTTAAAATTTCCTCCACGGCATCCGCGAATTTATCCCTCAAACCTTCGGAGACTGGGCGACAGCTTCCGCTTAGCTTTTCGCAGCCGAAGAAGAGTAATGGGGACGCCAGGATACCGGTCACGAGGTCTTTTGAGACGGTGGTGAGAGGGAAGGAGACGACTAGCGAGATTTTTAGACGGAAGGAGGGGTGGGAGTGTGAGTCGGAATGGTGGGAAGGTGCATGAGGAGAAAGTTGTGGGTGGAGAGAAGGCTGTGGAGAAAATTGTCTTGAGAGTGTGGATATCGATGTGGAGCAAGTGATGGTGGATGAAACCGCGGAACGTGAGTTTGTAATTTGGCTTTCATAACCGTAAACAGGGGTTTCCTTTGAGCTCTATTTTTTATTTATTTTTATTTTTTTTGATTTGTTTTTAGTGTGCTTACTTCATTTTCACACTAGTTCCCATTTTGATCCCTGATGACGACGACCTTCTCGATGACGGGGGACGATGCCGATCTCGTCCATCCTGACTTATTACTTCAACAGACACCTCTACAACCACACGTTGCAGTGTCACCAACCGAACCTTCAACAACCCCTGTGAGCGGTTCAGAGATTCCGCCTGAAGTGATAAAACCTTTGGCTAACGTTGATGTGGATACCGCTGAGGACGTGGTCATGGACGTGCATGTAGAAAAGGGTGTGACGTCTGCATCTGAGCAAGTTGTTTGCAGATGAAGCTGAAAGGTTGTCACGGACCGGTGATGATGACGCTGACCCATCGAGTGTTGATCCTGCTTTACTTTTTTCGCCGTCCAAGTATGTATGCCCGGTTTGTGACCAGGATTTTGTCGGAGGATGGGAGGGTGGGGGTTGCGGAACATGTTGTGGAGTGTGTGGGCGAGAGAGGAGAGGGAGGCGGAGAGAGAGAGGGAGGTGGGGAATGAGGGGAGATGTTGATGGGGTATTTGACGCAAGATCCGGAACTTCTTTTTTTTACGAGGGAGGACGAGGAGGAGGAGGAGGAGGATGGGATGGATGGAGGTTGAGGATATTTGAGGGGTGAAGGTTGTTTGTGTGATTGTTAGTAATTATATATGTATATGTGTATTTTGATATCGCGGTTAGCGTGCTGTTTTTACCCCGCTTTGGCCTTGTTATGAGTTTACTGAGAATGATGGATAATGCAATGAATGATTGATGGAAAGAGAAAATGGAGAAATGTACATTTTATTTTCGGGTCAGGAGTTTTTATAAATTTTGAGATGGAAGGTGGAAGGGGGTGTTCTTTTGAAGAGTTATTCAGGGTTTTTAATGGAAGTAGAGAAAGGTGAGCAGACAAGTAAAATTTGGTGGTTGAAGAATGGAGGAAAGATACAGTTGAAAGGAAATGATAAAGCGAGACGATAAGATACAAAAGATGAAAAGAAGGTAGAGGGGATAGAAGCTAACCAAAAAAACGCCAGTGAAACAAAGAAACGGCTGAAAACGGGAAAAGAAACGCGAAATAAACGTATAAACACAAATGTCAAGGGGTTTTACGTTTTTACAATTCTTCCAAATCCCCTCTCTACCCTGCTTCACAGGAATCTCCCAAACATCCGGTCTCATCCTCGCCACCCTCACCTTCACATCCACCTTTTCGTCCGCAACGCGTCGCGACACCACGACGCCAACCACCACCCTACAATCACAAGGATGGCGACAGCAATCACCGCCATGGTGATGGTACGGGTTCGCGGTGCGGGTTTTGTTTTCGTGGGGATGGGTGAGGTGGAGATGGCAGTGTATGCAGGGATGATCCAGGGACGTTTGGGAGGGGTTGTGTGTGGGGTTGAGGGTGTTGATGTGGAAGGGGTGTTCAGATTCCGGTTTGAGGAGGGGAGTGGTTGGGGGTGAGAAAGTTTTCGTAGTTGGAGATGTCGTCATTTGTTGGGGGATGGGTGGGGTTCGTGGTGGGATTGGAATCGATGGGGAGGTGTGTCCAGGTGTCGTCACTGGGTCTTGGCAAAAGAGAGGTTTCAGGAGGTGGAGCGGGGATGGTGATGGTGGTGGTGGAGTTTTCTGAACGGAGTGGGGTTGTAATTGGGACATTGGGTTCAGAACCTGTTGTGGGTGGAGGGGAGACGGTCCTCGGCTTCTCTACAAGTGTAGCGACCATGGGCATGATGCTGGAAGTGGTAGCGTCGACGCGCTTTCTATCGATGGTTGGGGCGATAGTTTATCCCGACGTAAGGTTGAGGAGTAGAATCATCATGTTTTCTGTCGACATGGCGCTCTCCATAAATGGCTCAGAGACACTAGCGGGTTTGACAGGGTGCAATGTCTTGCGGATGGGACGATTCGTCATTTCACCAAAAACGTCTAAAGACTTGTTCTTTTTCTGCATTTCTTCACGGCTTGGGGTCACTGTCATTCCACGCCAAACCACGTAGGAGAGGTATCTTGTCGGCTTCTACGTGTGTAGCTTTTGGAGTTTCCATAGTAGGATAATTTGTATGGTCATGTTCAGCACTGTCATGCGTCATTCTCTTAACATTGCTTTGATTGAATGTCGAGTCTAACCCCAAATCATTCTTGACGGATACAGACGACCCTGCATAGGAATACGGACGAGATTTGAATGAATCAGGCGAGGTTCTCGTGAAGGGATCCATGGGAGGAGCGTCCGAAGAACGACGAGGAGGAGCAAAGTACGAAACATTGTCTTTCTGCGCAGACTCTAAAGAGCTCTTGGGTGGAACTGGGGGAGGTATGGAGCGTTGAGGAGGAGAAGGTTGGACGGAAAAGTTTGAGCTTTGACGTTTTGGAGCACGGGGTTGAGATGTTGTGGGTCGCATAACTTCGATGGAGGTGCGAGGTCTTGGAGTTGGATGGGTTGTGACAGGGGGTGCGTTTCGGTGGTGGGTTGTGGTGCGGATGGGTGGTGTGAGTGGGTTGGATGGCTGTGTTTGCTGGGGATCGAGTATGAAGGACATGCGGTTGGCTCCTGTGGAGGCGGATCTTGTGGAAGGAACAGGGTTATCGATGGATGGAGATGCCGTACTACTGATGAGAGCAGGAGTACTGAGGGAGGAAGGAGTGATTGAGATGGAGCAGCTTGACGGTGCGCCTCCTTCTTGCACCGATGCTACTTGGCTGGTATTGTCCTCCATCGGAAGGGATGCGTTAAGATATGCAGACAGTCTTTTTCAGTGTGAGCTTTTATATATTGAGTGGTAATAAGGATGCTGTCCTAGTATGTGGCAAGTATTTAATAAGGATGCTGTCGTTTTTAACTCCTTTTTCCGTTATTTGTGTTTTTCCTTTTTCTTTGTTGCAGCGTTAATTCCTGTGTTTTTATTATTTATTACAGTGGTTGAATAGAGATTAGAGCCTTAGAGGGTGTGAGGTGTGAGGTGTGAGGTTCCTTATTAAATACTAATAATGCTTTTTATTTAATATTTATTTTATTACCAGCAGCAGCAAGCAGCAGCTGCAGGGCAGGCCAGGGTGCAGACGTGAATGGGGTGGTGCAGACAGGAAAGATTCATTGTGCTTGACGGGCAAGCGAAAGGCTTGGTGGCTTGTATTAGCTTTGTTTTTAGTTCTTCAAATTATAATTATTAATTTATTATTAGTGATTTATTTTATATTAATTAGCGCCCGCACTTCAAGGGATCGATAGAGTAGTTTGTGCGTTCGTTCGTTGTAGATTAATAAACAAACCAGCAAGACTTGAAACGCAGATGTGCAGGGTGTAAAGAAAGGCCCGTAATTTGATATTAAAGGAGGGATCACCAATGAATATGTAAAAGCTACGGCTTACCTACCGCCTATAATTGAAAGACGTATGCGAACGTTGATGGCTGGTTCGACAATGAGAGCCTCACATTATTTTCATTTGCCAACGAAACCTTAGCATCAGCCATCCACGCTACAGAAAATGAACCTCTATTCTCTTTTCGTCAACGCTGCTTTTTTTTATGGAATGTACATACGTGCAAACTTTATATATCTTTTGCTTACTTATCATTATAATAATAACAAACTGCCAAGGTATTATTGTCCCTTCGCTGTCAGTTGCAGTCGTCAGCATCAGCGATGATGGGGTTGTGCTTCAACCAGATTCGTTACCGCAGGCACTTCACCACAACACGTCCCAAGGCTTTGGCCCCCCATATTTTCCCGATATATTTTGCCAAAGACTCTTTTCCAAGCCACTTAAACACCCACGGCTTATTTACATACCCATCATTCTCCAACATTTCAGCAACCTCAAAGTGCCGCAATGCCAACGCTTCCATATACGCATTCCACATCTCCGCACCCCCCACTTCCGTCTTAGATATCCAGCGCCTCACCATTTCAACATGCCCACCCAAAAACGAAAAATACCGGTCGTCCAAACTCTTACAATAAGAATCGTGTTTCTGCGCAAGCCCGAAAATAAGTTCATACACCTCCACATCCCCTCGTCTTGCCGCGTAAACCACGAGATTGTACCAACAAAATGGCCATTCATTTGGTTCTTCCAGAATTCCCGACTCACAGAATTTCTGAATGTGATCTATGCTGGCCTTTTCAATCAACTCTTTCATGATGTCTTGCCTGTAGTATGCTGATATCTTATCTTTGTGACTATGGAAGATCATGGGGAAGAGGGCTACAGTATTGGAGCCAAGTGCAGCGAAAATGGCGACTTCCTGAACGTCGTCGTCGCAAAGTGAAGGTAATATGTCAATGAACATGGAAGCCGTTGAACCATTGTTGCTCGCAACAGCTAGCCATAGACAGTGGGCAATAAATCTGCGACCACTTTCGTCGTGGTGATGTGAACGGAGCAACGCAATTTTAACGTCATCAGGAGTGCCGTGTTGAACCATCCACTTTGCAAGACAGTGACCGCATGCAGACAGAGTGTTTCGGCGTAATGCTTGAGTGATCCAATCGTGTTTCAGCGTAACTGTGGTGGCGGCCCACTTGAAGTCAGGCATGAGGAAATGGAGGGCGGTGGAAGGTGTCTCGCAAAATCCATGGAGGATAATACATGCTTCTATGTAGTTTGGTGAGAGGTGATGGATGATTTGGAATGGTAGATACGGCAGTTGCTTGAGATGAGAGAGGGCGAAATGGAGAGTAGAGGTCGAAAGAGCGGACCAATTTCTGCAAACGAGTCGCAGTTGCAGAGGCTCGCCTAGGGGGAGAAAAATGGCGATCCGATGAAGAATATCTGTGGAGAGTTCTGCTGCCTCTGGAGGGTTGACTGTTTTCATGACGGTATGCCACATTCACGCCAGCAAAGAATATTGCATGAAAATGTCAACCCTGAATTGGTGGTTGGCAAACATTGATCGCATTCAAGGACTATGGATGCAGACTTGAGGTTTGAGATCATTAAACCAGTCACGGCAGCTTAAAGTTTAGATATTCGGAAGAGAGTTTGCGATTCGGACATACTTGATACACGGTTAAGATGGGATTCTTGTAACGGCTGCTGAATGAGGGATAAATATGCTTGTTAAACATGGTCGAACTGTCGCAATATGAACTGTGACTTACATGATACTCGGCAATGTGACATACGGAGATAGCGAGGGAATAAATAGAAATGTCGCTTTTACACGTACGTGAGCAGGCTTGATACATGACTATTCCTTTGTTTAATGACGCACAAAACTTAATCGATTAATCTCGCGGACATGAATGATCTCTAATATATAAAATTGTGAAGCTGGTGTCTGTTATTGCAGTTAGTTGACTGCGCGCGTGTATACTTTTTTCCTTATCGTTAAAACAAAAAAGCGATAGGATAAAATTGTGCTTTTAGATGCTATGACGCCACAGGAGCTACATGAACCAACGGATGCGATGGAGTGTAAGTTGAGAGTACGGCGCAGACAATAGTTTTTGTTCCCAACCCAAAACCGATGCTAAAGGTTGTTGACTATGTCGTTCGCAGTATGATACACACTTTTTTAGTAATAAAAGTTTCAAGAGGTCACCGAAATCTAAAAGGTGCGCGCCCATTAACTTTCGGCACAAAAAGCTGAAACCGTTGTCTTGACATGCTGCTTTGCAGGGGGGAGTTTGGTTGCAACCAAAAAAAAAGGGCAAAATGTCATCTTAATTATCTTTAATTTTTGAGCTTGTTGCGGCCAACTCTCAAGATTCCGTCATCCATCCATCCATCCAGTCGCTCATTCACTGCTCATCCATTCGTTACAGGAGCGTCGATCACAGTCACCATCTAGAGGTAGCTCTGAAGAGATAAGGGGCCTCCACGCATTACACGCACACACACAAACAACCGCAAGCTTTCAACATCGCATGCATCTTCACTTTTGACACATCCCACGCATTCGTTCCGGTCTTTTAAGATCATACCAACCACCTCAACAACCATCGCTCTATGCAACAGCTCCCTTCCTCTCTTCTTCCCACATCGTCCTCACGGTCGATGTGGGCACCCATTCCCACCACTTCCGGAGCTGCGGCATCTGTTGCCTCTCCTCCATCACCTCCCGCCACATCCGTCTACCCTCAACTCACAAAGTCCGATCTGAAGGAATCAAGGGATAAAACCGCCCTTGTGTCAAAGGCCGCATCGAAATGCAAATCTGCGCTCAGTGCGGCCTCTTTGGCATTCGTTGATTTGGTTGACGCTATGGAAGCCCTTTTGAATGCAAGATCGCAGGATCCGCAGAGATGGGATGGACAGCCACCAAACAGTTTAGTCTTAGTTTTACTCTTTTGCATGCGTTTTTCATGTATTGGAAAGCGATCTTAACAAAATCTTTCTTGAATGCAGCTGGCCTCCGACCATGCATTGCTGCGCAGGCTGCCATGGCTCGAGGACTTAAAGATCTATCAGATAAGATCGAGACTGACTTTGAACTGCCGTTGGATAAGCTGCTGGACAGCCATTCCCAGACGTTGCAGGTAAGTCACCATCAACTTCCCTGCCCCGTCCTTGTCAGTTGAATGTGTTCTGACGCCACCAATTCTTTAAAAGACAAACGAAAAGTCGATACTTAAACAGAACCGCGATATTCATGATAAGATTCGACGTGCTGAAGGGGATGCGAGACGGTATAGGTCGAGAGATCCTGAGATGTTGCAACAGGCTTTGATGACGATTTCTACACATACTAATGAGCTGGATGCATTAAGAAACACGCATTTAGAGGCGATTGCAAATGTGGAGATGGCGAGGATTAGAGGCGTTAAGGAGCTGTGTTTTTGTTTTTGTTGAATGGTTGGATAGGTTTGGTGATGGAGTGTCGAGGTCTGCTGAAAGGTCGTTGGAAAGCTTTAGACTTGGCGGAGAGCTGAAGAAGGCGGAGGAGGTCAAGGAAGGTGAGCCATGCAGTCTTAATTCACCCTTTTCCTATTTTATCGTCGTCCCACCTTTTTTTTGTGTAAGGCTCACCTATTCCCTCTTTTGTTAGAAGTAGATGTGGACACGGCTGTGGCTACTGGTAACTTTGGCCCGGCACTGCGCCTGTCGCTTGGCGGACCTTTGTTAGGAATCGCTGACCGCAACGACTCAAAGATACCGTTTTACCTTACAAATCCTCCTTCCAAAAGTCGTGGCTCACCTACACGGCGCCCACAGCGTCTGGATCTCCGCCCCGCAATGCCAATCGCCGAAGAGGATCCCTTGATAGCCTTACAGAGTTAACTGGACCTTACAAAATGGAAAATGTACCTCCTGTCCCTTTACCTTCGTCTGCCACTCAGCAGCAACAACATCCTATTGAACCGTCACGGAGCAGATCCACTCTGCCGAATGTTGTTGGTGGACTCTTGAGGTCACGAACGAAGAATGGAGCGTCGAGTAATCAACCGTCGCAAACACCTCAGCAATCTGGAGTTGGATTTGGTGGTTTTATTTTTGGAAAGGAGCGGGAGTGGCGGGAACCTTCCTCCTCAACCCACTGTCACGCAATATTCACAACCTAGGGCTGAACTTTTGCTGCCAGCACCTCCGGAAAGTCGCACCGCGCCGCTTGCTACCAGCACCATTTTCAATGCCACTCCCGCCCCGGCCACGATGATTGCGCCACCTCCCCCATCAACTTCCACTAAGAATATCAGTCATTTACCTCCAGTCGTACCCCTCACCCCCACCCCGCTCCCTACAACTGCTCCGCCACCCCAGATTCAAATGGTCGCTCCACCTCCTCCGGTAGCAGCAACCGCTCCACCACCCCCAGTTGCATCTGCCCCGCCTCCACCACCGGCGTCGACAAAGAACACGCAGCGATCACCGCCTTTCGCACCTTTCAATGATACTTCATTAGCGCCACCGAAACGCGAATTTTTCAGCCTCGATAGAGCAACCACCGTTTCTTCGTCTACCGGCTTCCTCGCAAACCTTTCTACCTCACCTGCACAGCGCAGTACCCCTCAAATTACCACTCGATCTTCATCCCTCAACGTGGACCCGGCGACTGGTGATGAAGTTAAGAAAGACGAACCTGCCGAGCGACCGTTCCGTAAATCACTCACCGTTATGACCAAACCTCCTTCACTCGACCTTGACCCTTCAGCCTCGGATCCTTTCTTACCGTCCTTTGCTGCGTCGTTTGGGAGTGGTCAAAGTCTTTTTGGTGCACCTGTTACCGAGTCCTCAGTGAGAGAGAATGGACAAAGACGACCATCCGACCCCGGTATCACATCTCAACGTAATGACGCACTTGGCCGTCGTCGACCTTCCGACTCGGCGGTTTTGGCAGCAGCGGCCTCCCGACCTCACACAAACACAAATATCACGCGTCAGCCCCTATTAGGAGGTCTAAGCAACACCAGTACAACCCCAACAACCCCCTCCCTCCCTTTAAAGTCGGGTGGGAAAAAGGAAGATCGCCCTGGCGCCACATTTTTGATGGGCCTGGGGCGGAAGAATGCTCCAAAAAACGACGATGACAACGACCCGCTTTCTCTTTCAGCACTTGGAGCATCAAACTCTGCGTCAGCAGTTTTACCTTCCCGTCCACCTGATGTGCCTTCCGCAACATCTAATACCGCCGTGGCGAACATGACACCACCAGCATCTCCATCGCAGTCGTTACCGCGATCTCTGAAAATGTGGTCTCCGTTCAAACCTCGAGAGAACTTTGAAGAGGAGGAGCAGGGAGGGAAATGGAACCCTGTTCGAAGATTGGTCAAGTCCAGGTCAAGTCCGGATTTAACGGGAGATGGAAAAGATGGAGATATCTCGGTGAAGAATGATAAACCTTTGCCCCCGGATCCTGTAAAGCTGCCGTTGTTGGAGGTGAGGAAATTGGAGATTGAGGAGAAACTCTCTCCGCCGCCACCACCCGTTCCTGAAAAAGAAAGCCAGCGGAAGTAAAGAGCGTACCTGAAGAACCGATTACAGTCAAGAAGGAAGTTAAAGCCCCACCACCCCCCGTTCCTACACCACCTTTACCCCTCCCGACAGGCCCACGTTCAGCACTCTCCAAGAAACATCGTACAAGTAAAAGCTTTATGACCACCACCCCTGGAGCCAAGAAACGCGTCCGTTTCACAGCCCCCGATAGGCCCATGGTCGAATTCGCCAGTTTCCCTTCAGACGGAGCGCCCTCCCGACTTCGTCGCGCCACTCTAAACGAAGCTGGTGAGCTCATGGTTGACGAAGACGACGACGACCAGGAAGAAGAAGAAGAAGAAGATTGGGACGAGGATGTCGACGATGAGGAGATGTACACAGAGTCTGATGAAGAGGAAGAGTTTCAGGCATCGGGGGTGAGAGTTGTGGTGCCAACAGTGTACTTCCCGCCACAAGCCGATGTGTCGAGTGAGGTTGCTAGTGTGGTTGAAGGGGAGAATGTGGTGGCGAAACAACCGGATCCGAATGAGTTTGCAGTTAAGGGGGTTGTTGTAGGGGCAGGGAAGGAGGATGGGGCCGGGGCGGAGATGGTGATTGCGCTGCATGCTTTTGTGGCGAGGAGTGGGAAAGAGATGTCGTTGGCGAAGGTGTGTCTCTCTTTGTCCAAATCCCTTTTTTCTCTTCTTTTCCTTCGTTTCCTTCATACTGTTATGGGAGTTTAATATTCCCCTTTTTTCCCCGGTTATTTTGCTGGCCCTTTGTATTTCTTTATTTCTTTTTTTGCTGAATTCCTTTTTTTGTTAAAGGGCGATGTTGTCGTTGTGCATCGGCGGCAGGGTACTTGGATCTACGGAACCAAGGCACGTCGGAAGACGGAAGATGCGGAGGGTGGAGAAGAGGCAACGGCGAATGGTGATGGGAAGAAACCAGAAATGGGATGGATTCCTGTTGCATTTGTAGCAAAGTATTCGTTGCAGTAAGTGTTTGACAGCACTGATGTCTCTGGGATGGACGGCCGTCGTTTAGACTATATATTGCCGGGGAGTTAGCCCGTTTTATTTTTATTTGAATCTATTTTGTATTAGTTTGATTTGCATTTTTTTTTTTTTTTGTCTTTTAAAGTTTTGATTTGTTCGAGACGCGTCTTTGTTGCCGTTTCGTTCTGCATGTTTATTTGTTCCCCACACTTTTCTTGGTCTTCGCAAATCTATTTTCTGTTGTTACTTTTCATTTTTTGTTTTATTATTGATTTGTTTTTATAGACTTTGGTTTCTTTCTTTCTTTCTATCTTTCTTTCTTTCTTCTTTCTTTCTTTTTTTCCTTTTTTTTTTTTTTTGGCTAATTGATTACCGTACTTTTGTTTTTTGAGCTTCTTGTAAACTCCCAACATATTCAACCACCTTTTACAATCACGCAGTACGTTTCTTTATTGGCCTTCTTATTTTTATAAAATCAACATGAAGGAATTAAACATATGTACATAAAGCGTTTTTACATAATGTGGACTGAGTTAGAATACTGGACTTACTTGCAGTCTTGATCTGAACAATTACATACCATTGTCAACAACACTGTTAAGTTCTAAGAAAAGCCCAAAGCAGGCAAAGCATCTATAAAAATAAAATAAAAGGTCTTCTCCTTATTGAAGCAAACCGCTATTTTACATGGGGAGGAAGGGTGTTGAAAGACTTTTTGCCATCGTTCTTCAATAGATAAACAAGATATTTTCTAAAATGCCAACAAAAAACAAAAACAAAAAACAAGAAAAAAACAAAAAAAAGAGAAACCAAACAAAACAACAACAAACAAAAACACAAAGCCACATAAGTGACTGAACTGGTGGGAGCAGGAGGGTCACACCACCAAACCACAAAGACCTATCCTTCAAAAGCCGCCCCCCCCCCCGAAAAAATAAAGAATATTTGAAATTATCCCTCCATCTCCAAGCAATATCATAGTAATAAGCGCAAGCATCCGCTAAAAAAAAGGGGGTGGGGAAATTCTACTATTATACCTTTTTTTCTTTTTCTTTTTTTTTCGTTCGAGGGGGTTTTTTCCAAAGTGACGATAAATCACACTCGTTGACTCCACCCTTCCACACCCATCGTGTCCTGATCGGGAATATCGGCATCAAGTTCCTTCATCTGATAATAAGGCACAAACTTGTACAAAGCGCACACAGTCCCAAACCGTTCAGATAGCGTCTTGGGTTTTCCCTGATTAAAAAAAAAAAAAGGTTCCCGCTTATCAAAACAATAAAACACGGGAGAGGGGAAGGGGGGGAGGAAGAGAACAGAAGGGGATAGGACGTCAAGCAATAAAATAAAAAAAAGACTCACCATATCCTCTCCATTCACCCCACCCGTCCCCACAACCGCCGCTCCACCCCCACCCGGTGGCAACGCATAAATCTTCCTCACCTTCCCATCCTCCCTCTGCATCGTCCCCCCCGCAATAACCTGACTTGCAGTCCTCGCCATACCCCCAACGCCACCTCTCACCGACATGATCAGTCCCGACGACAATCCCTCACCCATACGTTGCATAGGAGGAGGCACGACACCAGTCAACGACACGGGACGTGCGTCATCAAAGACACGGATATGGTTTGATCCAAAGATTCCAGTTTTAGGGGGTTGAGAGGGCTGGAATGAATTGGAAGAGGGTTGAGGAGGGTGATGGTCGTGGTGATGGTCTTGTTGATGGGGTGTTGCGTAGTGATGCCGTTGCGAAGGAGCGTTGTATTGAGAATGTTGATGTTGTGAAGGAGGTGCGTGGAAATGTGGAGTGTTTTGAGGGTGATAAGAAGGTGCAGACTGGAATGGTTGCATCGGTTGACGTTGTTGAGGAATGGCATGGTAATGCTGAGTCGTTTGTTGAGCTGAAGCATGATATTGATCCATCGGTTGACGTTGTGGAGGGGGTGCAGAGTGGTACTGTTCTGTAGCTTGTCGCTGCTGAACAGGTGCATGATACTGCTCCACAGGTTGACGTTGAACAGGAACATGATACTGCTGTTCAGGCTGATGTTGAACAGGTAGAGCGTGATACTGCGACTCAGGTTGTCGTTGAACAGGTGGAGCCCGATACGACTCTTCCGGTTGAACCTTCACAACAGGAGCCGGCTGCTGCGGTGCAGGCGGTTGAATAGGCACAGCCTGAAACTTCTTTGCCGTGGTCATGGGAGCCGCTGCTGGAGCCGCCGCGGTTATCGCCACGTTTGGTTTCGCTGCCGCCCCCCCATTCATCCTCCCCGCCTGATCCACCGGTTTGCCTTGCTTAGGCGCTGGTGCAGGTTTAGATGGCGGCGTTTCCGAAAAACCTATTATTCCGAATGGTGATGGTCAACGCTTGATCCTCCATCTCCGCATCATCTTCAACTTCAATCACATCATCATTCATGGCATCATCCCCATCTTCCTCCATATCATCATCATCCGAGTCCCCATCAGGTATAACAATCGCCTCGTCATCATCCTCACTCTCACTCTGTTTCATTTTCACCGAAACCGTAGCCCCGCCCCCCCTCTTCCTTGCAGGCAACGGGTAAGGTGTATGCCGGTTCTGCTTCCTCGCTAAAAAATGTGACAGGTCATCCTCCTCATCGTCTTTGCGACGATTCGCGGTCTTGTTGAAAAACGTCACGGAAAGGCTTTCATTCAAATCATGGGCGTCAGGTGATGAACGAGAATGAGGTTGAGCGGGTTGTCGAACCACGAGTCACAAGAGGTTCAGATCCTGCCCGCGATACCCTCCTAATCGGCTTTGCACAGATCCACCATTCCCAAGCCTCGCAGTTATAGACCCTCCACCCCGATTCTGTATATTTGACCCGCTGTCCCCGTTTCTATTTTGACGGTTAATGGAAGGTCCACTTCCCAGACGGCTTTGAATGGAGCTCCCCAGACGGTTTTGAATGGAAGGTTGTGATGGGGTTGGTTTTTGTTTAACGGGGTTGCGGAGTGCTGAGGTACTGATGGGGTAAGGTGAGGAAGTGTCGTCCGGAATGTCCCAAAGGATAGGCTTGATCTTGGGTTTCGTGTCGTCCATATCGGTCCTAGAGGGTCGTTTCTTCTTTGATACTTTTACGAGGTCGTCTGTTTTAAAGAGGGTGTTTTCGGTTTAGACACCAGCTGCAATACCCTCTCCCCATCACAAAGCAAGCTTGTATGGTGATGATGAAGGAGTGGAAAGGATGATGAATAGAGGGTGGAGTGACCTCCCCACCACACCACGCCGTTGTAAGGTCCTTACCCAGAGACATGTGAGCTTGTTTGAGAGATCCATCTCCGCAAAGAGTCCGCTTGCAGCAAAATGAAATAACAAAATTTGTTTTTCTTTTCGGGAAACTTTTTTGTTAACGTTTGTTATGTTAAATACTGTTAAAAAAATTACTCAACACATCATTGAAAAAGTAAAACATAACGCCATGTTTATTCATGCTGTTTCACGCTCTTTCATATTCGCAACTGCACATAACATCACGCGCAAAGAGGAACGAACGGCGGCACCACGCACAACATAAAGAAGCAGGTCACTTTTGAAAACGCAAATGCACGTTCTTGCAACAACAAGTTTCGTTGACGATATTCACTTGCCAAGGTTCTCCACCTTTGCAAGTCCAGCCTTCACACCCGGTCTCGACGCAACGCGATCCAACCACTTCTTGAAGTTCGGGTACGCCGCAATATCAATCCCAGCAACTACCACCCAAAAAAAACCCCCCCATCCCACAATTAGCAACTGACTTACCACAAAAACAACAACCGAAAACTCACATTCATAAGCCGAAGCCCACGGAAAGATGGCAATATCCGCAATAGAGAATCCATGGCCATTAAAATAGTCCACCTCTGAAAGCCGCGTCTCCATCACCTTAAACAATCGTTCCGTCTCTTCACTGAACCGGTTGATGGCGTATGGGATCTTTTCGGGTGCGTATCGGGTGAAATGACCACGTTGACCCATGATAGGTCCTAATCCTGAAATCTGTAGAAAGCGCGAGGGGTTGGTTTGATTGAACGAAAAATGTGAAGAAATGTATATAAAAAAAAGGAGTTTTGGGGGGGATATATAATATTCACCTGCCAGTATAACCATTCATTGGTGGCAATCCTAGCACGAGGGTCTTTAGGGTAAACTCATTGGGTGGTGCCTTGACATCCGCAATGTACTGCAAAATCGCCGCCGACTCAAACACGCTCACAGGATTCTCCGGGCTAAACGGTGGTTTTCAAATCCACAATCGCCGGGATCTGTTGTTTAGGCGACTATGCAAAAAAAAAAAAAAAGGCCTTCATTAAAACATGACCAAAAAGAAGGGAGGATAAAAAGGGGAGGTTGCGGGTCATTACGATTTTCAGAAACTCGGGCTTGAATTGATCTTTGGTTGCGAAATTGATGAAATGCATGTCGTAAGGGATGTTGAGCTCTTCGAGAAGGATGGGATCTTTTTCCCGTTTGGTGTTCCTGCGAGGTAAACTTGGATGTCTGCGGGCATGGTGGAGAAGGTCCGAGTGAGGAAGCGAGGGCGAAAGAGGGGTATGGTGATATGAATATAGAGAAATCTCTTGTTGTGAGGGGGACGGAAATCGGTGCGGGATCCCTTCGTTCTTTTATAGGTGGGTGGAACAGCAAAATGCAGTCAGACGCTCGTCAATGACAAATCAATTAAAATTGCTTTGATTCCACTTTGATGTTATGCGAACTTCATGCAATGCATCGAGGTTGCGAATTGTTGCGCGGCACCCCTCGAAAACACTCTTACGGTCCGTTATAAAATTTGAGCCAAAGTCGATCGTGATGTTGGATGTCGGCGGGGTGCCATGTAGTGTGTGAGAGACAGTGAGTGATGCTGTAGATTCGGTGATGTTGTGATGTTGGTCAATGTATCTTTGACGAGCTCCAGATCTTGTTCATTTTGCAGAGGTGGTTGCAATGCGGCCAAGGCAATGTCACGGTTCGCTTTAAGCATTTTCTCTAGCGGAGGCTTTTTTAAAAACGGTGGAGACAGGATTAGGATTAACCATGATATAAATATATTTTTTAGCTTCCCCCTCCACCTTTGATAATCCTCTTGTTTTAGTTTTCTACAGCCGTTTTCTTTTTTTGCTCGTCCAGCAACATGTGTATTTCATCGTTTAATCGTTTTGTTAATTTCGAGCTGGTTATGGTATCCCAAGTGTATCATGATTCAGTTGACAGTATCAATCAACGTACATGAAGTGACAGTGATGATTACAGTGATACTTCTGATATTAAGGAAGTCACACGTCTCTCACAACACCGACAGAGAGAGTATGGTCCCAACACCTCTGTGCTTGCTGTTTACATCAGTGCATCAATACAACAAAAACCGGATCAACAGTGAATGCCTGATTACGGACTTTCCCAAGTTTCCATTGATCCTATATGTTTAGCATGTATTACCACCTTGTTTTCACCTCCTTGACGCGTGGCTATTATTGTCAAGACTCCGGAGCTGAATAAAGCATATTCGCCACTTGGATGCACCAACTTTTAATGATGGTAATTTGACTTCAACAATAAACGATTGGGAAAAGCCACGTTTGAGTTTGGTTTATTTAAAAATGGATATAACCGTTACCTTCACTATTCGTCGTCCAAACAAACACATTTATCAACCTTTCTCCCTCTTTCACCCCTTCTACGTCGTCCCCTCCACCTTGTCCCCTCGTCCTTTAATTTCACCCGCATCCTCAACATTCTCACAATCCACGCGCCTCTCAAACTCTTAGCAAGAGCTCCGAGAGATCAAAGACTTTTATGTGGGATTTGTACACAGGAATATAATGCGGTTGCCGTGCTGGGCTGTCTCGAAAATGTATTCACCTGTTTTTTAACAGTTTCTTCAGCTCTCTTGTTAAAGTTAGACAATTCTTAACATTACAGAAATTGAGCCATGGCGCAACTTCAAACTAGTTACACAATTAGTTGGCGCAATCTGGAGTTTCTCCTTTTTTTTTGTGACATTCCAACAACTATCGAACATCATTGACCATCTGTGCATCGCATCTATTACAGTCAACACACACACATACGATTACAAGAAAAAGAGAAGAGAGAAGGAATGCTCAAGTTTATTGACAGAGTCGTGGTCAACTTTGCTCCTCTGAGTGAGAGATCAAGATCTGCAAGGTGAATACTTTTTCATTCCGGTTCATCCCATATATGTTGTTTTGACCTATTCTTTTCCCCTTGATGAGACTCCCTTTCCATTTTTTATTCCTTCGTTTTTACTAAATTCCATTCAAATAATGTTTGCTTTTACCATCAACTAATATGTATATATCTATTACTAGAACATTGCTTTACTTGATGACTGCTGACAAGCACAAGGCTGCCAACCCCAAAGCTCAGATTGTAGTCAACCAAAAGGATTCCATCACACGGCCTATCATTGAAATCACATACCGTAAGTTCATGAACGATTTTATTTTATACCACCATGTCCTTTCTCGCATCATGTTCGTTTATACGATATATGAAATAATCATATTAAATTTAGGCGACAAGAAACATCTCTCTATCCCTTCATCCAACTACTCGGCTGCAGAACTCACCAGCATGATCAACAAGTATTCAAAGAAACTGCAACTTGAAGAGGACATTACTTCAGCGTCGTAGAGAAACGAAATCCCGTCTCGTTTAAAATCGGTCGTATGTTTATGATTGCTCCAAAGTTCACTACGGCGCGGAAATCAGCCCTTGGTTTTTTTCGCACGTTCTTTGGACACGGATGGGATATGGGTCGTATGGAGAATAACCGTGGTTCGAAACGCATCCTTTCCGTCTCCCCCCGCCTCCTTTTGTTCTCAGAAAACCCTCAACACCCACAAACCACAATATTTTTCTTGCTGATAGCGAGTTGTTGTCATTAACGATAACCAGTTGTGTATTTATACCTTTTTAATAAATAATAACAAAAAAGCGCTTATTGATCTCCATTTGTTATTATTGAATTAATAGCCTATACTACTATAGTAGTTATTTTATTAGTTATTAGTGGGCACTGAGCAGAAGAGTATATTTATTTAGAGGTAAGACATAGTTTGTATCACCAGCATCATTTCTTGTCACGCGTGCCACGATGTTGTTGTTGCTTTTTTATCTTTCTCAAACATGAAATGAAAATAACTTTCCGTCTTTCTTGCTTTGTATATATGTGAAAGGGAAGACACAAATCATAATAGTTGATAATTCATTTCCGTCTTATACTTGTACACACACATCTACGACACCTCACATCATCATCATCATTAATCATTCATCGCCATCACTTTACAACATCCGTCATTCTATCCATTCCATACAATCCATTCCATTCATTCATCACTCACACCATCATACCCATCCATCCATTCATATCCATCCATCCAAACCCATCCATCCAATCTACCTACCTTTTCAATAAGAAATGACAGACACTGGAAGCAGTAATCAACAGCAATGCAATGTCATTACAGAAGCATTCCCATTCCTCAGTGTCCCTCAAGATGCCGTGGAATGGATGTTGTAACTTCACAGTCACTGACAGATCAACGAATAGCATTCCTATTCAATGCAACGGCAATGGAGATATCACCAGAATGTAATTTGAGTTATTATTATTATTATTATTATTATTATTATTTCCTTCTATTTCCTTCTATTTCCTTCTATTTCCTTCTATTATTATTATTATATACAACATACTAATACATACTCATACATACATACTCATACATACTAATACATACTAATAATATACACATATAGCGCATTCTCTGGTTGGGACATTAGTGGCAACATTCCAGGGTCATTGGCAACTCTAGAGACATTGATAGACCTGTGAGTTGAAATATTATTATTTAATTGTTTGTTTATTTATTTATTTGTTATTCAATTTATTATATATATATTATTTATTTAATTTATCATTTATTTTATTTATTTTATTTTACATTAATTTTTCATTTCTTATTCTACTCTATCTATCTATCTACATACATACATCCCCCTATATAGATGTATCTAATATTTTATTATACTATGTACATCTGACAATCATATGTACTAATCACTTTTACTCTATTCACTATTTTATAATTAAAAATCTCATGAACAACGATCTCTCTGGGACTATTCCTGCAGAGCTGGCTGCTGCTCCTGCTTTAAGGACATTGTACGTTTGTTTTATCATTATTTACTTACTTATTCTCTTTTCTATTCTATTCTATTCTATTCTATTCCTTTCTATTCCTTTCCTTGCCTTTACGACACGACTTTATAAAACGTTATACATATCACTTACAATCATACTTTATAGACTACTTGGAAGTAATCAACTTTCTGGTAACATTCCCGATGGCCTTTGCTACGTCACCCAATCTCGAGACCTTGATCTTGACAAACAATCAACTCACTGGTGGAATCCCCGAATCACTTGGAAACTCAAAGATAATTAGAATGTAAATGTCGCTTTTGATTTTTTGGTTAAAAAATGTTTTCCACTTTTCACTCGGGAATGTGATTAAACTTTGCTTTTATATGCTATTAGGTTGGTCGGTGATAATTATTTGACGGGAGACATCCCTTCCTTCTTTTTCACAAAACTGGTGCAAAGAGGGTGAGTTTTGTTTCATGTTCTTACTTTTTTCTGTGAAGATATATTCAATGATTTGTTGCTGACGTGATATTTTTTCTGCAGAGTCTCGGGAAATTGCTTTACATCAAGTCAGGTCGCGTCTTTACCCTCAACCCTCAAGTAAGTCTTTGCAGGCCCCCGTATACTCCCAACAAAGAATGTCGTCCTCACCAACAATCTTCTTTTTCCGCAGCAAAACACAAAAGCCCGACTCCATATGCGCCTCCTTCCGCGGCGACTCGGCCTCCGCCACTATCCCATCGCCGCCATCACCACCGCCCGCCCCCTCACCGCTGGTCCCAACCCCTCGCATCGTTCCACCACCCTCACCACCTCCCTCCCAGGCGTCACCAACCAATCCTCCTCGTCCACCAACGACTCCGCGCCCCCCTCCGCCATGTCCCTCCCCCTCATCCTCGGTATCACCATTCCCCTCGTACTCATCTCCATCATCGCCGTCGTCGCCCCTAGTTTTATGGAAACGCAAACGGCGCGCAGTAGATACTCAGAAACCACGCCCGAAATCAGACGGACGCCTTCATAGCCGATGCTCTGCAGAAACCAAACGCAACCTACCAACCTTTCGACCAACGCGAGTTTAGTCAACAACCTTACACCGAGTTCATTCAGCAAATTCTTTCCATAACACCACAATCTCTTCTGCGTCTCCCCGTTCTCCATATCAACAAGAAGAACCATTCTATTCACCACAACAACCCAAAGACCCATTTACTCACCCCCCAAACTCCACCACAAGGTACATGTCCACTCTTCCTCACACAGACCAAGATGACGAACTTTGGACCCCAAAATCACAATACACACCTCAGCAGAACCCTATCCTCCAAGATCCCTATCAACAGGAATCGTACCAGAACCATCTTATCCAACAGGATTCGTACCAACAAGATCCTTACCAACAAGTCCTCCACGCCCCTTTCTCCCAACACTCCGGCTATCCAAGCCAACCACACTCTACCCACCAAAACCTAACCCGCGCACCCTCCAACGGTTCCCACATTTCCCACAAAAACCTCACCCGCACCCCCTCCAACGGCTCCATCATTTCCCACCAAAACCTCACCCGCGCCCCATCCAGCGGCTCCCACTTTTCCCAATCCACCACCTCCCAACCCCTCCCCACTCCATCCCGTCATCGCGCCCCTTCGAACCCTCAATCCCGTCACCGAGCCCCTCCACAGGCTCTCAAGCCATCCCATCTTACCGTCATGTCCCGCAACCCATTCAACCCATCTATGCACCGGCTTTGCGCCTTCCGGCCGGTCCAAGGAGTGCCGGGGTGCAGCAGACTGTGGAGTACTTTGATCCGAGAGCTTTGAAGAGTGCTGATGCTAGGATGGGGGAGACGGAGGATCCGAGGAGTTGGACGGCGGAGGATGTTGGGGAGTGGTTGATTTTGAATGGGGTTGGGGAGGAGGTGGGAGAGATGTTTAAAGGTAATGAACAACCCCGCCATCCCCTCTTTTCTTCTTGTTTCCCCCCCCGCCCCTCTTTCCTTTTTTTTTTCTATGATTTTAACAGTGGCCTTTTCTTTTTTCTTAGAACACGGCATTGATGGACGCCAATTGGGGATGGTCACAGGATGACTTGTTGATTCAGATGGGGGTACGCGATCGTGATGAAAGAGCGCTTGTGGTGTATGTTATTGGGAAAGTTACCATGAATTTGTTTTAATTCCCCGTTTTCTTCTTTTCGGTTCATTTTCATTTTCTCTATGATGTATCAGTTGATTCCCCTTTTTTTCGATTCCGGTTTTTATTTTTATATAGAGTTCTTCTTTTTTTTTTGCTTTTAGAGTTGCGATGGTTTGAAGGGGATGAAGGTTTTTTTTAATGGGGGTGGTGGGTTTTTATGGTTTTGACTTTTTTTATTATTACCCTTTTTGGTGAGTGCATAGATTTTTTTTTTAATAGATTATTGGAGTACCTATACCCGTCCTGTTCTGAAGCTCAGCAGTCCCATTTACGACTCTGACAACGTCCAATGGCTGACCGCAATCACGTCAACACTGATCAACACTGATTGTAAAGTTACAAATCATTTATCACAGTAAATTATAGCGAGTGCATAATGATTTGTTTAAGTATAATTACCTTTTTCTTGTTGTTCTTTTCCCTACAATACAGGGTTTCATGGTTTTACCGTGTTTTGATACTTCATGCGGTAGGGTTTTTAGTGGGGAAGGGATGACACTGTATGCAAACGTTGTGCTGCGGTGTTTGAGAACGTGATGATTCGTATGGATATCCACTGTTGTTGGATTGTTTTGACGAGAGTTTAGAGTTGAATTGACACATGAGAAAAGACCAACAATGCATCACAGGCTAGCCTAGAGCTCTGTTCAGTGACTACTCGATCTCATCCATATGGTTCCTTTCACGAAAACGTTACAAAAAACGGTACATGCACTGGAAACGGGTCGAGTTAACAGAAAGGATCAGACATTGTTGGTCTCTTTGGAGGCTGGGTTGATGCCACACAAATTACCAAAAATTTCTTGTCTCCACACACAGCCATCCCACCTCAACTCCCTTCATCCCTACTTTGCGCTCGCGCTCAAAGGACACTGCAGCAACCGGCTACCATACGAGCGTTCACTGGGGATTGCGATTGAAAGTCCGTTTGTCGAGCGTTATGGGAATACGATGGCATAGACACCAAAAATGCCGGATGATTGTTGTGATTTGTATGCTGGTTTTGGTTTATGTGAGCCCTGTACTGTCGGAATTTAATGGGGAGGCTGTCAAAGGAGGAGAGGAGGCGCTTAAAGAAAGACTTGCCGATACAGAAGGTAACTTTTTTTTTATTTAGCGCATTGATGATGTAAACTAATTTGCTTATTCATGTCGTAACCTCATGCCTACCTATTGTGTTCATTGCGTCTACTTTTTTCACGACGGATTCACTACCACCTGAAGCATCAAAAACAATATTCCGTTACATCTCTCCCAGGGCTTTCCGACATGGATTTTTTCAAAAATCAAGATGCACGCAGGGTAAGCAGTCCAAACAACATTACACGAAAACAAATAATTAACTCTAAGCCTTCTTCCTGAAAACACAGGCTAATTAATGTATCAAGTGAAGATGCGTTATTTTTCTGGATGGTTCAAACTCCGCAAGCCGATCCCCCTAAAAGTCTTGTACGATATTTCCTTTCCAGCGACCCGTCTTCTTTCCGAGTACCCCCCTCTAACTTTGCATTTATAGCTTATCTGGATGAACGGTGGTCCAGGCTGCTCTTCTATGGACGGTCTTTTCATGGAATACGTCCTCTCAAACCCTCCTCAAATGGAACCAGCGTCACCCTCAATTCCGCATCCTGGCATGCCCATTCTGCCATTCTTTTCCTGGATCAACCTGTCGGTACTGGTTATTCGACTGGCAGAAATATAGTAAAGACTTTTCCGGAGATGGTGAAGGATTTTGGTGTGTTCTTAGAAGGGTTTTTTGACGTGTTTCCGGGATTGACGGAATCAAATGTTTGTTGAAATTATCGGGAAGTGTGTTTTTTTAATCCGTGGTTTAGATTTATTTGGGTGGAGAAAGTTATGCAGGAGTGTATGTGCCTTATTATAGCAAGGCAATATTGGATGGAACTTTTACTGGGCTGGGAAAATACGTAAGCCTTTTTTTTCGCCTTCTTCACTCTGTCCAAGTTAATTTACTGAATGTCGATTTACGATCCTTGTATTGCCCTCTGTACCATCAGAACTTGAAAGTTCAAGGCCTGCTTTTGGGAAATCCTTTATTGGAGCCAGTGTTTCAGGTAAATAAGTGGCGCATATTTTTTTTTTGTTTTTTGTTTGTTTGAACAACATACTAAGCTTGATATATGTGCTGTACCTGGTTTTAGTCTCTAAGCTTCGTCCCTTTTGCGCTAAAACATAATATCATTACCGCATCACAAGCCGTGAGTTTCATTGCTAGTATATGATATCTACCGCTAACCACATCATTCATTCATAGTCTCGACTTCAACCCGAAGTAGACGCATGCGCAGTTGCCGGAAAACAAAACAAAGTTCCAAAGCTTGTCGTCCCCGAATGCGCCAAAGTCCTCCGCTCCGTTCTTGACTCTACAAAACAAACGTAAGGGGCGCCTCTATACCGTATTCCCACTCTAACATCCTTTTCAAAGCCTCGGCAGTTGTGTCAATATGTATGATGTGCGACTCCGTGATGCCACACCGGACCTTGGATGTGGACTTTATGGATGGCCTGATGCGTTGGAGGGGATGAGACGGTATTTGTCGAGAAGGGATGTGAGGAGGGCTGTTCATGTGCTTGTGGGTGATGAGGATGAATGGATTGAATGTAATGGGGCGGTGGCGAGTGGATTTGATGGAGGGCAGGATACGGAGGCGCCTGCTCATGTAGGGGGTTTCTTTGTGAAAAAATTGATATTGATGACTGTTGGTGTAGATTCTTCCCTGGCTTTTGGAGCGCGTGCCTGTATTGGTGTTTAGGTGATTTGCTTGGCGTTTTCCTTTTTTCTTTTTTCGTTGTTTATAACCGAATTATTCTAGTGGTGACCAAGACCTTGTCTGCAACGTTGACGGTCTTCGCACGGTCCTCACGCATCTTCCAAACAACAACACTCACCTTCTCTTCTCCATCGCCGTGGTACGTGGGCCCCACACTGGCGGGTACCTCCGAGACATCTGGTAGACTGACTCACGTGATCATCCATGGGGCGTCGCATATGGTTGGAGTTGGGAAAGGACAGGAGACCAAGGACATGTTTAGGAGGTTTATTGAAGGGGAGGGGAGGTGGGATGTAGAGGTGACAGTGGGGGTTGGGGAGAACGTGAGGGAAGAGGTGGAGGATGACGAAGAGAGGAGATTTGGAGGGCCACCTTTTGGAAGGGTGAGAATGGCGGAGAAAGTTAGGGGTGGAGGGGAGGTTGTTGAGGAGGTGAAAGATGATGTGCTTGAATTGGTTGATGAAGGTGCAGAAAGGAGAGAGTCTCTTGTGAATCGGGTGGTAAGTCTATTTCACTTGTTCCCTCGCTCAAGCTTTTGTTTGGTTAACTTGCTAAATTTTTTTTTCATTGTATAGAACGCTTTTGGACACCGCGATTGGTTATAAACCATTCTTTTCTGCGTATCATTTTCTTTCGCTTTTTCCATATACTGTCTTTACGTAATGTTCATACGCCATTTTATTTCACTTTGTTTATGTCAATACCAACCACTCCACTATACTTATTCAAAGCTCCATGTGTTTTACCACGTGTTGACTAGTTTATAAATGCATCATGTAATTACGGAACATTTTTTTATTGATTATATGCGTATACGGAGAGCCAATAACTGAATCATTGTGTATCGAAACTGTCATCAAACTGCTGTGCGGATACAAGTTATCAGGTTGTCCCAGAGACATGTAATGTTGTACAGTGTGAATTTATGGAGTATGGATCGTGGGTTCTAAACGATTAACAAGATGATGTTGGAGACAATGCATCCAGGGTCATTGAATGTTGAAAAATAAAACATACGCCTATACATAGGAGTACGAACGTCTGCTTGTTCTTAACACTTGTATGAAAGCAGTAACAACCTGTAATCTGACACCAATTAAGCTTACCGTATTTTTGCTTGTGTAAGCCCCCCCCGCCCCCCATATCAACATTTTTTTGGCACGACCACAGGTCGTATTTACTGATCATGTTAAATAAGAATCAAACGTAAATATAGATCTGTAACGCGCGACGTAAAGGTCATCTCTCTGGTTCAGTTGGGTGAACATGTTTGATGGATGAACATCATGAATCACAAAGTAAGAGTATCTTGAATTATTATAACAATACAACAGAGATTCAACACACCCCCACATTTCAAGGAACTATTGCTTTTCTGACGGCAGAGTGGTCAGATCTCTGTACCGTTGCATACCAAGGCTGCGGACATGTTGTTGACGTGCTTCAGTAGGCAAAGACTTGATTAAGACGTCAGCGACCATGTCTTCTGACCAGCAATAGGCGAGTTCAATGCGACGTTCATCAATCTTGTCGTTGACAAATCTGTGTTTCACGCTCATGTGTTTGACGCGTTGATGATGCATCGGATTTTTCGTGATAGCAATGTTTGAGTCGTTATCTTGATATAAACGGGATACACCAGGATGTTGGATTAGGGCTTCATCCATGAGACTTTGATACCATATCATCTCGCGAGTAGCTTCACTGAGTGCAATGAGCTTCGCTTCAGAAGATGATTGTGCAGGTTGTTGCTTCTTGGATTGCCATTGAAATGGCGCCGCCACCAAATACACCACGTAACCGGTACGTGACTTAAAGTCATCTTCACATGCGTGACTGGCGTCTGCATAACAAAGAGGTGCTTTTTAATGTCCAAGATGGCGGTTCTACCTTCAGTGAGTTGTGTCATAGAAGACAACGCCGATTTTGAGTATAGTATACCGTAGTCATGCGTGTCAAGTAAATAACGTAAAACTCGAACTAGTGCAACAAAGTCCCCAGCATTTGGGTTAGCTTGATATTGCCCTAGTTTACTGACGGTAAATGCCAGATCAGGTCTGGTCTTCTGCGCGAGATAGGAAATCTTTTGCAGGATTTAACGGAACTGATCGCGTTCGTTTTGCGATAACTCAGCTGCTGAATCATCGTGACACCAGTTGATGGTCATAGGAGTGGGTTTTCGAGTAATACCCGTATCCCATAATCCACAGGACTCTAACAAATGCTTGATAAGAATGCTGGCAAAAAATGTTCCTTCAACGCTGTGAATAACTTGGATTTTGGTATGGAGACATAAGCAATTTATGAGCCAAATGCGTGTTTCTTTAACTATAGAACTTTTCTCGGATTTTGTCAGCGCGTTTGTGGATGGGTTAAGGTATGGTCATCCAGTCAATAGGCCCTTTGGTTCCAACTTTGAATTGCTTGTCCACTCAATCAACAAAGGCGTGAATAAAGCTTACATTAACGGTAATGATAATGATATCATCCACATGAATGATTACGTGGATAAGAGTATTAAACTCTTTGTCATATTCGACAAACATCTGCTCTATTGCGCATAAAACCTTCATCTTTTATGAGCCAAAGACACAATCTTATCTACCATCCTTGTCCGTATTGATGTAAACCATAGATGGCCTGATTCAATCAACAGACGATCATAGCACCGTCCGCTGCAAACTTTTCAAAACCATGTAGCATCACCAATTAATTGAGATCGTGAAGCGTTTCAAAGAGGTATGCGCTTGTGATATCTATCTGATAGATGAGAAGGCATAGAATCACACTCCAGCAAGTGAAAAACCAAATAATATTAGCGTTTGCAACAGGCGAAAACACTTTGGTATATTCTTTGCGTGGAATTTGACTGAAACCTCTGGCAACCCAACAGGGGTCCCCTCCTTCATTTATCTGGAGTAACGTCCGGAAGCTTTGATATGGTTATGGCTTATGAATATCTTGCTAAACTCACCGCTGTTGCAGAATGCCGATACGCCTCTACCTACAACAGTTCTTTTGTTGCCGATGCACCTTCTGGACCTCTCCCTGAACCGCCATTATCGCCCATGACTTAAGTAGAGTCATCACCTTCTGTTAAAATATCCCCTGACAAATCTGACAAGCTTTCTAGTTTTTCATCCCTTGATCCTCCCATAACGTTGTCTTCCCCTTTAAGAACTTCCATCACCTCTCTTGTCATGCTGTGAAGAATTACATTGTTCACATGGTCTATGGCTCATAAGGACATTTTGTGTAAGTCCGTTGAGTTCCGTTATATCCAGCGTTGACGGGTTTTTTTAGGCGTCATATTAAATTCTCCCTTCTTTTTTTCCTTTGGGTTTGTTATACATACTTTTTACCCACGTTGATAGGGATTTTATTGAAGGAGGTGGCGCGCATATGTGTTGTTTATATGTGTGTGCATATGTTGTGTTTATTATTTATTTGTATTTTGTGTATTACTTTAATATGAGAGATTTCTTGATTTAATTTGTACCTGTTGAATTAAGTGGTTGATATTGAGTTGATTCCCCATCTATCACGCGCGTGGCCTCGTCATGATCTCCCTTCACTTGTTCTTGGATGAAAGCCCCCCCTCTGCCCCTGCCACCTGGTGAAGCCGCAATCCAGCTGTTTGAAGCAGAAGGCTGTGATGGGAGCCCAAGGGTCCTCCTCATTGTCAGTGTCCTTTAGCTTAGGCTTGATCGGCTACATTCCACCTCTGATGATCCCCGAGCCGGTGATTGACGGAGACGATCTGGTGCTCATATTGGTTTATTAGCAAGGTAAGTCAACATAGAAGATACTAAACACGTTCCCTTCTCCCTTTATTAAGCAGAATCTTGCCATCACTCACCCACACCATCGCCACACAACATTAACATCACTTAGAATCAGGAGTACCTCCTGTCCCTAGGTGCTCTGTGGACTTGCTCTGCTGGAGCAATTCCTTTACTCTTCTCCCCTACCCCCTAGTTGAAGCTAGGTAGGGATGGATGGGTCAAGAGAAGATCACAGTGGGGGCCCAACCCTTTATTTCTTTCGCAAAACCAACATCACCTACACTCTGGACCAATCTAATTTTACCTCTGGATGGTTGGTGGGCATGCAGGGACCTCCTACCTCCCTCCCTGGTATTTTGAGAGCGTTTTTTGAGCCTTATGCACATATTTTCAGTCAAAGGGAATTTTTGTAAATTCTTTATTTGTTGTTAGCTCATATATTTCTAGTAGTAAAGGTAGACCCCTTATGACCTCAAGTTCAGATTGAGTTTATATATTTTACAGAAGGATCTTAAATTATTATTTAGGAACAATGTATTTAATTTCAATGTAAACATGTTAGTATCAAAATGTAGCTGAATATGTAGCAGAAAATAATATAAGAGATTTATATTTATTTAACTTTGGGGTCAGACAGCCCCAACTCTCTCATCAACCCTACAACCTCATTCTTTAATGCAATTCTGTCTGTTTTCTCCAAGTACATAGGAAGCCAGGTATACATGTGTTTACAAGTAAAAAATGCCAAAGAATTCCTGTGCCCAGCATTGTAAGGTTCATTTTGGTGAGTTATGAGATCTGACCTAAACCCAACCAAGGATCCATGCTTCACATTTACTCTAACTCCAGGCTCCACCAACTGCAAGGCTCCTCCCTTAGCACCACCAAAAGGTAAAACAAAACTGAAACCATGGTGGTGGTCTTGATCATCCTTGTGGGGTGGTTGCAACATCAAGATTAATTGCTACACCCCCAAAGATGTTACCAGGTATGTTGAGGCCTCCATTATTCACCTCATTAATGCAGGTAATGAGAATGTCCTGCACCCTTCCATAGACAGGTAAGGCCTCTCTAACTGCAAGTGAGATGGCCCTAATAAGAGGTGCATTCTCCTTCAGCCATAAGACCCCTCTTCTTCCTGAGTTACTTCTGTGGGAATGAAGGGGTTTTTCTAAATGATGTTATTTAGGGTTAAAAAAAAAGGAGTGGGAATGCAAGACTTACTGCTCCATGCCTTTGACAAATGGTCAAATGAATTGACTTATTATCCTCCCTTTTCCTGCCTGCATGTCTTTGCCTATAAGTGGAATTGTGTCCATAGTATTTCTCTGTGCTAGAGGCCAAGCATTGCATCAATTGATGGTGCAAGTCTGGGTTCTTAGTGAAGTCTGCATGGAACACCACCACTTGAATGCAATGGTCTGTTATGGTTTCCCCTATAGAGCTATCCACTACAAGAATGTCTTTGTTTATCCTAGTTGTGAGAGTCTTCCCTGTTTTGATGTAAGAACAGGTATTCAATGTAAATTACTCTAATACTCACAATCCTTTTCTGGCCTTGTCAGGCAAGCCCTTCTGGGGAGCTCATAAAGGTCCTCCATTGTTATGTCTGACTCCCAAATTAATGGCTCTTCATAAGCAATGATCATGGCCTTTCTTGATCTCTTCTCACTTTTCTTCTTGCCCATTTGTTTTGCTCTAATTCTATCACTCAATTATTTTAATTTATCCATGACAATATATTAAATAAGGAATATTTTTGATTGGCAGAGATTTTCGGAGAATTTTTAATCAAAGAAAAAGGCTCACTTTTATCCTCCTACCTTTTTTTTTTCCTACAGCAGTCCTGTCTCAACACTTAGGTGTTCACTGGTGGAATGGGCCCCATCAGTGGTATTCAGATCTATCCACAATCTTTAGGTTGTGGCCATGTCTTAGAAGTTCTCTCACACCTTTTCTCTTTGCAATAGCTAATAGAATGACAGTAATTCTTCACCAAGCTATTTCCATTTCCTGTCCTTTTCCTTAACCTTTTTTCTCTCTCACCTTCTATCTATGTAGTATTAGAAGGAAATGCTTATGAATGTGATGGAAGGAAGAATTGATGGATGGATAGATGGATGGATAATCCATAAAGGTAATGGTTGATCAATTCTTTTCCCTTCCTGTTCTTTTTCATTAAACTCAATCATAACTCTACAACTTTTCTTTAGATCTGGACTAGACCAAATAGATGGTATGATCATTTATTCTCATGTTTTCCTGGTTTATAATCCTCATTAAATTGCTCTTCTTTTTTTTTTTCAGGGATGGAGTTACTTCCTGTCCTTTTTCACAAACCTCATATTTAACCCTAAACTTACCCTTTTTTGATAGGTTAGTCCTGTGGATTATATTTAGTGCACAGCTGATCACTGTAGCTCTTCAAGTCCTGGGGAGTACCACAAATTAAAGATTCAAGGGTGTGGACTGGCCACCACCTCATATATAGTAAATAAATTGTCTTTGTAAATTGTATTATATTTAAAAACCTTGGCTGCTTGGCACCCACTGTAAATGGTAGTCTTTTATAAGCCAGCAGCCACCTGCATAATGTAACAGAGATGCTGAGGTGGAAAAGAAAGTATGGTTTATTTTAAAGGTGACCCAGAAGGGGCCTGTGAAAAAAAGAGTTGTTTTTTAGAGAAGACCTCAGAACAAACCTGGGGAAGCCTTTGAGTGGGAGTTCTTGAAACTCTAACAATTTTAAGTCAAGGGATTTTGAGTATGAGCTCTATTTGTTGATAAAAAATACATTTTGGTTAGCTCATATTGCTTTCCACCCTAAGCTCAGAGGGGGTTTCCCTTAGCCTCTTATTTTGTCCTTTGAGCTAGCATCTCAGCCTTTGGCATTAGCCTAAGTGAGGCTAATGCCCATCTTTCTGTAATATAGATTTTTGGTAGAATTATTGGTTGAAAAATTAGGATTTTAACCCTCTAACATTATTGATTTATGATAAAAGGGTGGGGTTTCCTGCACCTCTTACCGTCTAGTTTGAGGTAGGAGTATGGTACTTGAGTGAGTGTTCTTGTAACTTAACCAACCTTTAAGTCAAAGGGATTTTGGTATAAGCTCTATTTGTTGATAAAAAATAGATCTGGTTAGCTCATATGGTTAAGGGCTTTAACCTTCTAACCACCAGAAATGAAATGGCAACCCAAAATCTAAGTATTACATGTTTATTAGCCTCTCATATTAACCACAACATTTCAGGAATCACCCATATCTTGTGTTGATGGAGGTCTGGCATGGTGCCTTGGTCAATCTTTTGAAGTTTAGTTTGGGTGACACAGTATTTTAAATTATATTATTATAATATACCTGGGCACACAGGAATCTTAATTAACAAATACATGAGTGACCACAAAGATTTTCAGATATACTCTATAATGACTGATATCATTTTGACTTCAGCATGCTAATCAGGAAGGGAGCATGTCAAGACCTTTTCAAGCTACAAAGTATCATGAATTCTACATGAAGGTACATGGTTAAAATATAAAGGGCCTGGGCCCAGTCTTGATACCACACTCCATGCATATCTGAGACCAACCTATGTAACCACCTAGAGAGTTTGGCTTTTTAATTTTTTTTGTCAAAAAAACAATAGTAAAAATGTTGAGAAACATCCTCCTCCTAAGAAGTCCCAACAAATCAACAAAAGCAAACAAGGGCAACACAACGTTTATATGTTGATAAGGTGGGGGGTTTTTCAGCTACTGTTTGTGCAAACTTTGAGGTAGGATCCTGGTATTTTTAGTTAGTTTTTACAAGCCTAATCTATATCTTTTTAGTCAAAGGGAATTTTTTTAGTTTCTTTATTTGTTAAGTAAAAAGACCATTATATAGATTATTTGCTTTATTAATTCTTAGACAATTGCAAGATATCTTTCAGAAAGCCGATGTTTATAAAACGTGTGTATTTGTCAATGAACGGTATCCAGTAATGATATGGTAGAGGTACTGTATCAGCGTGAAGTTGGAAAAGTTTCAGTGGTGCTGGATGCGTCGTCACCTATATTGGACGCTGGACGGCTTTGTTTTAAGCACAGTGTAGGGGTGACAGGGCTCAAATGTAATTCAATATATTGAATTAATCAAGTGAATTAAACTATAATTTGGTGATGGAGTCTCCAGAGGTGACAGGGAGCAAATAACGATGAATCTTTCATGCATTGATGTTGACTACTTTTTGCAAAACATGTATAAGGTGGGGATTTACAACAGAACACATAACCTGTAAATCCCTCCTTAGGGTTACCCGTAAATCCCTCCTTAGGGTTACCCGTAAATCCCTCCTATTATGTATGATAAACTAAACATAAAATCAAAAAGTAAGGGCATTTACGCATCCTCAAACGGCATGAGGAGCTCAACACAACTGATCAAATCAAAAGTTAAAAAAAAATAACATGTAAACAAAACAAGGTTCGGGGGAAAAACAACTTAGACAAAATACAAATGTGGGTGAGTAAAACAAATAGAAAGCACACAGATTAAACAGTTTTCCATAATTGAGGAGTTAAAAATTAAGTTTCTGTGCGTCTAAATGCAGTTTATTTAACTGTGCATCTACATGAGTCATCGTTCGAATGATAATTCGGGGATGAACGTGTCCAAATCGTTTGTGCAGTAAAACGATCTCCTTTATGAACGCGTCTGTTCTTCTTTCTAGAAGTCCAGCTGTAGAAGTACGATTAGTGTGAGGACTAAATTGGTTTGACTAAACTTACATCAAAGTCAAGTCAATAAGTTCAGCGTCACTTGCGTCGGTACTGACTGCGTTCCGAAGGGACTCCAGTACTGTGACCTTCCGCGTCTGTAGTGTTGCAACACTCAATCCAGGTTTCGAGATCGAAGTCCTGGTCAGACGAAGGGTGAATGAGAAGCGTCCATGACGGTTGAAGATGCTGGTGGGCTTCAACCGTTGTATCCATCGGAGCCGGAGCCGTGGAGTATGATGAGAGTAGGTGATAAAGGTCACCAACACGGCGGCGATATTGATACTCCTGCCTTCTCTGTTAAGATATAAGTATACCTCGTCGGCGGAGAAGACGATAAGATCCTGGGATCCCTCAATCATCCAAGGACAGAGCAGAGTGGTTCTGCAAGGTCAGGAACAAAGAGAACGTTTTTGATGACGCGTTGATGATCACCAAACGTGTAGACAATATCCCCATACCGCGGACAGGTACGGTTCTATCATCTGCAAGGTAGACCTTGCCTTCACTGTCTGCGGGAAGATAGTGGAGTCGTTCAAAGAGGTTCTCTCCGGTGTCATCCAAGTGGATGCACCTGAGTCAATGAGAGATCGACTTTGACGTTAAGAGCCTTATGAGCCTTAAGTTCAGCAACGTTCTGATGTTTACCTCACTCAAAATGGTCTCACTCAAATGGCCTCAATAGACTGTTGATGCCAAACGTGATTGCCTTTAAAGTGCCATTTAACGATGTCATCATTGCTGAGAGGGATCTCAAAGTGATTGGATTTTGTCTTGGCCTTGTTGGCTGTCGTTTTGGCTGTATTGTTGTCGTCCACCTCCATCGTGTTAGATCTTGTCTTTGCTTGCTTTGCGTCAGCGATAATTGACTTGATGTGAGATTATAAGATAACCTCACCGAGAGGCATGAATGTGTTGCTTATATAGACGTCGTGCCCTTATTCTTATTTTGTTGTTCCCGTTCATTCTTTTCCGTCTTGGGGTTTTTCATAGTTTTTCCCCATAGATACGAGAGAGGTTTTTATAGAAGGAAAGGTGGTCAACATGGTATGCCGACTTATGACATGCTACCATGTTGGTCGAGATGCCTGTTGTTGTTATTTGATTCCCCTTTATGTATTGTTTTATTTTTTTGTAGAATGTTGAATAGATTTACGTACATCTCTTCAGTCCTGGATTAAGCCCTCTGCACATTCAGGCCAGCCCCTGGTGGGCTGTGCTATCATCTTTCCCTTTTTATTCACTAGGCTCTGCTGCAGGCGGTGTCCTAGCACGATGATGCGGTGTTGTGAGCGATGATGATGATGGCATTTGCTTGTGTGCCAGCTTGTAAGAGGTCATGTGCTTCAGGGTGGACAACGGGAAGGTATTGGGCTGATGCCATGATACAAATTGCATGTGAGCCGGGGTTCCGCACTACATGCTCACACTGCGCTTGCATTGCACACATTCATAATGAGTGTTGCTAGAGTATAATTACATCTGAACAGTCAAACAGATTTTCATTTTTTTTAAGCTGTCTTTTTAAATGTGATAAAAAAGGGTTTCATATAGTTTTACAACTAAAAAGGTGGGGGGCTTTCCCAATCCCTAAAACACCTCCTTTTGGTTGGCATTATAGCATTCGCAATGAGTGTTGCTGTAGTAAAATAGCATCTATGGAGTCAAACAGAATTTCACTTTTTTCTGTTGTCTTTTTTAAAGTGAAGAAAAAAGAGTTTTTGGTTAGCTCATATAGTTTTACAACTAAAAAAGGTGGGGGGTTTTCCAATCCCTAAAATACCTCTTTTTGGTAGGCATTATAGCATTCACAATGAGTGTTGCTGTAGTAAAATAAAACCTATGGAGTCAAACAGAATTGCACTTTCTTTAAGCTGTCTTTTTTAATGTGAAAAAAAAAGAGTTTTTGGTTAGCTCATATAGTTTTACAAAAAAAGATGGGGGGCTTTTCCAATCCCTAAAATACCTCCTTTTGGTAGGCATTATAGCATTCACAACGAGTGTTACTATAGTAAAATTACATCTATTCAGTCAAAAGTATTTTTTTATTTTGTCTTTTCTTTAAAAAATAAGAGGTTTGGTTAGGTCATTTCACCAACAATAGTCAGTGTGTCTACGCGTGGAAAAGTTTGCAGTACAACAAAATTCTTTTTCCCTTTTTATATGACCCATCTTGGTTGGTTTGAGCTTTTTTAAAAGGATCACAAGTTTTATAGGTCCGCCGTCATGTCATAGCCAGGAGGCGTTCCAGGGACAAGGGTGTCTGGTGGGGGAGGATCGGAATCTGAGGATGAGGTGGAGGAACTGCTGGAATTGCGTAGTGGTGGCATTGAGGGTGAGCAGGCCATGGGTGGAGGAAGTTAGGTTCAGAGCCAGCAATAAGGGCTGGAGGAGTTTGTCTCTGGCATCTGTCAAACAGTGGAAGCGTCAGAGCGGTCAAACTCAAGAGGTCATACGGCTGCTGTGAGATTATTGGATAACCTCACCAAGAGGCATGAATGCGTCGCTTATATAGACGTCGTGCCATTATCCTTATTCCTTATTCCCGTTCCATTCTTTCCCTCTCGGGGTTTTTATATAGTTTTTCCCCATAGATACGAGAGAGGTTTTATAGAAGGAAGGGCGGTCGAGGTGGTATGCCAACTTATGACATGCTAGTTATTGAGATGCCTGTTGTTGTTATTTGATTCCCCTTTATGTATTGTTTTTATTATTTTAGAAAGTATAGATTTACGTATCTGTAGTCCTGGATTAAGCCCTCTGCACATTCAGGCCAGCCCTGGTGGGCTGTGCTTTCATCTTTCCCATTTATATTCACTATCGTGTGTTGAGTTGTACTAGGGGGTGCTCTGGTTAGCACGCCGCCGAGGGAGACTGCGATCCGAACCAAGACATTGTCTAAGAAGGTATGAGCCATGGGAATACGCCTCAAGGGCATGATTCTTTCGAAGGTTTGGTCAGTATAACTACCTCTGTTCTATTCTCGATGGCTATGACAGGCTATCTAGTTGCCTGTGAGTGGGAGAGCGGCATGAGCAGGGCCCTAGGTAGATGAGATTGAGATAGAACATGTTAAAACGGCTTATTGCGGCGAATATGAGACCTGGTACACTCCTTGGAGCGGGATGGAATCCCTTCTCCTAGACCCCTTTCCCGTAGTAACTTTAGATCTAGTCTCTAGGCATTTCCCTTCCTTTTTTCCCTTTATTATTAACGATTAGAACGAAAACCACAGCAACTTAAATCCCTGCTGTCACTAAAGGCAGAATAGGGCTTGACTCTTGATCTAGGAGTACTTCCTAGACTCTAGTCTCGTCACCTATTATGTGGTTCTCTACCTCTGTATGGCGGGGCTTAGCAGAGGGGCCATAGAGAGAACTTCACACTGCAGAGTGTGGGGCTGGAGGACCTGGACTGGTCAGGTTTGAATGCGGGGAAGGAGGCACGGGACTGCGCTGAGAGCGTAGAGATCTGGCAAGGCTCAGTATTGACACAAGCCAGCCTCCAGGGCCTGCTGGAGATCTTGCTGCCCCGTCTGGACGCCAATGCGTTAGGTATGGCAGTGTCAGTGGAGGTGGCAAAGGCTGTCTCCCGCATAGGCCCCAAGGCTGTTTCCCAGCGCACGTCTGGCGCGGGTGGATCAGCAGTGGTGGGTACAGCAACGGGTGAATCAGCAAGATGGGATCCGCTGGGTGGGAAAATATGCCTGAGGTTCTTCAGCGGCTGGTTATCCAAAAGGCTGCGCGAGAGGAAGGCCCGTAGGCAGCTTTTGGGGGGGATGTGCTGGCGTGGGCTTCTGGGATGGGGCTGGCATCACATGTCAGGGTGCTGTATAACGTAGAGCTGAAACTCAACATCCGGGTGCGCGGGCCGGCATGTCCAACGCTCAGATCCTGGAGTTTGTTCAGAGCGGCAGTGTGGTGGTTGCAAACTTCTATTCTCCTGCGGTATGGAATCACTTGGCTCAGGGTCTGGACATTCAAATAACTAAGTTCAACCTGCATGTTGTCGTGAAACCGCTAAAGAAAGTGGTCCTGGATGTAGATGGGTTTAGCTTGGCGGAGGATGAGGTGGACCCAGGGTTGGAATTGTTAGGTACAAGGGCTTGGTGAAGGCGTTTTGTCGGTCTCGCACGGCAGCTTTGGTTCATTATCCCCATTGGGCAAAGTAGGTTGATACTTTCCACAATGACGTCTTGCAGACTACAAGCATATACAGCTGGACGGTGGCCTCTGCCTATGAGATCCAATAGTGTTTCTTCTGCATTGTTTTTGTATGCTACGCCTGACCGATGAAAGATCCCGCTCCTTAAAGAGTGGTTTTGGTTTCAGAAGCGCATGCTGGCGGTGTTGGCCAACGCTGTGCGCCGGGGGGTGAGGACCGTTTGGGACTGGCGGAAGGGGTGCCATCACCACAGCAACCTCGGTTCCGTTGGTGGTGCTGGAGGATTTGGAATGGTTTGCGGACACGTTGTTGGAGGGGGCAGGGTTTGAAGTTATTCAGGAGCAGGTATGTCGCACGTCATCTCACGTGGGGGTGATGAGTGATAGTTCCTTGACCCAGGGGGCGTTTTGCACAAGGGATCATTTTTGGTCGGTGGGCTGGTGCGTGCACTGCGTCAGCGCTCTAGCGTGGGGCCAGCGGCCCAAATGTGGGAGCTTGCTACCGTCGCGTTGGGCCTAGCGATGGCTGTGGGGGAATTATCGGGCACTGCATCCAGTGGCACACGGATAACGTGAACAAACGTGGCAGTGTTTTAGAAGGGATACAGGTCTATTCCAATCCTATCAAGTCTGGTTTGGGAGATGGTTAAGGCCGCCATTTGGTTTCAGTTTCAATTGCAGATGGTTACATTGGCCGCGTGAATGTGGTCAGATCATCACTACAACTAGAAACATATGAGCTTACTAAAAACTTTATTCTCAACAAATAAAGAAATTACAAAGATTCCCTTTGACTAAAAAGATGTGGATTAGACTCAAGAACACTCTCTCAAATTATCATAATCCTACTTCAAAGTTGCACAAACAGTAGCTGAAAACCCCCACCTTTATCATCACTTCAACTAGAAACATATGAGCTAACCAAAAACACTTTTTTCTCAACAAATAAAGAAGCTACAAAAATTCCCTTTGACTACAAAGATGTGGATTAGACTCAAGAACAGTCTCTCAAATTATCATAATCCCACCTCAAAGTTTGCACAAACAGTAGCTGAAAAAAACCCCACCTTTATCATCACTCCAAAGTTTGCACAAACAGTAGCTGAAAACCCCCCCACCTTATCAAAACATAAATGTTGTGTTGCCCTTGCTTGTTTTTGGTGATTTGTTGGAGGAGGAGGATGTTTTTCAACATTAAAACACTATTGTTTTTTTGACAAAAAAAATTAAAAGCCAAACTCTCACAAAAGCTGGGAAAATCCTTGGAGGATTATTGGGATTATGCACCCAAATTCATGGAATTTATCTTGATGGAACATACTTGGACTGCAGCTGAATGCGAAGCACTTCGAACACTTCTTAAAGTGGTTTGTGTTATTATGTTTTTATGTTTTCCTTCGTCTTAACACGATAAAAGATATTTTGTGAACAGTCGGTTGTTACGATCATATTGCCCACGGGATACCACTACCTCCTCGAGCTCGAAAACTGGCATGACCTGAGCACACCACGAAAGCTGAAACTCGTTGACAATCTTCGCCAGAATGTACCCTCAATTGGTAACATTCTGTTTCAAGTTATAGTTGTCGGCAACAATACTTCTTTACCCAAACAATTCATCCACGTTGCACGATGGTTACGGGAAAGGAGGGATTCGGTTGAAAACCAGCATAGCCGTCACCCTGTAGCAGAAGTTTTGACAACGGAACATGGAGATCTCGTAAACAAGAATTGGCAAAAGGTAATGTACAAAATAAATATGCGGCGACCTACACTTCTGAATGTATAACCTACAAAGTATACGTAGGAATGTAAGCGTATGTATACGCAAACCAACGCATACCATGATATGCCGCCCTTCATAACTTTTTACGGCAAATTCGTTTCTTGTCATAACTAATTCTTATTAGACAGGATCATTCTACTTTTTACCTGAGATACGGCGACGTCCAAGATACTTGAACTTAGGTCCTGCAGACAACCTACCTTCAGTTACAGAAAAAAGGACCAAGGAATATGATATTTGCCCAAAGTATTATGACAGGCAAAGGAAAGCGAAATCAATGACGGCTGGAGCTATGGTCTTTCTATGTCGTCATCGTTTTTATATTGGTTTCCATTTCTTTCCCAAATCTGAAAGTATTAATGATGTTTTCTCAACTCTCTTTACAAGGTGGGAGGCAACGAATATTACGATCTAATTAATGTAGATTTGAAATATGCCCATCAATATGCGTTGGCGATAACAACTGCCATGCAGCTGACTATTGTACGCTACGGGAATACGAGTTCTTCAAGAATTGCCGCTTTATTATTGACGACTTTCACTCCAATGCCCACAAAGGTTGCTCTGCTGCATCCCACGCCAAACACTACAGACAGCACGAGCGGGTTGGAGACCTTAATACCAGCTACACAGAGTCAGCCAACCATAACATGGGAGTTCTACGACAGATGGTCTCGTACATGACTGAAGGGCATGCAATAATGACAATTTTTACGTATATTTGTATGGCAAATAGGATGGTGTGGAAAGAGTTGGAGAAGAAAGGGAGCGAGGCGTTTTTAAAGAAATTCACATCCCGACGTTGATACTTTAGAATTTTGTAATAAAAACCCTAGGAGCTGTAGGGTATACGTTTATGTATCATGCTCTTGGTATCGGAAATGTCAAGAAGGCATGCCATCACGGCAACGCATACCAACGTATGCGGTGACATACCTTTGGTGACCGATTTATATTTTGGTGCGACGCTCATTTTTGGTAAATTCATGTGTTGGCCTCTACGGTGTGATTCCATCAAGTGCTGCAGGGACTTGGGGAAGCCCGATATTGCAGCGATATTAATAGGAGCTGTAGGGTATACGTTTATGTATCATATGTACAAATGTGGTGTGAATGGCATTGCTCTTGGTATCGGAAATGGCAAGAAGGCATGCCATCACGGCAACGCATACCAACGTATGCGGTGACATACCTTTGGTGACCGATTTATTTTTGGTGCGACGCTCGTTTTGAAAAAATAGAAAAAGCACAACGTACCAACGTATACGGTAGTAAACATTGTCGGAAAAAGAATTGTCAATTTTCTCTGTGCAACGGTATTGAAATTGATCAACGTACGTATACGACGGTATATATTTGAAATTCGACGAAATTTTTTACTAGTCGTCGGTTTTCACCCCGGTATTTATCCCAGTCTGTGTCTGATGTTATATTGTCCTCAATGGCGTCCGCACCCTTTGACGGTGAAAGTGTATTGAATTCCTCGTCTTGCATACGGAGGAGACGGCCTTCATTTTCATCGTTGTATAAATTATCGTGTAATTGAACGCTCATTGGGGTTGCGGTCTTTGGCCGTAGTTCCTCAGATGCGAGTGTCTCATGTATTGGAGGTGCATTTGACTCATCGTCTGAGTTCCTGTCGTCAATTGTATTGAAATCAGACCCCCGGTAATGAGGACGGTGGGGAGAAGGTGACGTTGGGTAGATGTGTCATTGCGGAGGCGTTTCTGAGGGAGTTTGGATGCAAGGTTTAATAAATGAAAAATGGGAAGTAAGTGCGGAGTAAATGAGATGTATTAAATAAATGCCAGACGGCAATGTAGGGGACAACATGTGAGTTGTAGAGGTCACCCATAGGTCTTTTACCCACTGCTCGCAATGAGGAGAGCCTCGAACCACAGGCGAGGTGCATGTTTGCTACCATAAACCGGGGAACAATGAAACGATGATGTGGTAGGGTCGTCCAGAAAAACGTTTACTACCTTAGAGGTGGTTGCAGTAATTTCATCTCGATCAAAGGCGGAGGCCTCGCCATGGATGGCGCCGTCAGTATCTAAGTCAGTAGAGGCTGTGGATGATGGAGTTTGAATGTGAGTGGGTAGGGTAATAGGGTAGTGTAATTACTCGAAACTCATAGTGGTTGTCTTTGTCAAATTGCATTGACAGGTCCTTTGTAGGGGTTACGGGGCTCAATTGTAATTAAAATATAATGAATTAATAAAGAGAATTAAACTGTAAAGAATGGTGATGGAGTCTCCAGCGGTGACAGGGAGGTAATAACTACGAAACTTCCATATATTAATGTTAACTACTTTTCGCAATACATGTAGAGGGTGGGATTTACATCAGAACTCATGACCCGTAAATCCCTCCAATTACGTATCATAAATAAACATAAAGTAATAAAGTTAAGGGATTAACGCATCCTCAAATGGAATGAGGAGCTCAACACGACTGATCAACTTAAACTTAAATAACGCGTAAATAAAACAGTTTGGGGGGAAAAACAACTTAGACGAAATAAGAATGTGGTGCGTAAAACAAATAGAAAGATGAAAAACCTAACATTCTCCCCCTCAGCTTTCTAACTTGCAGTTTTAGTCAACCACTTTAACCATTCCAAACTTTGCACGTAATTCTTCAAATTTCGTTCGAGGCAAAGCTTTCGTGAACAGGTCTGCAGGTTGCTCCTTTGTGTTCAGGTACTCCACGCGTATTTTCTTCGCGTTTACTCTATCTCGTATGACGTGGAACCTCCTATCCACGTGTCGCGAGCTTTTTGATATTATCGGCGTGCTTGCGAGAGAGTTTGCAGTAGTGTTGTCACCGTAATTCACCGGAGGGTCATTAAACGTATAACCCAACTCCCCCAGAAGTTGGCTGACCCATATCAAATGTGACGATGCTTCACTCAGTGAAACATATTCAGCCTCTGCTGTAGACTGAGCCGTCGTTGCTTGCTTCTTCGTTCCCCACACCACAGCTCCCCCGTTCAAAGTGATTACAAATCCACTTGTTGACTTCATATCGTCCGGATCAGTTCCCATGTCGGCGTCACATATCCCACCAATTCCAGCTTGTCCTTTCGAGTATACTGAACTCCCAACTGCTTCGTTTGCTGTAAGTAACCACACGTTATGTAAAGCGCATCCCAATGCGCTGGGTAAGGGTTCTCTTGAAACCTAGCGCTCATTCCGAGCGCGAATGCTATATCAGGTCTAGTACCGATCATCGCATGCATCAAGGATCCAGTGTACTGTGGTATCCTTGATTCTTCTCGTTCGTTTTCGTTATCTCCCCTTCCATTTTCTTCAGGAGTTTCTTCACGGCGTCCATTGGGGTGTAGTGTAAAAGAGTTTTCGGTAATTCCAGCTTTTTGACCCATCGTTTCGATGAATCTCTGCTGGAACACCACAATCTTCCCTTTTACACGATCATAGCGACATTGCCACCCCAGGACGTATCGAAAACTTGGAGCTTGTACCTCGGTAACGTCTCATGAATCGTTTTTCTGATCGGTCTAATTCCTCCTTGCTCGTCGACGCCTCTATGATATCATCGACGTAGACCCCCTTTAAGGTGAGGTCCTTGCCGTTTCGCTTGTAATAAAGGCACGGATCCGCTGCTGACCGAGTAAACTTCTCCTCGTCGACTTGGAACGTGTTCAAGTCGGTGTTGAAGCACATTGGTGCTTGAACGAGTCCGTAGAGGCTCTTCATGCACAGGCACACCCAGTCTTCTTTCCCTTCAACGACGAATCCTTCAGGCTGTTCAATTATATCTCATGATCTTCCAACTTCCCATTCAAGAACGCGGTCTTGACGTCGTATTGTCGAATCTCCATGTTTTCTTGACAAGCGACCGCAAGCATCACTCTCAACGTCGCTTGCTTGATGACAGGTGCGAATTCTCGTCATAGTCGATTCCTTGTTTTTGCGGTAACCTTTAGCGACAAATCTCGCTTTCGTTTATCGAGATTTCCCAACTCATCTCGCTTTGTTTTGTACACCCATCCTGATTTAATAATCTTTCTCCCTTTAGGTCGGGGAACCAACCTCCATGTTCCCATCTCAACCAAACTTCATTTCCTCCTCCATCGCTTTCCTCCACTCGTCCTTCTCCTTCCTACCCATCGCTTCCTGGTAGGTCTTTGGTTCGTCGTCATCTTCTAACGATGCCGTGTTTGCTGATGGTCTAACCGTCCAAAACTCTCCAGGCTTCTTCTTGTTCCGTGATGACCTTCGAAGGGAATGTTTCGTATGGCTCATCCAGGTCTTCACGGAAGTTTGGAACTCTTCTTCCACCGGATCGACGAACCGTAGGTGAGTGAGGTTCCTCTCTTTCTTCATCTTCATCGTCGCGATCGGGTGTATGATAACTAACATTATCATCTTCGTCATCTTCAGACTCTTCGTCGTTTACCGCGTATCAATTCACTTCCACCAGAGCTTGACGAGTCTGTAGAGTAATCCGGTAAGTCTAGGTCGTTTTTCCATTCTTGAACCTCCCCTTCAAACTTTGATTCTCCCTTCTCTGCTTCCGCCGCCATTACTCCCTCGTTAAAAATCACTGACTTGCTTCTAACCAACTTATTTGTTTGCAAATCCCAAGGCGATAGCCCAGCGCTCATACCCAACGAGAGCACACCGTCGTGCGTTGAAATCTCCCTTCTTTCGTTGCTGCTTGGGTATCAAGACGAGTGCCAGGCAACCCCAACCACGAAGTCTTGACAAGTCAGGTTTCACTCCAGCGAATCTCTCAAGCGGCGTGCATCTTGTTCGTTCGTTCGGGTTGGTGATCGGTTAATGAGGTAAGCTTTGTGAACTCTTCTGGCCCAATATCCGAAAAGTTCAGAGAAAACAATAACCAAAACCACCAAAAGTGACCTGAGCCCACCAAAAATAACAGGGTCTCAAGCTACACTCACCAAAAATACAACAAAAACCGATCTTTCTAACACCTGGGGGTCTTCACCTGCGGGAGTCTTGTTACTGAACCTGGGAGCAAGCCAAGAGGGTGCCAAGAGGCCGTTCTGAATGAGGTTGGGAGAGGATGCCAAAGTCTGTAGCAGCAAGGTACTTGGGATATAGCAGGGTAGCGAGTTCTGCAGTGTTTCCTGTTCAAACCGATGTTGCTGGCGACTTCCTTCAGGGTGGTAGAAAGAGAGAGATCTTGAGGTGCTTCACGAGATGACCAAGAGACAGAGGGATGGGGAGGTAATTTGGGGACAGCAGAGTTAAAACGAGAGGTCTTTTTATTCTTCAGTCCAAAACTTCTGAGGACCTTCCACACAAAAACTGCCCCTTTTTATAGTCAATTTCCCTTCACAAAATTAAGTTACTATATACAATATGTCTTTCATCCTCCCTCCTCAGCCCTTTATCAAAGTTCTTGTTCTTTTTCTAAGTTGCAGCTTCATCATTGGTTCCTCGCGAGGGATAAGGGTGGCCAAGGTGACGCCGAGGGGAAGGGATGGGCTGGTGATATATTCTTTACCATATAGGGGAGGTCTGGTGGCAGTCTTGGGTCCCAGAAGAGGAAAGGCAGCATGGATGGACTATTCATGACTACACAATCCAACCTAAAATATCCTGTCTTCTTAGCACACCTGTTGTCCTTCCAGGTGGGCGCTATTCAATTGGTCAATACTTAGACCCTTGAATAACCTTGTATGCCTAAAATCCACCCATGGGATGATAGCGCTTATCATTACCTTTTCCAGTAACTTGTGTGCTTCTTCCCTGGAGGGAAAAGTAAATTTAGCATGGTTTACTCCAGGATAGATGCCTTTCACGAAAAGTCCACATGGCAGGTGCTTTTTTAATGTCAGGAACTTGTCGCGTCACGTCGCGCCAACATAAAAAGTGAGTTTTTGCATGAAATGAGGAAAATATGTGCTTTCCCTTCTTCATAGTTTATGAGGTCATCCCTGTCATCAAAGAAGACCCAAAATTGGTATCAGGAAACTGTATCCGGTGTAGCATGTACTGGGACATGTGGCGGCTGAATTCGCCAAGTTAACGGCTTGGTTCAAAGCCCCAAAACCAGGTACTCTAACCTCCGTGAGCTCTTTTTCATGACTTTCTGTGTTAAACTTGTCAGATTTATTTCTCAAAAATAAATAAATTTCATAATTGACTATCAGTGATTTTGCACGGAGTTCATATTTCTAAAGCCTTGATGTTGGCACTTTGCTGTGGTCCCTATACTCTGTGTAACTGATAGACGCGTTCCGACACGTCAAGGAGATTCAGTTTCTTCTCCTCTTCATTCGCTGTCAGACAGTTTTTCTCTGAGTTGTTTGTTTACTCTTTTATGTTAATTTTAGTCTAAGTCTTTTGCCCTCTGGTTTATCCGCGCCTATATGCGGACGTGTCAAGTGAATAAAGCCTTATTCTCAACCTGTTTGGTTTGGTGTGATTATTGGTCTTTATTGACCGTGAACCATCATGAAGTTCACAAGCTGCAGCCATCACGGCTTCACCCCAAAACCGCGTTTCGAGTTTTGAAGAACTTAACATGCTTTTAGACCTCTCGTTCAAGTCCTGTTCATCCGTTCGGCAACACCGTTCTATTGCGGTGTGTACGGCATGGTGAAAGTAAGTCGAATCCATGCTCTAAACACCAATCCTTCATCTGTTTGTTGTTGAATTCGCCGACGTTGTCTGCAACGACTTCAATGAGCTTCCTTTTGATTTTCTTCTCGGCTTCTTCTTTAAAACTTTTGATGTACTTGAACGAGTCATTCTTCTTCTTGCACAGGTAAACAGTAACGTAATTTGTTGCGCTATCGACGATGGTAAGGAAGTAACGTGCGCCACCGTTTGACGCGGTCTTCATAGGTCCAACGATGTCGACGTGGATTTTCTCGAGAGGCTCCTTGGCTTTCAACTCGTCGGGTTTGTCAGGAAATGATGTCCTTGTCATTTTCCCATCAACACAACCCTCACAAAGATAAGTGTCATCTTCATTCGTCATCTTGACCCCCTTAGCTACTTCTTCCTCGCCATCCCAAGTGAGATCAGGTTCCGTCCGATGTTTGGTACGTATAAAACGTTCTTGAGTATCAACGTTCCGGTTCTTTCGCCGTTTCTAATCTTCACTTCACAATCACCGACTCCACGGGATTCAAGGTTGCTGTTGTTGTCGGCAGTGCTGATGTTGCACTGAATGGAGCGGTAGTTCGACAGGATGCTGCGCTGGAACGTCATGTGGTGAGTTGCTCCAGAGTCTAACATCCATCTGGTGTCTTTAGTCTGCGGACCGCCTTCCGAGCTCATGTTGACGGTAGGTACTGCTGCAACGAATACCACAGGATTTCCTCCGTTGTTGTTGTTCTGATTGTTGTTTTGGTTTGCCAGGTTTGCATTAGGTCCTCGATTCCAACCACCTCGGCCTCGACCTCCTCTTCCGCGTCCTCCTCGACCACGGAAACCACCTCGTCCTCTTCCACGGAAAAACCCTCTTCCAGCAGCCGCAGGTTGAGCTTGAGGTTCGTTGTCTCTTTCATTTCTGTTGTCGTTATTTCTTCTCGTGCTCCAACAGTCTCTTGCTAAGTGGCCTTTCTTTCCGCAATTGTAGCATTCTCGGTCCTCGCCGCCGCGGTGTCTTTGTTGTTGATAGTTGTAGCGTCCCGCAGCGTGAGCCTGGGCGCCTTCGTTCTCTTCATTTTCTTTCTTTCTCTCTTTCAGTTTCGTTTCATGGTCTAACAACTTTCCAACGACATAGGCATAGTCAGCCTCGGCTTTGGGTTCGTTCTCAAGAAGGTTGACGATGATGTCGTATGCTTCAGGGAGGGTCGTCAAGAGGATGGAGATGTGTTGCGGGGTTGCCGTGTCTTCCCCCGCTGCCTTCAGTTGCTGAATGGTTGACAAGACCTCCGCGATGTAAGTCTTTAAGTCGTCTTCTTCTTTCATCTTCAAGTTCGTGAGTTTGCGTCTAATCGCGTTTTTGTTCTTCTGAGCCTTTCTCTCATAGGTCTCGATGATTTTATCCCATGTCGCCTTTGCCGTAGATTCATCCTGGATTAGCGGCAAGATGATATCATGAACTCTTGATTCAAATCTCGCTTTTGCTTTCATGTCCAGGTCTTCTTCTTCTAACCTAGTCTTCTTTTCGGCATTGTAGGCGTGTCAACGACTGCATAGGGTGTCCAGCCCTTCGACGATCTTCCAAAGGCCTTTGCCTTTCAAGTACCCGATCATGCGGTACTTCCCGATGTGGAACTGTGTCCCATCAAACATCACAGGTTTGTCGTCGCTCTCTTTTGTCATTTTCTCGTGTTGACAGCTTTCTTTCTTTCTTGGTATGATCGCTCTTTTCTCTTTTACTCTTCGGCCCTCAAATGGATTGATTCACTCCTCCTTCCAACCAGGTGAAGTGCTACCACTTGTAGGGGTTACGGGGCTCAATTGTAATTAAAATATAATGAATTAAAAAGAGAATTAAACAGTAAAGAATGGTGATGGAGTCTCCAGCGGTGACAGGGAGGTAATTACTACAAAACTTCCATATATTAATGCTAACTACTTTTCGCAATACATGTAGAGGGTGGGGATTTACATCTGAACTCATGACCCGTAAATCCCTCCAATTACGTATCATAAATTAAACATAAAGTAATAAAGTTAAGGGATTAACGCATCCTCAAATGGAATGAGGAGCTCAATAAAACTGATCAACTCAAAAACTTAAATAACGCGTAAATGAATAGGTTCGGGGGAAAAATAACTTAAACAAAATAATGAATGTGGGTGAATAAAACAAAACAGAAAGATGAATAAACCCAACAAAAATGACGAATGTGGGTGAGTGAAACAAAATAGAAAGATGAATAAACCCAACACGTCCTGGACACGAGCACTGGGAGTGTACTCGTGATTAAGTCGGGTATTTACAGTTCACGCGTAGCTTAGGCATAAGCTATTCGCGTCAAGGGAACAACTTGAAGCATGAAGGATTCAGCGACGCGGATCTTGGAACGATCCGCACGAGAAGAATTCAATCAGTGGATTCGTCATCATGCTGAATGGAGGAGCTGTGATGTTGGGTGCGCGTAAACAAGCGTCAGTAGCTGTTTCCAGCGCAGAGGCCGAATACGTCGCGGTAAGTGAGGCATCGTTGGAGCTCATCTGGATGAAGCAGCTCCTGGAGGAGATAGGATACTCCTTTGACGATCCACCAACGCTTTGGTGTGATAACACGGCAGCAGAGGCCATTGCAAAGAACCCCATCATCAGCTTAAGGACGCGACACGTGGATCTACGGTTCCACGCGGTTAGAGATCGCGTTGCCAAGCGTTTGCTTCAGGTGGAGCACATTGGAACCAAGGAGCAGCCTGCAGACATGCTCACGAAGGGGCTGGCGCGTAGGGACCTGGAGAGGTGTCGTGAACGCGTGGGGATGGTAGTCGTTGATGATGATGCTTCAGAGATGGGGAGCCAGAGAAGTCGTGAGTAAAGTTCACGAAAGGGGGGGAATGTTGGGTTTCGCTCACTTGACTCACGAGGACGCGTCAGGATCACTCGCACCATTAGTCCGCGGCGTCGGGCGCAACACTAGAGTGTTCTGGAATTTACGCGTTGATAGAGTTGAGCGCGAACGCGCCCACTGGACTTCTAATTTACACTCTTGACTCATTTGAATTTCCCACTTATATTTACCTTCCTTGATTGGTTTATTTTCTTTATGCCAGTTTATTTATAACTCTACCTGTTTGTGATTGGACATTCTCTTCTAGCCTTTACTCCCTTTGTTCCCGTCAAGGCTCTCTTATTTGTTTATTTTGTAGTGGAGAATTTAAAGCATCAGTGTACGCGTCTCCGATAGGTTTGCCTTTGTGTTGTCTTTCCTCTTTACTTGTTTGTTTTGTTTGAGTATTTAAAGACTCGTGTGTTGAGTCGAAATAAATCAAGAACGTTGTTCGAGCAAAAGTGCGTTTAACTTTGTTTTAATTGAGCCTCGTGAACAACAAGTATTCAACATTTTGTTCAGCAATACCTTACGCAACCAATGGGTAGGAACTTTTTACTGTTTGTTTATTAGCTCTAACGGCACAGCCGGTACAGGCGGGTCTGCCATTACGGTTTACATTGTCTAATATTTTTCGAAGATGACTCGCCGTACATTAATCTACATACTGCAAAGCGGTTCAAAATATATGCTGTGTTCAACGAGAGACTTAATTCAGAGGCTCAGTGGAAAATCCTACGCATTTTTACAAATTGCACGGTCGTTTCTTTCAAATGTCAAGGGCAATACTGCAACACTGGAAATGTCATTTCATCATCCTGCTACCATCTCGATATAATTCGCAAACACGATATTGACGCCTTAGTCTTTAATGAAAATGCCGCAAGTATTGAGAACGAGGCAACCGACACGTCAGTTTCCTTTAGACCTATTACTCCACCGCTTTCTTCTATGATCAAAAGTGAGGCTGACGATTGGCCACCACGAGTGTATCGCGCTGGTGAGGAAGCTATGTCAAGTTGTGGCACACATTTCAGACTGGAAGACGACGACCAATGCCGTTGCGGTTTAGAACGTCGGAACGGACGGTACTCCATTTCTAAAACGTGCAAAATTGTTTTCGGAAAAATGCATCAAGTGTAAGTGTTTATTGAAGTCATTCGCTGCCCTCAATGCCCAAAGAAGGATCTACAATTCATCGGTCCTGATCTAATGGCTAAAGGGATTTTCAACAAAAACAACTTTTATCTGTACACTCATCGTCTGTTTGACAAGATGACTGAGCTCATGAGCACAACAGAATTTTCTTTCTCAAATTTTATACTTCGTATGGGTCATGACTACAAGGAGCATGCTCGTGGAAATGTGGTTCACCATCCACCTCCCAGTACTAGGGTTTTTACTGCGGTATGTGATGTATTTGTCTTTTCTTGACTGTTCGTAAAAGGCATGACCGTAGGGGCCGGGCGGGCTGTCCGGTCCCCCACCGGCCCGTAAGGGTGCCGTACGTGATTTTTTGCTTTTTTCGCCGGATCTTTTGTCATTATTTCTAAAACTTCTTTAAAAATAGGATTGGTTTGCGTACCGTGCTCTGCAGGATTTGTCGTGGAAGAATAACGTGCAATGCCCATTTTGCGCGAACGACAGTACGACCTTGTCGTGTGTGATGGTATTGGAATTGGATATCGCGTTGACCGACGAACTACGAACCTGAAGTCACCTACTTTTGTTGATGAAAATAGTGTGGCAATCCGTTTGTGGATCATGTTAAGAATAGATGGGTAGTATCTCAGAATCTTTTTTTGGTGATTAACAACATTATAGTTTGTCAACAACTGGAAGCATCGAGAGCAAGGGCGTCAGTTTTGCAAGCTCTTTAGGCAAGCCCAACGCGAGAATATCACAGCCGAAATGGAACTTAGCGGCCAACGTCTTGGTTCCCTGTTGGAAGAACACTGGGAACAGTGGCCTGCGTTCTTTGATTTATGTTCTATGTAGCCGATGGTCAAAGGCAGAGCTCAAATCATTATGCACCTTACTTGAAGTTGTGAGTGATCAGATACGTTGTAATATTAACTTTTCAGATTTTCTGTGAGCAGTCTGTTGTCACTGTTATACTCCCACAGGGTCGCCAGTACCTACAACGTACCAATCTATGGAACTCGTTAAGCGTTGAGAGTCAGATTGATACCCTAAATAACTTACGGCGATACGTCCCAGCTGTTGGGAGACTATTATTCTATGTCGACACCAAGGGTAACCTTAAGACTATGCCACAGATTCTTTCCTCCCTTATAGCTTGGCTACTGCGAAGGCGACATGACGTGGCTGGTCGTCACAATCATCACCAGAATACGCATTTCGCCCCCCCTAGGATGGAGAACCTAAATGATTGGATGAAGGTAGTTCGTTTAAACCCTATTTTACTCATCTTTAACTGACATCCCCGTACGAGACGAGACACTCCCGTACGTGCCCGTACGAGGCAGGACACTCCCGGCCGGGCACGTACAGGATACGACGTTTCCGTACGGTACCCAGATGTATGTTTTCCTAACTCAATTTTTTTAAAAAAAAGGATAATTCTATTTTGTTCCACAAGTACGATCCCGTCCTGTGTATCCTTTGCTTAGAGAGAAAAGACCTCCGAGCAACAATATTGATGCTGTGAAGTGCCCGAAGTATTACAATAGGTCAAGAAAAGCAAAAACTATTACGGGCGGGAGCTATGGTTTTTCTATGCCGGCACCGTTTCTACATTGGTTTCCATATGTTTCCAACATTTCAAAGTGTAAATGATGTTTTCTCTACAATGTTTACAAGGTTAGAACTACTTACACTTATATTATGAAGTAACTAAACGTTCCAAGATTCAAAGAATGCCCTCAGTACTGTGTGGCTGACAACCATTGCCATGCCGCAGATTACTGTACTCTGCGAGAATTCAAATTCTTTGAGAATTGCCGTTTCATGCTTGATGACTTTCACTCGAATTCGCATCAAGGGTGCTCTGTGGCATCTCATGCGAAACATTGTAGAGCTGACGTGAAAGTAGTTATCCGGAATCAGCGAATAATGGAATGGGCAAGATAGAAACTCCACTGTTATATGAGTGAGAGTCACGCCATCATGACGGTTCAGACATATGTATGTATGAGCAACAGAAAACACCATCAGAAACTTGATTCAATGGGAGAGGAAAGGTTTTTGGACCAATACAGATGCCAACATGTAGGGTTTACGGGGCTTTGTAATAACGATAATAAACTTAATAAACTAATTATGATAATTAACTGATGAACGAGGTCTCCAGAGGTGACGACTAATTAATACTGATGACAACTAACTTATTATTAATAACCTTCTTCACAACAATACAGGTAAGTTGAGGGTGGCACCTCTCGCCATAAGGTCTTCTGACCGTCCATCTCTCATTGTCACGGATACAGTTGTAGGAGTCAAAACATGCGGGATTAACGCTGACTCAAATGGTATGAGCAGCAAAACAAATAAAGAATTTAAACTCCGAATTAATGAAGGCTAGAATGAATGCGGGGGCACAAATGACTTAGTAAAATAAATGTGAGTAAGTAAAACAAACTAGAAAGATGAAACCCAACATTCTCCCCCTCAGCTTTCGAGACGTGCAGTTTTACTCTACTACTTTAACCATTCCAAACTTGGCGCGTAATTCTTCAAACTGAGTTCGCGGTAATGCTTTCGTAAACAAATCCGCAGGTTGTAACTTCGTGTTAAGGTATTCAACGCGTATTTTCTTCGCGTTAACTCTGTCTCTGATGACGTGAAACCTTCGGTCTACATGACGAGAACTCTGTGATATGATTGGTGTGCTGGCTAGCGCGTTTGCCGTCGTGTTGTCGCCATATATAACTGGTGCATCGTTAAACGAGTATCCTAGCTCCCCCAGAAGCTGACTAACCCAAATCATATGTGATGATGCCTCACTCAAAGAGACGTATTCAGCCTCGGCAGTAGACTGAGCCGTTGTCGCTTGCTTCTTAGTTCCCCACACAACAGCTCCCCCATTCAAAGTAATCACAAATCCACTAGTAGACTTCATATCCGCAGAGTCCGTCCCCATGTCGGCATCGGCGTAACCCACCAACTCCAGTTTCTCTCGACGTGAGTATTGAATCCCAGCTGCTTCGTCTGCTGAAGATATCCACAAGTGCGGTAAAGCGCGTCCCAATGTGCTGGGTAAGGATTTTCTTGAAATCTAGCCGCCATTCCAGTGCAAACGCGATATCTGGTCGCGTTCCAATCATAGCATGCATCAAGGATCCGGTGTACTGTCGGTATCCTTGTCCCTTCTCGTTTGTTTAGTTATCTCGCCTTCCATCGTCTTCAACAGCTTTTTGACAGCGTCCATTGGCGTGTAATGTAAAAGGGTTTTCGGTAATTCCAGCTTATGACCCATCGTTTCGATGTATCTCTGCTGGAACACCACAATCTTCCTTTCACACGATCATAGCGGCACTGCCAGCCCAACACGTAACGAAAACTTGCAGCTCGTGTTCCACGGTAACGTCTCATAAATCTTTTCTCCGATCTGTCCAGTTCCTCCTTGCTTGTTGAAGCTTCAATATATCGTCGACATAGACCCCTTTCATGGTAAGGTCCTTGCCGTTCCTCTTGTAGTAGAGACACGGGTCCGCTGCTGACCTCGTGAAACGCTCCTCATCAACTTGGAATGTGTTCAGTCGTTATTGAAACACATCGGTGCTTGAACCAACCCGTAGAGACTCTTCATCACAAGCAAACCCAATCTTCTTCCCTTCAACCACGAAACCCTCGGGTTGCTCATATAGATTTCGTGATCTTCAAGCTTGCCATTTAAAAATGCAGTTTTTGACGTCGTGCTGCCTAATTTCCCATGTCTCTTGGCAGGCGACCGCTAGCATGACTCTAAGTGTGCTTGCTTGATAACTGGAGCAACTTCTCATCATAGTCAACGCCTTGTTTTGCGAATACCCTTTGGCAACAAGCGTGCCTTGCGTTTGTCCAAATTACCCAACTCTCACGCTTTGTTTTGTACACCCATCCAGATTTGATAATCTTCTTATCTTTTGGTCGGGGCACCAGCCTCCAAGTCCCCATCTCGACCAAGCTCTTCATCTCCTCTTCCATTGCTTTCTCCATTCATCCTTCTCCTTCCTCTGCATCGCTTCTATGTAAGTTTTTGGCTTCATCATCATCCTCTTCCCATGATGCGGTGTTGGCGGATGCTTAACCGTCCCAAATTCTCCAGGTTTCTTCTTGTTCCTTGTTGACCTTCGAAGGGATGTTTTCGTACGATTCATCCAGGTCTTCACGGAAATTTGGCACACCTTCTTCCACCTGAACGACGAACCGTAGGTGAGCGTGGTTCTTCTCTATCTTCTTCGTTGTAGACTTCACGATCAGGTGTGTGATAACTAACATTATCATCTTCCTCTTCATCGGAGTTGTCATCCACAGCGGTTTCACCCTCGCTTCCGCCAGAACTTGACGAATCCGTGTTGTAATCTGGTAGGTCCAGATCACTCTTCCCATTCTGATACATCCCTTCCAAACTTCTCGTCTCCCTTCTTCTCTTCCGCCCAAAAACTCCTTCGTCAAAAAAAACAGACTGCTTTCTAACCAGCTTATTTGCTTGCAAGTCCCACAGGCGGCATCTAAGCGGTTCATATCCCACAAGCACGCAGCGGCGAGCGTTAAAGTCCCCTTTCTTTCTCTGCTGCTATGGGATCAAGACAAGCCGAGGCATCCCCAAGACACGCAACCTCGAGAGATCAGGCTTGACTCCCGGCAAATTTCTCAAGTGGCGTGGCGTCTTCTTTGTTGGTGCGCGTAGGCGATCTATTGATAAGGTAAGCTGCAGCCATCACAGCTTCTCCCCAAAATCTCGTTTCCAGTTTTGATGAGCTTAACATGCTCTTAGATCGCTCGTTTAAGCTCCTGTTCATCCTCTCAGCAACACCGTTCTGCTGCGGTGTGTACGGCATGGTGAAGGTGAGTCGTACTCCCATGCTCCAAACACCAATCCTTCATAATTTTGTTTTAAACTCCCCACCGTTGTCCGCCACAATCTCTTTCAACTTCTGCTTGATGCGCTTTTCGGCTTCTTCTTTAAAACTCTTAATAAACTTTACTGACTCGCTCTTCTGCTTCACAGATAACACGTAACGTAGTTTGTGGCGCTGTCCACGATTGTGAGAAATATCGTGCGCCGCCGTTTGACGCATTCTTCATAGGCCGACAATATCGACGTGAATCCTTTCAAGAGGTTCTTTAGCTTTGATTTCGTCGGGTTTTGTCAGGGAATGAAACTCTCGTCATCTTTCCATCAACACACCCTTCGCAAAGGTGAGTGTCCTCTTCATCTGTCATGTTGACTCCCTTTGCAACCCTCACTAACTTCTTCACACTCTTCTTTCCAAGATGACCCATCCTCAGGTGCCACTGATGTGGCGATAGTGGCTTCCCAGCTTTGCAACGGAGGTGCTGGGTTTAGGCTCCGACTCTTGATCAAGGTAAATGAGGTTTTCCTTGCTGCTGTATGTGAAAGTTGCTAGCGCTTGTGCTGATGGTCCCTTTCTTCGGTTTCAGATCATAGCCATCATCTTTTGGAAAGATGTCCAGTTCTTTCTTCCTCGCCATCCCAAGCGAGATAAGGTTCCGTCCGATGTTCGTACATATAACACATTCTTCAGTATTAGCGTTCCTGTTCTTCCCCCAATTCTAATCTTTACTTCACAGTCTCCGACCCCTTTCGATTCCAGCTCGCTCTGGCCTGTCTGCCGTGCTGATGTTGCACTGGAATGGGTCGGTAGTTTGACAGGATGTTGCGTTGAAACGTCATATGGTGAGTAGCTCCTGAATCTAACATCCATCTAGTGTCTCTCGCTTGCAAGCATGCCATCTCCAGTCATGTTGACTGTTGGCACTGCGGCAACGAAACTACTGGATTCCCTCCGTTGTTGTGTTGTTTTGATTGTTGTTCTGATTCGCTACGTTTGCATTAGGGCCACGGTTCCAACCACCACGGCCTCGACCACCCTCTTCCGCGGCCTCCACGACCACGGAATCCACCACGTCCTCGTCCACGGAAATGACCTCTTCCAGCTGCTGCTGGTTGAGCTTGAGTTCGTTGTTTCCATCGTATCTAATTTTTCGATGTTTCGTCTGCACCCGCCAATTGAAACATTCGCGGTCTTCACCTCCGCGTTGCCGTTGCTGATTGTTATGTCTCCCTGCAGCATGCGCTTGAGCACCTTCACTGTCCTCTGTTTCCTTCTTTCTTTCTTTAATTTTCGTCATGATCTAACAGTTTTCCCACCACATAGGCATAGTCGGTCTCTGCTTTGGCGTCGTTCTCGAGGAGATTTACGATAATATCATACGCTTCTGGTAGGGTGGTCAGAAGGATAGAGATGTGCTGCGGGGTTCCAGTGTCCTCCCCCGCAGCCTTTAGTTGCTGGATTGTTGACGAGATCTCTGCAATGTAAGTCTTCAAGTCGTCCTCTTCTTTCATCTTCAAGTTGGTGAGCTTTCTTCTAATCGCGTTTCTGTTTGTCTGAGCCTTTCTCTCATAGGTCTCAACAATTTTATCCCAAGTTGCTTTCGCCGTTATTTCATCCTGGATTAGCGGTAAGATGATATCATGCACTCTTGATTCAATTCTCGCTTTTGCTTTCATATCCAGGTCTTCCTCTTCTAACCTAGTTTTCTTCTCGGCGTTTGTAGGCGTGTCAACGACTGCATAGGGCGTCCAGCCCTTATCACAATCTTCCAAAGGCCCTTGCCTTTGAGGTACCCGACCATGCGGTACTTCCAGATGTGGAACTGTGTGCCATCGAACATCACAGGTTTGTCGTCCTTTTCTTTCGTCATCTTCTCGTGTTGACTGGTTACTTTCTTTGGTGACTTGGGACTGATTCTTTCTTTCTTGCGATGCTCACACTCTTCTCTACTGGTCCTCAAATGGATCGTTCACTCCTTCTTCCAACCAGATGAAGTGCTACCACTTGTAGGGTTTACGGGGCTCTTTGTAATAAGATAATAAACTTAATAAACTAATTATGATAATTAACTGGTGAACGAGGTCTCCAGAGGTGACGACTAATTAATACTGATGACAACTAACTTATTATTAATAACCTTCTTCACAACAATACAGGTAAGTTGAGGGTGGCACCTCTCGCCATAAGGTCTTCTGACCGTCCATCTCTCATTGTCACGGATACAGTTGTAGGAGGCAAAACATGCGGGGATTAACGCTGACTCAAATGGTATGAGCAGCAAAACAAATAAAGAATTTAAACTCCGAATTAATGAAGGCTAGAATGAATGCGGGGGCACAAATGACTTAGTAAATAAATGTGAGTAAGTAAAACAAACTAGAAAGATGAAACCCAACACAACAGAGCAGATAAAGAATAAAGTAGGCGGAGTAGGACATCAGACATCCGAACGGGCAGCGGGTGACCCGGTACCTAAATACTAAATTTTTTTTTTGAAAAATTCTAATCAAATGATATACTGTTAGAGGTATCTGATGCTGTGATGTCTCCAGAGTCTGCTTGCACCACGGCAGTAGAGCGCTGAAAGCAGTACAAGATGATTGTGGCGATTCTGGGAACATTTGTGGAGGGTTTTACTCGGATTGAGTGCGATTGTAGGGGTTACGGGGCTCAATTGTATTTAAATTATAATTATGAATAAAGAGAAATAAACTATAAAGAATAGTGATGGAGTCTCCAGCGGTGACAGGGAGGTAATAACTACGAAACTTCCATATATTAATGCTAACTACTTTTCGCAATACATGTAGAGAGTGGGGATTTACATCAGAACTCATGACCCGTAAATCCCCCCAGTTACGTATCATAAATTAAACATAAAGTAATAAAGTTAAGGGATTAACGCATCCTCAAATGGAAATGAGGAGGCTTAATAAACTGATCAACTCAAAACTCAAATAACGCGTACATAAACAGGTTCGGGGGAAAAATAACTTAGACAAAATAACAAATGTGGGTGAGTGAAACAAAATAGAAAGATGAATAAACCCAACAGCGATTTGGGGAACATTACGAGAGAAAGCATTTTCGTCAAAAGAGGGAATATACTCTTTACGGTGTCCCCTACGGGACCCATAACACCAGTGCAAAAATTTATATAAATGTATCGAAATTTCGATTTGTCAGTGGTTTCTCCCCGACCAACCCCGCCGGGCCGTAGGGACATTCGAAAAATCGTAGAAAAGTTTTAGATCATCTACTATTTTAACCCCAGTAGCTATCCCTACAAGAGCTCCAAGTTTTCGTTACGTCCTGGGGTGGCAATGTCGCTATGATCGCGTAAAAGGGAAGATTGTGGTGTTCCGGCAGAGATACATCGAAACAATGGGTCAAAAGCTGGAATTACCGCAAACTCTTTTACACTATACCCCAATGGACGCCGTCAAGAAACTCCTGAAAAACATGGAAGGCCAGATAACGAAAACGAACGAGAAGAATCAAGGATACCGACAGTACACAGGATCCTTGATGCATGCAATGATCAGGACAAGACCTGATATTGCATTCGCACTCGGAATGAGCGCTAGATTTCAAGAGAACCCTTACCCGGCGCATTGGGATGCGCTTTACCGAACGTGTGGATATTTGCAGCAAACAAAGCAATTGGGAATTCAGTATACTCGAAAAGATAAGCTGGAATTGGTGGGATATGCAGACGCCGACATGGGAACTGATCCAGATGACATGAAGTCAACGAGTGGTTTTGTAATCACGTTGAACGGGGGAGCTGTGGTGTGGGGAACGAAAAAGCAAGCAACGATGGCTCAGTCTACTGCCAAGGCTGAATATGTTTTCCTTAGTGAAGCATTGTCTCATATGATTTGGGTTAATGACCCTCCGGTCATTTACGGCGACAACACTACTGCAAATTCCCTCGCAAGTACGCCAATAATTTCGCAAAGTTCTATACATGTGGATAGAAGGCTCCACGTTATACGGGACCGAATTAACGCGAAGAAAATACGCGTTGAATACCTGAACACAAAGGAGCAACCTGCAGACCTGTTTAGAAAAGCTTTGCCTCGAACGAAATTTGAAGAATTACGAGCAAAGTTTGGGATGGTTAAAGTGGTTGATTAAAACTGCAAGGTTAGAAAGCTGAGGGGAGAATGTTGGGTTATCATCCTTCTATTTTGTTTTACCCACCCACATTCGTATTTTGTCTAAGTTATTTTCCCCAACCTTTATTTATTTACGTGTTATTTTAAGTTTTGATTTGATCAGTTTTATTGCGCTCCTCATTTCATTTGAGGATGCATAAATCCCTTAACTTTTTATGTTTAGTTTATGATACCTAATAGGAGGATTTACGGGTCATGAGTTCTGTTGTAAATCCCCACCCTCTACATGTATTGCAAAAAGTAGTTAACATTAAAATATGGAAGTTTCATTGTAATTAGCTCCCTGTCACCGCTAGAGACTCCATCACCATTTGTATAGTTTAATTCACTTTATTAATTCATTATATTGAATTACAATTTAGCCGCGTAACCCTACATGCAGCAGCAAAGAGAACCTTATCTACCTTGATCAAGTAATCAATTTCAAGCCAAGCACCGCTTCAGCAAAGACCGAGAAGTCTCTGATACCGCACCAATGGCACTTGCGGATGGGTCACCTAGGAAAGAAGGGAGTGAAGAAGTTAATAAAGGTAGCGAAGGGGTCAACATGACGAATAAAGAAGACACTTACCTTTGTGACGGTTGTGTTGATGGGAAAATGACAAGGACATCATTTCCTGACAAAACCCGACGAGTTGAAGGCCAAAAACCCTCTCGAGAAAATCCATGTCGTTATCGTAGGACCTATGAAGACCGCGTCAAATGGTGGCGCACGTTACTTCCTTACCATTGTGATAGTGCAACAAACTACGTTACCGTCTACCTGTGCAAGAAGAAGAATGAGTCGTTCAAGTACATCAAAATCGTTCAAGCACCAATGTGTTTCAACACCGACTTCAACCCATTCCAGTTAACGAGGAAAAGTTTGCTCGCTCCGCAGCGGATCCGTGTCTTTACTACAAGCGAGACGGCAAGGACCTTACCTTGAAGGGAGTCTATGTCGATGAATCATAGAGCGTCGACAAGCAAGGAGGAGTTAGACCGATCAGAAAACGATTCATGAGATGTTACCGAGGTACAAGAGCTCCAAGTTTTCGTTACGTCCTGGGGTGGCAATGTCGCTATGATCGTGTAAAAGGGAAGATTGTGGTGTGTTGAATACTTGTTGTTCACGGGGCTCAATTAAAACAAAGTTAAACGCACTTTTGCTCGAACAACGTTCTTAATTTATTTCAACTCAAAACACGAGTCTTAAATACTGAAACAAAACGAACGAGTAAAGAGGAAGACAACACAAAGGTAAACCTATCGGAGACGCGTACACTCACGCGTTAAACTCTCCCACTACAAAGATAAACAAATCAGAGAGCCTTGACAGGAACAAAGGGAATAAAGGCTAGAAGGCAATATCCAATCACAAACAGGTAGAGTTATAATTAAAGTGGCATAAAGAAAATAAACCAATCAAGGAAGGTAAATCAAAGTGGGAAATTAAAATGAGTCCAGAATGTAAATGAGAAGTCCAGTGGGCGCGTTCGCGCTCAACTCTAATGACGCGTAAATTCCAGAGCACTCTAGTGTTGCGCCCGACGCCGCGGACTAATGGTGCGAGTGATCCTGACGCGTCCTCGTGAGTCAAGTGAGCGAAACCCAACATTCTCCCCCTTTCGTGAACTTTACTCAGGACTTCTCTGGTTCCCCCATCTCTGAAGCATCAATCATCAACGACTACCATCCCACCACGCGTTCACGACACCTCTCCAGGTCTCTACGCGCCAAGCCCCTTCGTGAGCATGTCTGCAGGCTGTTCCTTGGTTCCAATGTGCTCCACCTGAAGCAAACGCTTGGCAACGCGATCTCTAACCGCGTGGAACCGAAGATCCACGTGTCGCGTCCTCGAGCTGATGATGGGGTTCTTTGCAATGGCCTCTGCTGCCGTGTTATCACACCAAAGCGTTGGTGGATCGTCAAAGGAGTATCCTATCTCCTCCAGGAGCTGCTTCAACCAGATGAGTTCCGACGATGCCTCACTCAACGCGACATACTCGGCCTCTGCGCTGGAAACAGCTACTGACGCTTGTTTACGCGCACCCCACATCACAGCTCCTCCATTCAGCATGATGACGAATCCACTGATTGACTTCTTCTCGTCCGGATCGTTCCCAAGATCCGCGTCGCTGAATCCTTCAAGCTTCAACTTGTTCCCTTGACGCGAATAGCTTATGCCCAAGCTACGCGTCAACTGTAAATACCCGACTAAATCACGAGCACACTCCCAGTGCTCGTGTCCAGGACGCGCCTGGTAGCGCGCCAGCATTCCAACTGCAAATGCCACGTCGGGACGCGAATTAACCATCGCGTACATCAATGAACCGACCACAGTTCGATAGGCTAGTCCCTCCACTTCTTCCAATGGAGTCTCGTTGTCTTCAACGCGTCTGAGACGCGTTCCTGGCCTTAGCGGAAGCTTCTTGAGATGTCCTTCTGGCACTCGTAGCTTCTTCATCATCGAGATGATATAGGCCTCCTGCTTGATACGCACACACCTCTCGTGTTGATTGTAGCGAACTTGGGTTCCAACCGCGTATCTTGGCTCCCCCTGGCTTGTGACCGTAAACCGACGCTTGAGATCGTCTTGAAACGCGTCTGCCTCTTCCTGATCAGGACACGCGTGCACTAGGTCGTCAACATAGACAACCAGTAACGATAACCTCTCGCCGTTGCGTCGGTAGTAAAGACAGGGATCCGAGAGCGAACGTGTGAAGCCTATCGAGATGAGAAACTCATCCAACACCTCGTTCCATCCAAGAGGTGATTGCTTCAAACCATACAAGGTCTTCAAGAGAAGACAAACCCAGTCTTCCTTCCCAACAATCACAAAACCTCTGGTTGCTCGATGTATATCTCCTCCTTGAGATTGCCGTTGAGAAACGCCGTCTTGACGTCGTATTGGCGTAACACCATCCCCTCGTGAGCTGCCAACGCGAGTGCTGTCCGAAAGGTCGCCCCTTTCATCACTGGCGCGTAAGTCTCCAAGTAGTCCACGCCTTCTTTCTGCGAATATCCCTTCGCAACGAATCGAGCTTTTCTTCTTTCCACGGAGCCGTTTTCCTTTCGCTTGTAACGGAGCACCCATCCACTCTTGATGATGTGCTTGCCCTTTGGTCGAGGCACCAGACGCCACGTCTGATGCTCCAGCAACGACTGGTACTCCTCCTGAAGCGCCTTCAACCATTCTTCTGAATCGACACGTCCCAACGCGTCCTCAACGGTTGCTGGATCTGTCACGTCCTCGTCACTCATCACGGTAACGGTGTGTGCTGCAGGATTACGTGGAGCAGGAGCGCTTTCCTGGAGCTTGAGCCTTAAACCATTCTGCATTTGCTGGCCTCCTCTCTCTCAGGGAATAACGACGAGTGCCTTCCTCTGCTGGTGGTGTTGCTGGTACCGGGAGACGTGAAATGCTGCGTGTAGCGCGTTGAGGAGTCCTTCTTGGCGAGGTTGGCGCGTCTTCGAACTCTTCTGACGCGTCGTT